>OZ038495.1:33396771-33411771 GCA_964036315.1 Acanthosepion esculentum | reverse complement strand
CTTTTATTCAATTTTTATTGTGTTCGTATAAGTATTTTCTTTATTGGACATCAGCAAGTTTGAGGCAGAGTTTTTTCTTCTCGCAATAGGTTGTCATTTCTTTCTGCGATAGACCAGTTGCCATCCCACGCTATAGAACCTAATTGTCCAGCTATTTACACATAGGTGGTGGAGAAGAAGAGGATTCATGCCTTTCCCAAGAGTATAGTACGTAAGTGAATGTAATGGATTCGACTGGAATTCGAACTCCGATTCCTCAAATCCGAGCCGCTATCCATTATTCCATCGTGCCACTTACAGAACGTAAATTATCAATCCTTACTTGAACACTATTCGTGACAATGTAGAATGTCCACATTATGCGGGTCCATATTGGGACCTTTCTCGCAGGCTGCAAGTGAGAAGAGATGAGTGGGGATATGTGTGAGAGATACTAGGAAATGATTTAAGAATCAGCCTTAAGAATAGACCACCAGATTATCGCTCTAAATATTGAATAGTGGGAGAATGAACAATCAAACAGTTTTATCAAAATAGCTTTCATTGTGAGATTCATAGTCTAATCTTTTACGTGCCAATGTAAAAGAAGATACAAGTTTGAAACGTCGATGGAACAAATAACTAGTTTAAAACATATATTTTGAAGCTTATTAATTCGGATCCTTGCTAGTAATATTGCAGAGTTTCAATTAATCTCAGGAATCCGTTAACATTAGTTTTGTGTGACATATAACTGGTTGCGGTTTACGAAATTTCGATCTTGAGTTTCGAACTTGCAAAGCGCTTAGCAAAAGGCAATATAGAGGAATCTCCTTCCGAGTAGATTGCCGAACTAGTAAACAGAAAGAAAGAAAAAACGGTTATCTTCAACGTAGTTTTAATTGTGCTGATTCTGATAACAAGATTCCAATTGCCTATCTTATATTTTCTAGTCTTGTGGCCATACCCCACCGTCCCGACAGATTCGCGAAACAGGGAACCAATCCCACGTTGTTGTTTCTTTTTAAGATGGCTTGTCGGTGTTAACTGAAGCGGCCAGATTCGCGGTAGGCTCACAAGAGGATATAGTCGGGAAAAGATTCACTTGTACACACCGAAGATAACAACAGCTAGTGTATGCATGGAGAATCCACCTTTATTTTCCAACAGCAGTTCTGGTGGGGTGGCAGCGCATATGACACTGCGGCTCGACGTAGCAACCGGCGGACACTCTCTATTAACCTGACGACACTTTCTGTACTTTCTAACAAGTCTTCTGTTATATATCTGTGGCCCAGCTTCCTAAGCAATTAAACATCTGATCTTTGTACCCTCTGCGTACGCGTTGATTTATATAGACAACACTATTATTTACTCAACTCTACTTAAATTTAGTATGTTACCTATCATAATAGTATCATTTATTCGATTTTCAGTAGGTGATATAATTACTTCAGAAAATAAATCTAAACCCAGCCAGCCTAACAGTGTTACATTGTGACCAAAGGTCATCGGGGTAGTACACACAGCGAGATCTTAACTAATTTAGCGACTAAAACCCCGACCTTGTGACGAGTATATGGATAAAATCAAATTCAGATTATACAGGGATTTTACAATCGTACACTTTGTAAATTTTATATGTATACGAAGACATAGGAATTGAATAAATGTGTTCTTCTCAATAAATAGGAAAAATCGTTTGATAGACTTTCTTGGACTGCGAAAAGTAAAACTGCTATTGCAGATGTTGAATGCCTTATTCTTGAAATGTCGAGGTTAAAATATTTCCAGCGAAATATTATTTCCGTGTCTTCAAGTTCGTTTTACAGTAAAAGTATCGATGCTCAAAATTTCTATCTTCTTTTTTTCTTCTTTTGCCGTTTAATGGCGCACGTATTTTACAAGTAGAAAATAAAATAATAATAGTAACTTTTTCTATTATCAAGAGGCGTTTATTTTTGTTTCCGGCTTGGAAGCGATCTCACTGATAGTAATCTTGTTAGAAAAACCGAGAAAATAACCGTGATTCCAAGAACGATGTAACTACAAATAACTGCCAAGGGATTTCTGAGAGCCACTCTGCCTCCAGGTTCCAAAGAGAAACCTAAGAATTTTTCTTCGAGAATTTGACATTTTCCCGTAATGTCGTTTATTGCTGTAAATAATATGGTGTCAGAAAACGATTTTTTCCTCAAGAGTCCAACAAATATTTTCTCTTCCCAGATAATAATAAATGCGCCTTGAGAGATGACTATAGATTTATCATTTGTTTTCGAACGTAAGGCCATATTCATGTTAAATGTGTACACATGTAAGAATTATAAGAAAGAAAAAGACAGATTTCGACGCTGAGAGAAAAATACGCACAGGAAAATTTGAAGTTTAAAAAAAGTTAAACAATAAAATCAAAAAATCCGAATAATAATAATAATAATAATAATAATAATGTAGAACTGGCCACTCGTATTCGAGGATACGCGTCTATTAGGGCGGCTAGCCAATCCCTATTGCAGAAGCTTGCTCAGGCGCATTTGTGCTTATTCAAAAGACATAGAGTCTGCCTGTTGTTTTTACTGCAGCTATACTGAGCAGACCTTAGTGACAGTTTCTGGGAAAGAGCGTGTTATCTAGCGTGATCATCAATTTAAACAAGGGCAGCACGATCAAGCCGTCGGTCACGATGACTAGCGACTTAGTACTAGCACAGCTAGTAGCACATCGAGCGGACAGGGAAATCGTCTCATCCGTACTCCTATGACAGCCTTTCAGAAGTGTCTTCTCACGAAAATTGCCTTCACAGACACCATAGATCGGGAGTCAGCAGGGCTGGATATTGGGGACAACAATACAGGACCGAACAGTGTGGAAAGAGATTGTCAATGTAATTCCGACCAACCTTAAAGATGTCGAAGGACGATATATATATATATATATATATATATATATATATATATATATATATATATATATATATATATATATATATATATATATAGTCAAACCTAATGAGCCAGACACACCTACCAAGGTTTCACTTAGGCAGATCGTCGGTAGGTTTGCTCTACGCTTGTATTGAGCTCTTTAGTTAGTTGTTTACTCGTATCGGTTTTTTTTTCTTTGGGCCTTGAACCTGTATCTGTGCGATTATTTTCGACAGACTTTCATGTTCCTGGCTCTTTCTTTTTTTAAAACCTTCTTTTCCTTCGTGATTGATTTGGCTGTTGTTAAATCAAGAGTTCGAAGGTTTTTCGACACGAGTATAGTTACCTATATTATATATATATATATATATATATATATATATATATATATATATATATATATATATATATATATATATATAATTAAAGGCCGGCGAATGTAATTAATACAGTTTAATTAAATAATAGAGAATTTGCTTAAATAAATTATATCTATAAAAATAACGTATAAACAGAAAATATATTAAATAATTGTTGAACTTAATCCATTTCATAACATATATATATATATATATATATATATATATATATATATATATATATATATATATATATATATATATATATATATATATATATGGCTATCAAGATGTATACTATCATCTGTTCGTCTGTGTTTCAATGTGTTAATCTCAGTAAATCTCCGTGTGATCCTATCTTAGACAAATCCATCTAAATTTGAGAATATCTCGTATCGATTATCTATTGGGTAAGAACAAAACTTCGTAGCGTTATTTTAGTGAATTTGAAATAAAATATTTATATAATTTTACAAAGATTTATTCGACCACATATACGCCAGTCTTTTCCGGTAAACGTCAAAATATTTGAGACAGCTTCATGATTCCATCCTCCGAGAATGTTGTGTCTTTCTACATCAGGAACAGATCTGCAGTGATTTTACAGGCTTCCACAGAATTGAAGTGTTTCCTATTAAAAGAATTTTGTTGGGATCGAAATATATTGTAATCGGAAGGTGCATGGTCAGGTGAATACGCTGGCTATAGTCGAAATATGCCTGCTAGCCGGTACCAATTTCTGGCATGTCTGAAAACAGACCCGATATGGCATTCTTCCCATGAAAGACATGATCCTTCCGAGGGGTTAATTCCGGGCTCTTTTCGCCGATTGCTGCCTTTAACCAGTTCAATTCGGAGCAAGATTGCATCAGAATTTCAAAATCTGATTTTGAGGAATCACCTAGTATTACACAGACCTTCAGATTAACAAGCAGATACACAATATCGCCATTGGATGCAAAACAGTCTTTCGTTTTGCCAAGGTCATTTTTTTCCACGTTGTTTTAAAATATATTTCCTCGCTAGTCGTTGTTGGAACCATTATTTTTGTATTATTTCGAAATATTGTTCTAATCTAATACATATTATTATAGACACAACGTTTCAACAGCATACAATCTGGTCATCATCAGGTGTCCGTTGTTTGGGTGACAATGGTTTTGTTCAATTGGTGCTTTCCCACCTATTCTAAGGATTGAATGTAAAAGCCATACCACGAATGCCCATTCGTAATGGTTGCTAAGTGGATATAAGAGATAGTTATACATGCGTTAGTGTCATCTAGAGTTTATGAATTCAATATTTACATGAGGCAGTGAAGTAGCAATTCAGAAGAAATAGTTGGCTGGACATGGATTAGAATAGGCAACGAAAAGATAAAATTTAATTTAAGAGCTACAAGGACAGGAAATCTTGAAGAGCTGGGGTTACCCACGTCTTAAAGATACACGACATAGAATAATATTTGCTATACTACACATTTTCAGAAGTTCACTAGGTATGTTGTTTCTGTTTGTACTCTTTGCCTTCACTATGTTATGTGAGAATCAAATTCTTCAAGTCATTTTTAATCATTATGTCTCTAAAAAATATAACTTGTCTTTTTCTGATTTTGAGTAAATGTGTCCTATTTTCCTTAAAAGCTTTCCATTGCTCACATGTTCCTTCTTTGATATTCTCAGCATCCTTCTGTAGAAGAACATCTTTCTTGCCTCAAGAATAATATTTGCTATATTTTCAGAAGTTCATTAGGTAGGTTGTTTCTGTTTGTAGAACAACATCTTTCTTGCCTCAAATCTCTTCTTCATCTGTAAGAAAATTATCTAGAATCCCCTATCATCTAAGAAAATTAATACTACAGAGCATTTCAGCAATATTTGCTTCTTAAGAAATATTCTTAGTATAGTGTTTAGCACTAAGAAGGCACATTTTGTCACACCAATGCGCCTTCGTATTTCAGTGTCGCATTTTCCTTTGTTATTTTTAACAATTTCCAAATTTCAATACTTGCTTAATTCTGCCGCTTCCAATTGGTAACCCGAATCTCGAGATATCGATCTTAGTAACGACCACATACTGTCTATTTATTTACTTGTTTGTTAATCCTCATTTCCTGCTTATGAAACTTTTTTACCCATCGAATCTTTTTATCCTTTTAAATGCCAATATTTTGCTTGCATTTTTCGATATTATCGATTTTTTTTTCTAAGAGATCTGTTTAAATCTTTTTGCAATATCTAAACTTTTCTTTTTGTCTACAGTGTAACCCGGATATAAGAGACCCTGATATAAGAGATACCCGGATATAAGAGAGATTTTCTCTGGTCCAAAATTAGAGCCTGTGTTAATGTATATATAATAGACCAAACCCGGATATAAGAGAATCCCGGATATAAGAGACCTCGTCTCCGGTACCGACAACTCTATATATCCAGGTTACACTGTATATATCTATATTTCTCAAAATGTGTGTGTGTGTGTGTGTGTGTGTGTATGTGTGTATGTGTGTGTGTGTGTGTGTGTGTGTGTGTGTCTGTGTGTGTGCGTGTGTGTGTGTGTGTCTGTGATCGAATGTTACTTATGCGTTTCCACTGTTTTCATCCGATTTTGATGAAATTTTTTGTTTGATAGATAATTCTTCTGTGCCGGTTTTGTGTCCAAATTGGCTGGGAAAAATTACAACCTTGAAGGTGAAAAATCGAAAAAAGAAAACAATTTTTAGACTCAACAGCTGAGAGAAACGCCTCTTCAATTGCTGCTGCGCGTGAGGCTGAAAAATATTGAGAATGCAAAAAAACGGCCCGTTTCAGGGCCCTCTTTAAATTGTTAACCCCCCCCCCAAAAAAAAATTGGGGGATGTGCCTCAGTTGCAGCCAATTGTTGTTACTAATATCGATTTTCGGGTGGGCTGACTTTAAACTTAAACTGCTCCAATTGAACGGCAAAGATTCCCAGTAATGAAAGACCCGGTCGAAGTCGGGTTATACAATAAATAAATTTTAGATATTTCTCTTTTGAGGATTTATCTATCTTACAACCAATGGCAATCTTAATTTAATAATTCTTTTCATCATTTCACCTTAAACTAGACGATAAATCACTAACACTCATGAAATTGCTAGGTGCGAAAACGTTGAGAGAGAGAGAGAGAGAGAGAGGGAGAGAGAGAGAGATTAACCCTTTAAGCTCTGGCCACCGTTTTACCTGTGGTAGAGAAAAATCACATAATGTCCAGTCACCGGTTGAACAGTGGTAGAGAAAAATGTCTTAATGCTCAGCTACCGGTTGAACCGTAGTAAACACTTGTAACTATTTTTATATCTGAAACATTACATACCAATTATTTAATATAATTAATTTCAAATTAGGTATGATTTATTGACTAATGTGTAATGGAATAATAGTGTATGTAGTGTACGTGTCGAACATTATTGTGAACATGCATAGATGGGCCGTCATTGTAACTGTTTCTTTGGAAAGTTGATTTGTCAAGTTCAAATTACACTCGATTCTGTTTCGTTCACATTCACTTTGGAGGATTTATCTTTCTTACCACCAATGACAATCTTAATTTAATAATTCTTTTCACCCTAAACAAGACGATAAAATCACATAGACTCATGCAATTCTAGGAGCCATAACGTTGAGAAGAGAGAGAGAGAGAGAGAGAGAGCGAGAGAGACAGAGACAGGACAATAAGCTTTTGAGCCCTGGTCACAGCTTTACCGGTGCTGGAGAAAAATGACTTAATGCCCAGCCCCCGGTTGAACGGTGGGTAAACACTTGTAACTATCTTTTATATCTACCGTGAAACATTACACATCAATTATTTGGAATTTTGACTCAGGAGATTAGGCAGAAGGGTTAAAATTTTTCAGTAACGCAAGGCTCAAAGTGTTAAGACCAGAATTCAAGGAGTTAGAAGATGAAGGTTGACGTTGGGTTTAAATGTTTAACGATCGGATTTGACAGGAAAGCAAGAAGCCGGAAGAGAGATTGACAAACGAAAGTTGCGAGAGAAGCAACTACTGGTATCGAACTTATAGTTAGCAATTTAAAGAGTAAAATGGCGTGACCTATCAGATTATTTAGGAATTAGCTTAAATCTGGGAAGTCGAAGTACCGAAGGGTAAATCTCCTCAGAACCTCAGGTAGTTTCGCACAACACAGCAAATTGCTACCAAACCAAAACATTAACAAGAAAGCACGTGTAATGAACTTAAAATCCTCGTTAGATCGAGGATTTCATATAGATGCCATGCGTGGCGCCATAACGGTTCAGAAATATATAAACTATCAGCTGAATAAAAAAAACTTAAGACCAATACCGAAAAAAAAAACTCTTTGAGCGATTAAAGTCTGAATATCTTGGCAAATAACATACTACTCTGTGGACTTGTGTTACACAATCACAAACAAAGAACTGTAACAAATAAGAGAAATCACATTACCTGAGGACTAACAACAGCAGCAACAACTAAAATGGATAGCACATGTATCTTAAAGCGAAAATAATGACATAATCAAGATGTTAACATTACATACTACTTTAAAAAGAATAGGAAGGAAACCCCCATCATTACTGGAAAGAGCTATCACAGGTACGCGACTTGATAAACCTATTTGTTTAAAAAAATGTTTTAAGAGAAAGATTTTAGAAATTACAAACGAAAACAGAACTGGCTGCTGGGTCAATGAATGCCAAATGCCTCTTTGTAGGGGAAAAGGGCTAATAGTATTATTATCATGAACATATTTATTTAAAAGTCAAAGGGAAGCTACGTGATGGAAATGGGGGAAGTGGCTGAGGCCGAGACGCTAGTTCAGGACTGATAACTTTATTTTTAGTAGATACCCATATTTGAGTACACGTTTCGTTTTATTTGTTGAACAGTATATATATTTGCGTCTACTGGCCTGAATATTCGAGAAATCTCATTAAGAAAAATTGCGTCCTCCGGCAGGATTTGAACCTGTGTCTCTACAAACTTTGCAGCGAAAAACGTCGTTAGATCCGGCGTGCTTTAGACGGGCTCGGCCACGAAGTGCATCGATGATCAAACAAAGTTGAATAGTTCATATTTTTCCTTAATCCGATTTCTCAAATATTCAGGCCGATACAACGAAAATAAATAAAAATATGTTATTTTATCAATAAGCGCAGCGTCTACTTAAATATGGGTATCCGCTAAGAAACAATAAATGAAAAATAAAAATAACGTTTAAATAATTAAATATGTCGGATAAATAAATAAAAATCCCTTGTGACTTTAAAAACTGATAACATTGCAAATTCTTCTTTGAAATTTATTTGGTTTGGTTTGGTTTGGTTTGGTTTGGTTTAGTTTGGTTTGGTTTGGTTTGTTTTACGGCAATTCAATCACAATGGGTTATTTAATGCCGACAACATTTTTATTGCTGGTAACATTTTTTTCTAAAAATGTATAGCTGCTAATAATGTATTACTGGTAATAATACTTTTTTTTACAAAGTATTTCTGGTATTAAAACCTATTTTACTTTTTCGTAGTGTTTTAACCCCAGTTTGGGTGTTAACTATTTGCCCATAGCTGGGACCCTAACAGGTGCTACCAGCCGGGGTCAGGATGGACCTGGGAATAACAGCAATTAAGAGGTGGTTCTACGCTCCTCAAAAACCTCCTGATCAGAGGCCTTGCTGTTGGATGTCGTTTATCGTCTTTACCAGGACGCTTTGAACTTTGTCACGAATCTACAGATATATAGCTGATTCACCAGCCCAGCATATTTGCTGTACAGAACAAAGAATATTATTATGGTTGTTTGCTTACGATTTGATAAACACCCCGAGAGTTGCATAATAAAACTGACGCCGCCAAACAAATTACCGAGAATATGCGTAATAAAGCGAATATTATATGCTGAACACCACACGATATAATATTTTATATACTGGACGTTTTACCAGTTGTTTGATTCCAATTTTCCTTTATAACCTCACTAGTATAATCACATATAAAAGGATGCACTTAACGCATTTTTAATAAAATTATATGATTAGATATATACTAACAAATCAAATTCGCTATGATTTATTGACTAATGTATAATTGAATAATAGTTAATGTAGTCTACGTGTTGAATATTATTGTGAACATACACAGACGGGCAGTCATTGTGACTGTTATCTTCGGAAAATTGATTTGCCAAGTTCAAACTACACTCGATTCTGTTTCGTTCGCTGATGCCGTCTGAAAAGGCATGAATTCCCATCTCCCTCCAAGTATTGATTAAATAACAAAGCGGTTTGAGCATGTTTTTTTGGTGACAGACGGTCTAGGAGAGAGAAAACTCTGATATCAAACCCGAGGACGGCTGTTCAGAGATTTCCTGGCACACTGTGCACTATTTCTCTATTGTCTGTGTTTCCGTAACGTATAGCTGATCCTACCCAAAGCAATCAAATAGTCTCTGTGGGTGGTCTAGCAGTTCAGGTTCAAGCTGAATGTTTGGGTCTCATCCATCGAAATCGACGTGAGAGTCAATCATTATGCTAATCATTATGGTGAAATCAACCGACTCCATACAGGAGACATTCGCCAATCACTAAGGCTTACTGACAGATAAAATTCATAAAGCATTTCTACCAAAACAGATTTTGCAGGAAAATAGGCTTTCCCCGTCTACTGTTATCGCTCTATTATGGATAAAAGTTTTCATCCTACCCTTTTGTTTATGCTAGTGTAGAAAGTCAAAATCATGATTGTGACATTATTTTACCTTCTAGTTACATATGCTTTCCATTTAAGTTAAGAATTCTTCAAATGCGGCAGCTTTTATTATTTGCTAATTTTATCTGTGGTTCTCTATCGCCAGTGTATAAAATCTGATGAAGAATTTTTTTCTTCAAAACCTAGAGAATTAATTCATTTGAAAACAATTTTAAAATGAAAGTGTTTAGAGATTTCTGAACGAGTTAGATGCCATGCATCACATTCATATTAGAGGCTAATTCTTGCGAATTGATTTAATAGCATGACTCGATGTTTTGGAGTAATGGATAGCGGCTCGGATTGAGGAATCGGAGAGTCGAGTTCGAATTCCAGTCGAATCCATTACATTCACTTACCTGCTAATACTCTTAGGAAAGGTATGGACCCTCTTCTTCTCTACCCAGCTATGGGTAAGTAGCAGGTTCTATAGACTTGGAGGGCAACTGATCTACCGCAGAAAGGAATGGTAACCTCCTTCGGGAAAAATCTGCCTCGTCAGTCATGTATCGAAAGATACATGATCGCCTAAGCGTGTATCACGCATGGCATATAACTGACTGATTCTAATTTTGAAGACAACTACTCTCAGCTCAGTCTATCCTGTGTTCAATTTTCTTATCTTGTACACTAAATTTCTTATAGTTTTATATATATGGTTGTCTGACTAGACTATCGCGGTAGAGTGAAATTCGAGAGATCAGCGGTCCGAACTTTGTCCATTTCTGAGTGTCGTGTAGTGTACGTTTTGTCTTGTAATTTAGATATAGAAACTATCTCTAGCATACAATATCAAGAGATCACTCTACTTGATTTATTTCTCACATCCTCTCCCCTCGCTCATGCTGCCCTTCGCAACACTATCCTCTTGGAAATTGATCACTCTGTAGTATCCAGTGATATTTCATTCTGATCATCTGTTAATCGCTAAGTCCTATTTTCCTCACCAACATTATGTTATTTATTCAGTCCTCCCAATGAGATGAGATATTCAAGATTATTGTGGGGAATCCGGGCTTTTCTACTCGGGCTATTCTACAAAAAATACCCAGTACCCGAAAAACCGGGCTCGAGTACATTGGTTGTCTGTTTTTCTCAGTCAAGTTTCTGTCCGTAAAAAGAGCCCCGACTGAGTCTCCCTTTGCCCGAAGACGGAGAGCTTGATAATCGGAACTCGGCAGCGGACTGCTTGACTCCAAACCGATTGGGACTCATTCAGTGATTTTCTTCGAGACGCTCCATGGACTGACATTTTCAACCTTCAAATCGAGAATTGTGCTACTGAGGTTTCCTCTTGGCTCAAAGCCGGTATGGATGCTTTCATTCCTAGGTGAAACTTCAGTCTTCTCCATGGTTTACACCAGCGTACTCTTCCGCTATAGTCTAAGAGAATCAATATTTTCCGCATTATCAGCGCGACAGCTACCTTCACAACCGTCGCATGTTCGTTGCTGCCCGTAATAAATGTAAACGAGTCCTCGAAAGAGCTAAGTCTCTGTTTAGTGAGAGAATGTGGCACCGTCTTCCATCTAAAATCTTTAGGTCTCCCGATTACTGGCGTTTCTGTAATAGTGTATTAAATAACGATAATCCTCTGTTCCGCCTCCCTTCAATCAATTTGAAGTGTTTCTATCATTTGATGATAAATCTGAATGTTTCGTACGTAAATTCTCCTCAGACTCTACTCTTGACTCATCTGGAGGATCCCTGCCTAATTCTCTCCCAGGAATAGTCTCTTTTGAGTAATATGTATATAACCCCTCATAGAGTATCTACTATCATGTGGACCTGGTGATGTTCCTTAATAGTCATTAACAACTGCGCCACAGAACTGACTCCTTTCTCTCTTAACTGTATTATACGTGACTCACTGCCTCTGGCTTTGCTGTCTGCTGGAAGTCCTCATCTGCTGTTCCAGTTGTTAAGAAATCCGGTGAGCCGTTCGACCCTCTCAACTATCATTTTGGTAAACTCCTAAAGCCCTAATCAATGCGGAACTGGATAAGAATCTTACATCACAGAGCGTTCTTTCAAACACGCAATAAGACTTTCGTTTCTCCAGACCAACTGCTGATGTACTGAGGATAATTGGGGAAAGAGTTTATCAAGTTCTCGATAAAAAATGGGCTGTACTTTGGACATCTTGAAAGCTTCCGTTAGTTTTTGGCATGCAGTTTTTCTTCTCAAGCTGAAAAGTTACGATGTCTCTTGAGAAATTTTTGAAATGATTCTATCTTTCCTATCGAATCGCGAAATAAAAGTAATTCTGAACGGTCACTCTTCCAGTAACTTTAGTATTACTTCTGGTGTACCTCAGTGATCCCTCCTTGGTTCTACATTATTTTTGATTTTCATTAATGACCTTCCTGATGTCATAACTTCTCAAATAAATATCTACGGTGATAACACAATCCTTTACTCCTGTCTCGATAGTAAGTCAGATCAGTTTAATAAGGTCAAGATGCAGCCAATATCCAAAACGACCTTCAGTTTGGTGTTAACTAGGGCAAAGGATGGCTTGTAAATTTTAACGCTTGTAAAAAATAAACTGCTCTCTATTAATTGTCTGAGAGAACCCACTCTTCCATCAGCCTGGCTGATGCTGACATCAAGCAGAGTGAATTCAAATGAGAATCAACAATATTATTGGCCAGAATCTAACGTCTCGGTTTCAGTCACTTTCTCAGCGCGTACAGTTGCCTCCCTGTGCTCTTTCTATAAATACTTTCATGGTGGTTGTTCGGACGATATGACGCCTAGGCTCTTAGAATTTAAGCGTAGTACTAGACTACCGACGAGGTCTCATCAATTTAAAATCGAGTTGGCTAGATGTAACTGTAAATTCTATGCTAACAGTTTCTTTTCTCACTTGTGGAACTCCCTTCTGTCTCCATGATTTTCAGCAAACTGTAATTTGAAAACTTTAAGCCTAATGTCAATAGCTATCTGATGTCCCCCTGATTAATCTACTTTTGTTCTCGCTCCTTAACAATATTCCTGTTTCTAACTCTTCCACACCCAGTAACCTGAATTGTCTCTATGGCATTACTGCCTTGTTTGGGGTGAACTCGATTAAAGAAGAAAAAAGAAAGAACACTGTTTAATACTGTTTAGGTAGGCGTCTCTCGTTTGTTATTTTTAGTCTTGATATTTCCTTTTCCCTTTTTTCAGTCGTTTCTTCGTTGTTTTTTTTATTTCATTGGACTTATTTATTTTTATTTTAGTTTTTCTTTGGTCACCTGAATATGCTTTGTGTTACTTTGCTTTTAATGCCAAAATCTAAGTATATTGTACCCGATTTTATTTTATTTTTTGGTGATAATAATGGTTTTCATGATACACGTCTTACTAATTAACCCATAGATGAGGGGAGAGGAGGTGGATTCATACCTTACCCAAATGTATTTGTGGGCAAGTAAAATATAACGAACCAAATTGTAATTGGAACTCGGCTTTCCGTGTAACAATCTCGAGAGGTTATCCATTTCACCATCCACACATGCAATCTTACGGCACCTGGTATACCCAAGCGATCCCTCATCTAGGTAATGAACAGCTTCGACGTGATTTAACTTCGGTGAACGCATGGGAACCGGTATTTCAACACGATGTGGCCGTGAGCACAATACTTTTTTTTTTTTTTTAGTGTATATGGCGAGTATAAATTAAAGAAAAAAGGCAGAAGAGAAACAATCACGACAGCCTACACGTACGCACATCCACACAGACGGGCGCATGGCAACACGAGCTCAAACGCGCGCACAACAAATACGTAAAAACTTACACCAATGATCAGTTCATAAAAAAACGAGAAATATAAACAGTCTTTTGCTGATATCCCCTGCAGAGTGAATGGAGCGGTCCGTCTCCGAAACTCGGGATGCTGAAGGTAACATCAGTCAGCTAAGTGATAAACTTTTACTCATATTAAATCTATATACCAGGGTGCGATGGGTAATTTGCCGCCATTTTATATGTTTAATATCGCGCACAGTGTAGTAGGGTTAGCATGGGATGCATTTGAAAGAAGGGTGAAAAAATGAAAAAAGACATCTTAAAATCAATGAAAAAAGAATGGAATCAATTACTGAAATTATACTATGAGAAACATTTGCAACGAATGCCAAGATTATGTGCTGCAGTAATTAAGGCCAAAGGAGGATATTTTGACGAGAGCAGCATTTAATCTTAAAATGCTTTTTTTTATTTTTGTCATTATAAACTTTCTAATAAAAATATTATGTCTCATTTTTAACCATGTATAATAATTTTCTCTTAAATTAAAGTACAAAACTACTAATTTGGGGGCTAAGCTAACAAATTACCTGGGCTTGCTACAAACATTTGAACTGGAGCGTAGATATATAATTAATACAAAAATAAAGTTTGTGACAGTTGATTCGTGTTACCTTTAGCATCCCGACTGTAGAATTTCATAGACGGACCCTCCAGTAATCAGTCAATCCACTCGTCAGAGAATATATATATATATATATATATATATATATATATGTCTGTGTGTGTGTTTTTGTGTGTGTGTGTCTCTATGTGTCTGTCTAAACAGTGATCAACAGTGCTACATTCTGTTCCATACGTAGACAATACCCTATATACGTCTACATAAATCTCTATATAATGCAACGGACATGTTCAAGAATGGAAAAGTCCAATTTCAAGTGTTAATATTTACAAGTTAAAACATTCATAAAATTAAAAGTGATTAAACAAAATTTATTTAGTTGCTTGTTGGCAATTTTCTCTCGGGTACATGATTGCTTTAGACATATATTCTAATAGTTTGCCTGTTTTTCACTTTTCAGAAGTGGCAGGTCAGTATTAACTTTTACAGGTAATATACGATCTTCTAAAAGAAAATGAAACCACGCCTATAGTACTTGCATTTCTCAGTTTGTTTAACTTTTATTGTCAATGTTATTTTATTGGCAACACGATATAATGAAATAATATTAAATTTGCGCTTGACGAAAAT
>OZ038495.1:33369271-33391771 GCA_964036315.1 Acanthosepion esculentum | reverse complement strand
CATCAGCTTATCGACCGATTACCGAAGTTAAGCAACGCCCAGCCTAGTCACTACTTAAATGGTTGACCTCTGGAGAATACCTGATACTGTAAGCTAAGCGACAGCCTTTGTTTTGTTTACAATGAGGTTCACCCTGCACAAGGCCCAGGAGACACTTGACGTAGAGCATTACAGAATAAGAGATACAGTTTAAGCGGATAAGTAGGGAAGATAAATGTTAACCCTTGACTTGAACAGGTTACGATTGTAGTGATTCTGTAACCATCCTAATGGGAGTTGGTTCAACAAAATAGCAGTCGCGGAAGAATCTACTCGATTAGAATTTGCATCTCACGAATAGAATACGAAGGGAATGAGGGTGGGTCGCAACAATGTGAAGAGCATGGTGGGTCTTAGACCTGAATGTGAGAATAGGTGGAACTAAGGAAAGCATTTCGTCTAAGCACTTTCCATAGAAGCAGCGATAAAGAAGTGGCGTTTCGTCTGCGTGAAAGGGGTTGTAGGGTTGGAAATGATTTGTCGACCACAAGGGCGCGGATACGCTTTTGAACTCTCTCGGAATTGGAAAGTGAAGACTGGGCAAAAATTATCCATTTTTGGCTGGATCTGTGTCTTCTAATGACAAAGGATACAGGCGGAGTTAGTTACTTACTGGAGCAGTACAGGGAACCTACCATTATCCCAGAATCTTTAGCGATGGATCCTATGTACGTGCTCCACTTGAGGTCTTGAGTTTAAGGCGCAATAAGCGCTCAAGGTACGGAGACTCTCAGGTGGAACATCCATTCATCTGTATTGATGCGGGTTCAGTCCCCCGATCGGCGATGATAGAATATAACTAATTTGGTTTCCGCGGTATTGAATATAACCAATCCCCACCCTCACATTGAGATGTTAGATCTAGGTCAGAGGAGAAATCAGCTGTTAATCTCTGGTCAACCAGGACTTTGGAGGTGGACAATGATAACGTTGTATGATCAATATCGATATTCACAAATGATCGGTGCATAATCTTAGGCGGATCATTTATTTAATATAAAAGAGTGTTGGTCCTAGCAAGGATTACAATCAGGTGACCTCAATATAAGCAGGGGCTTCTGATCTGACAAATCCCAATACCTATATGGGGGATTTGTGAATTAGTCGTTTTTATTTGCAGATTTTAATGTGAATTAATGTCAGTAAGCAACAATACTTTTCTTTTACTTATAACAATCTTTGTCATTTTATAGAAATAAAACATTATCATTACACAGTGTAGAGAAGACGTGATTCGAAATTATTCTAATGAGCTCTCTTCCTTGGTACTTTGACCACCTATATTTAAAGGTACCGCTAGATTTGCTATAAGGTCTCATCATTTTACTTTTGCAATAGCTAGATGTAACCGTAAATTCTATTCCAATAGTTTCTTTTCTTGCTCTTCTCACCTCTGAGAATATCTCTACCAGTTTATTGCTTCACTCATACCTACAATCTTCAAAAGATTTAAATGCAACATCAGTCGCCTTTTTTCTATCTTCCTGGACCCTGTTCCACTATTGTACTTTATTCTATGTAAATTCCTCTTATTCTCGTCCACTCACAGTAACCTCTTGTGTTTTAGCGGCATCATCGCCTTACTTGAAGTAAAATGATTAACTAAGAAAAAAATAAATTAAATGCAACTTCAAACGCTTTTTCTATGTCACTCAACCCTGTTCTTTTATTGTATTGCTTGAAGTAAAATGATTAAAGCACATATCAATAATATTAATGCAATGAATACTAACATAAATCGGTGAATAGTGCAAGATATTTCCCTCATGGTCGCACAGAGAACAGACATTTAGCGTAGAAGTAGTAAAGAAATGCAATGTGCTCGTGGAGATAGAAGTTAAACTCTGACTATATTTAAGCAATATATGACCATACTGTTTGTTTTAACAGATATTGCTTTAGAAAGTAGTAAAAGAAATATCAGAATAAATAATGCTATAAATATTGTGTGTTAATTATTATCTCTATCGATAAAAGGCAGGATGTGTGTGCGCGCGCGCGTGCGTGTGTGTGTGTGTCTGTCTGTCTGTCTGTCTGTCTGTCTGTGTGTGTGTGTGTGTGTGTGTGTAACGAATGCACGGCCGCAATTTCCGACGGATTTGCACCAAAATTTACATGCAAATGCTCCAAGTTAGCAAAACAGCCAAGACCGACGTTGCCTTTCCAAACTCACATGGCTAGCGGAAATAATCGATTTTTTCAGAGTGAGAGCCTATAGCTGGTTGCCACGAATAGGTAGGAAGATTGTATTGGACAGCATGAGAGCCAACAGCTGACTGACACGAATGTTAACTAGCATGCTAGCATGCAAAAAAAACAATCGATAGATGCATTCGTCACAAGTGGGAAAAATTTAAATCTGCATGGCACTTTACTCCAATTGGCTTATTCGCTTGCTTAAACTCAATGTTGATTCTGATTCCGCAGAACTGGGTTAGGTGTGAAAAAGTTACTGTTGTTAACATTATTTTTTCATTCGGTTTTTCCACTTAGGATTCCACTTAGATTAGCTGATCGTTTTGTGTTCATTTTGTTTAGTTCTTTTCCCGTAACAGATTTAATGTTTAGTATAGAGCTTAGAAAAAATTCGCAGTGTGAGATAGGCAAGAAGTAAGGCATGTAGCAACATCAGCACGGCAAATGGAACTCCTTTAAAGGCAAGGAAGGGCAAAAATATTTTAAGTCAAGTGATAGCAACTGGTGTATGAGTTGTACTATTTTTAAGCAAGCACGGGCAACGCAGGGCCATGCTGATAGTTTGACTATAAAACGTAAATATGCGGTAGACACTTTTAAATTTAATGTGACTTCCGTTCTGGTGAATTAAAAGAATATGAATGATTTTCTTTCGCTTTGTACTAGAATCGATAAAAACATTAAAACAGGAAGGAGAAATTAAAGAATTGAAGTAGTATGTAGACTGAATCAATTAATTAAATAGAAAGAATCAAATGATCCCGAAAAACATATTCTATAAAAAAAATAAACAGACAAAAAACAATAATGAGATATAAATCTTTTTTTTTTGTTGCATTTTCAGCAAGCCGACAGGGCAGAGATAAAAATGCAAAATTTCAGAACTTTTTTTTTTTTTAATTCCCCAATATACGCATAAGCACACGCTGACAGATATACATAATATCCGGCTACGCGATTTCAGAACACATCCATCTGATCGGACGTCATTATTGTCGACGCTTACATTTTGTGTATGTTCAACGCTCACATCCTTGAAAGTGTTTCCCTTAACAAAATTCAGAGGTGAGACGTTATTGCGGTTGGCGCACTCGGGATCATCTCTACGAAATGTCCGCCAAGCAAATCGCCTTGGGAACACTTGATATTATTGGGAGTGCTCAGAAACTCTATGTATCATAGAGAAGATCTCATTTGAACAATTACGATTACACTATTGAAAGAAAAGGCACAGGGAGGCAAACTTGTGGCGGTTAGAAAGTGACTGGAACTGAGCCACCAGATCAGGACCAATAATATTGCAAATTCTTCTTTGGATCCTATCAAGTAGCTCACGATATATAGCAGGGACACTGGACCATATGAGCAATATTCTAAGTATGGACGAATGGTGGATATATAGATATATAAGATGCATTCAAGAGAGAAAAATTTAACGACTCTGTGAAACGATTTTCTTAACAACTGGCGTAGCAATGGATTCAGTATAGTCTTTCCATTTCATGTCAGCTGGGAATTTTAGCCTGAGAAGGCGCAACGAGTCACTGTCCCGGAGGTTAGCATCAGCCATGCAGATGGTAGGCAGCAATAGGTCTTTCAAATGATTAATAGATACAACTTTAGTTTCGGAGGTGGTAACATTATCAAGCCATTTTTTGCTCCAGTTAAATACGGACTTGAGGTTGTTTGGGACATCGGCTGCTATTTTCACCATGTCAGACTGATAACGCTTACTATCGAGACAGGTGTAAATTGTTGTGTCGTCAATCTAGATACCAAGTTGGGAGCTGATGTCAACAGAAAGGTCATTAATGAAAATTAAATATGGAGTAGGAACAAGGATGGAGCCCGGGGGGTGAACTTGCGTTAGAACGAAAGGATCTAGACGTGAGGGCGTTCAGGATAACAGTCAATAACGATTTGATAACAAATACTGGATCAGTTCAAAAAATACATTACTAGTAGATTTTCGACGATTTCAGTGAATAAATAACTCAATATACAGATGGACGAATAAATGAATTAACGAATGAATGAGGTTTATATATATATATATATATATATATATAACCGCGCTCGCGCGTGTGTGTGTATTTGTAACCTAGAAAAGATTATTGAATGATGAATAACTAAAGCGGAGGTTGGAAATGAAATGGTAATCTTTATAACATCAACAAAATACAATACTCGCCAGCGGCGTGAAGTAGGTAAACCACTGCTAGTGTAAACTACTTAGGCAGCATATTACCCCCACTTACAATAGTGTACAACACACACACACACACACACACACACAGAGATACACACACAACACACACACACACACACACACACACACACACACACACACATATATATATATATATATATATATATATATATATATATATATATATATATATAATTTTATTCAAACAAATACATTATCGATAATCTTGTATTTTTTTATATACTCCGATAAATAATATCATTGATTTCTTCAAATTAAGCAATAAGCAAAATATTATTTAATTTTCCAATTTGCAGGGATGTTTCATTTAATCTTATTATAATAGAAATAGTAAACATTATTATTGTTATTACTATCATTATATTTCGATTTTTACGAGGGTTACATTACCTACTACGTCTGCGGGGAGATCTGGGGCAGGTAGTGGTGTGTTGCCATGGCTACATTTCATAATTTAATTTTCCAACTTCTATAACATCACTCGCGTTATATGGACAATGTTCTTGTTAGTGTGTGGGCTGTATTTATCAAGACAATCTTTATATTTTTCTTAAACTTCGTTTTCCAGGGATGTTTTTCAATGTGTTGTTGTACTCCTTTTTTATCATTCCAAGTGCACCTGCTATTACTGGTAGTATTCTTGTTTTCAAATTACCTATTGTTTTTCTATTTCTATTTCTAGGTCCTTATACTTCGATAGATATTCAAATTCCTTATTTGCTATGTTACAGTCCGTTGATTCATATGGCTTATCAATTAATAGGCAAGTTTGTTTTTTTCGGTTTTTGATATTTATGTCCGACTGATTTTCTGCAACTTCGTTTGAATTTTTTGTTTCAGCTTCTCATTAACTTTTGGTACGCCAATCTTATTCTTTATGTCAAGGCTTCGTTTCTGTTGTCTCCTTTTTCTTTCTCTCATTTTGGAGCCCTTCTCTTCTTCACTTGGAAGGGACATTTGTCCTCGTAGCTTATTTATTTCGGTTTGTATTTTGTTCTATCCAGACTGGCATTTTTCTTTTTCGTCTCCGCTGTGGTTTTATTTTTTCACCTATTGTTTCTGCAATCGTTGCCATTATTATTATTATTATTATTATTATTATTATTTTCTTTGATATCTGGCGTTTACACATTTCTTTCCGGGTCCCGCCCAGAGACCTAAGGTTAGAAATGGCATCATGACACTTTCCACTGCAAAGAAAAAATTTCAAACTTAAAAAAAATAATTACATAGATAAAGCCCTTCGTAAAGTGTGGGCTCTACTTGTCAGAACAATTTTTTGTATCTCTTTGAGGCATGGACTTCCACGGATCGCTTCAATCAACCTACTGGAATCTTTTCCAACCAGTCCAAGGGCTCCAACTACAACAAGGATTGTTGATGTTCCCATGTGCCACATTTTTGAGATTTCTATTTCAAGGTCCTTGTATTTTGACAGTTTTTCGAATATCTTCAAAGATACATTGCAGTCTTCAGGGACTGCCATATCTGATCTAAGATCAGAAATTTAAATCAGTACACTTTCCACTGAGCAATCTTTTTTTAAAAAATAGATCAAACATATTTTATATAGATAAAACCCTTCGTAAGGTTACAGCTGTTTTCGTGAGAACAATTTTTGTATTTCTTTAAGGCATGAGCTTCGAAGAATCACTTCATTTAGTCTATTCGATATTAGCTGGGTCATTTATCGCAATTTTATTTTTTCCAAGTTCTCGATATGGTTTCTTGGCATCTTTGAAAATCTTGTTTTGCCAGAAGAATGTTTCTTTTTCATAACTCCTTCCCTTGAATTTTTTGTTTCAGCTTCTCATTAACTTTTGGTACGTCGGTCTTATTTTTTATGTCAAAGCTTCGTTTCAGTTGTCTCCTTTTTCCTTCTCTCATTTTTGAGCCTTTGTCTATTTGATGTGACAATTGTCCACGTAGTTTATTTTGATTTCTATTTTTTCTTTGCAACCTGTCATTTTTCTTTTTGTTTCCATTGTATTTTTGCTAGGTGACCTCGTCAACGATCGCAGAAACAATAGGTGAAAACCGATTGTTTCTGCGATCGTTGTCGAGGTCGCGTATATAAAATGATTAATTTCTACCAGGTTCATCGATCTTTCCATTTCATCCCTTATTTTTCCAATTGCTTGTTTAGCGAGGTTGATAGTTTCTTTTACTTGACAGTTCTTTCTTACTTTTGGAATCAGGCCTGACGATTGCATCTAGCATGAAACAGACTGTCGCCTCTAAGTGTTGACTTCTATATTCACTTTTATATTTACACACGCTCTATCTCTGATATTGAGCACTTTATCCCATAAATATAGCACATTTTAAAACTATATTTCTTCATATATATATATATATATATATATATATATATATATATATATATATATATATATATATATATATAACACACACACACATATATATAAGTACACACATATATATACATACTCACATGTACAACACTATTGACGTTATTCTGAATATTGTCCTCATCTTTGTTGCCATATTTATCACAACGTTTCTGCCGTTGTACGCTCCGGCCTTCTTCAGGTGGTTGGAATGTCGAACTAAACTCAGAAATATAGACAGCTCACATACAAAAATTATATATTATAATAATTATTATCATTGCTACAATTATTATTATTGCATTCTGCTTCATTTCCTATAAGCAAGAATCTTTTAAGGTATCTGTCTTGGAACTTTCACCCATTTGCTTAAATGTCGGCTACTAGGATACTATTATTATTATTATTATTATTATTATTTTACATTTAAAAAAAATGATACATTTTTCTTTGTATGAATTCTAAACTTTATTAACCGAATGTTAACTTTTTACATTACCTTTTTGAGAATTAATTTCGGTAAAACAGCAATGATATTTTTAATTAACATCTAATCTGATTAGCAGGTGCAGTAGAAATCAACAATTAAAAACAAAAGAAAATCGCTTAATCATAATTATAAATATATAATATATTATTGAAAATATATAATGCATTATTTAAATTATCAATATATCGTTTATTATTTATAGACGATGGACCCTGGGTTTGATTGGTAAAGCTTCTGTAACTCATTGAAGAAATCCTATGGTAATCCATGTCTTTTTTTTTAATTGTTCTCACAAGCACAGCTCCCATTTATGTAAAATAATTGTCTTCTTAGGTTGTTTTATTTCATTTTTTTTTTTTTTACACAAAATTCATTTTAAAATATCAGGATGACATTTCTGAACTTAGATCTCTGGTTGGAAACCTGAAGGAAACTATTGTAATATTTTTTGGACACTATTGTAAGTGGGGGTAATATGCTGTCTAAGTAGTTCACCACTAACAGTGGTTTACCTACTTCACTCCGCTGACCTATGCTAACGCGTAGCTGATTCCAGTTTAGAAGGAAATATACACCACTCTAATTCTGGGTAAAACGTTCAAGTGTCGCACGAATACACAAGTAAAATAATAATGATGTCAGAACATGTGCTTTTTTAAAATTCCCTTCAAGTATTTTTTCAATTTCAGTTTTCATATATAAAAATAGTTTTAACGTGTTTAATTTTGTTTACACATATATGCAAAATGTATAGTGTCATGATGTATACGTACCTCCCGATTATGAAGGATATCGCTATAACTGTAGCTAACACTGCGACTGTTAAAAACACGTAGGAAACTACATTTTCTGCAAAAGAGAAAAAAGAAGAGTGACAAACGTTACTTAAATAAATCTCAGAAAGTAATGTTTTAATTGATCTATAAAGTTATACATACCCGTTAGGATTTTGTTAAAACGATTTCCTTTAATAAAGTAATGCTTGGTGTTTGTTGGGACGAATTTTTTTGAAGCAAGAATGTTCTGTGTTATTTTTGTGTTTTTTTTGTGTGTGTTTTTTTTGGGACATTGTTTTTCGTGACTTTGTTTTTTTGTTTTTTTTGTGATATTTTGTGATTTTTTTGTGATTTTTTGTGTTTTTTGTGATTTTTTTTATTTTTTGTGATTTTTTTGGTTTTTGTGATTTTTTCTTTTTTGTGATTTTTTCTTTTTTGTGATTTTTTTGTTTTTTGTTTTTGTGATTTATTTGTTTTTTTGTGATTTATTTGTTTTTTGTGATTTTTTGTGTTTTTCTTTGTTTTTTACGATTTTTTTTTTGTTTTTTTGTGATTTTTTGTGATTTTTATTTTGTTTTGTTTTTGTTTTCGATGCAAAAATATTACTTTCGATAAAACTACAATAAAGAAAACGAAAGAAATTTTACTGGAAATCAAAAATTAAAAAAATAAAGAAACAGAAAAACGACGTAAATTTGTCCTGGAAATGGTATCGGAAAACTGCGGAGACTTTGTTTCATTTTATTGAATTCTCCTACAAAATAATACGAAATGCAACATTTTCACATGATTACAAAAGTTTATTGCAGCAATAAAAACTGAGATATTTCCAAATAAATACTACTACTACACCTATATATCTGGCCACTCGTATTTTATGGATACCCGTCTACTAGGGGGGCTAGTCAATCCCTACTGTAGACGCTTTCTCCGGCGCATTTGTATTTATTCAACACCCACAGAGCCCATCTGTCGTTTATACTGCAACTATGCTGAGCAGACCTTAGTTACAGTTTCTGGGAAAGAGTGTGTTATCATGAATTTGAACAAAGCCAACACGCTCAAGCCCTCGGCCACGATAATTTGTGACTTCGTGCTAACACAGCTATCGATGGCAACCAAGGATTCCGTCTGCCCAATTTTACTCAAAAGGCTTAGGTCAACCCGTGGTATGGTTTTCAGGCACTTTCGAAAGGGGCCGTGCGATGGGATCGGCACCTCCAGTCCGATATCATCAGGAAGTCTCCTTCCTGACAAATCGACTATGGTGAGATTCGAACCCGGGTCACATTGTCAGAATGCGAACGTTGTAACCATTCGGTTTTACTACTACTACTACTACTACTACTACTACTACTACTACTACTACTACTACTACTACTACTACTAAAATAATAATAACAGTAATAAGATTATTTGTGAAAGACATAGATATTAAATGGCCAGAAATGCAGTAAAAATAATTTAAAAAAAGATGCTGACCAATTTTAAAAAGACATGCGTACAGAAATTCTAACATGGCCGTTCATGATTTCGATGTTGATAAATAACAGAGGCTAACGAGTGTGACTATAAGCGGAACTGGACTAATTTATACTGACTGGAAAAACCTATTTACCATCACCAGGTAAACGTAAAAATATGGTGAAGACTAAATTTGTAGATTATGCGAAAACTTGTTGAGGCTATTGACCACACTGTGTCTGCTTGTCCAAAATCGATGCAAGAAGAAAGGCGAAAATAAGTCAGTATGGTCATTAGAAAATATGTTAATATAATTAGTACGTTACATACTTGAGAACAGCATGAACAACAATCAGGATTAGTTATAGAAAGCCATGAATTTACAATTCTTTTGGACTTTACCATTTACACTGACAGGCAAAAATAAATAACAGCTAAGAGATTAAATATAGGGATTAAAGTCTGTAAACAAAAACAAACCATTATATTAGATATGTTAGTGCCATTAAATAGAAATATATTTATTAAATAATGTGATTAAATAAGTATAAGGTTCTTGGAATTGTACTAGTAGACTGACACATTAAAACTATTGTTAAACCAATAATATTTAGAGCACTAGGTAGGGTTAAAAGAGGAACAGAAAAGAAGATTAATCAAATCCCAGGCAGTCTGTTTGAAAGAGATTTAAAACAACTGTGCTGCTCGTCTACACTTTAAAAAATATTTCAAAACAAGCAATAAAATGAAGCCACTAAGTGTGTGGTTTAATATAAGAAAGCAAAAATTATTAAAGAGAGAGAATAAAAGAAAATGAATTAAGAAGACAAAAAAATAACGAATGACACTGCATTTAAGTCTTTGATCATCAAAGTTGACTGGAAAGTAAGAAGCTAGAAAAGTGTTCTACAAGCGAAGGGTGCCAGAGAATGTATAGACCCTGCGGTTACATCGAGGAATTCCAACTGTAAAATGATGGGACCTTGCCATCAATCTCGTATTGCGGTTAAATTCATGAATCTAGGTATCCAAGAGGAAAGCTCATCAGAACAATTACTGAATATTTATAGAAAAAGCCCAAAAAATCTACGTTACTGCGGTGAGAAAGCGACTGAAGCCGAGATGTCAGATCAGGACCACAAACATTTCAGATTCTTCTTTGTACTTTATCAAGAATCTCTAAATACATAGCAGAATCACCACAGGCTTATTATCAAGGTAAAGAAAATATACACAATGAATATGTTAATTTTCATGTAACATAAGAATTTGTGCAAAGAGAATATACATACTACATTCCATTACTTTGTTTTTAGAAGAATACAATAATAATAATAATAATAATTCTCATAACAAAAATATAAAACCAGGATCGGAGATGAGACCATGACGATAAATTATCTAAAATACATCAGTCTGTCAGTTATGTTCTATGCGGGATACACGCTTAGGCGATCATGTATCTTTTGATACATGACTGACGAGGCAGATTGTTGCCCGCAGTCGGTTGCAATTTCTTTTTCGCGGTAGACCAGTTGCCATCCAAGGCTATAGAAACTGGTCTGTTCTGCTATTTACCATTAGCAGGGTGGGGGAGAAGAGGATAAATACCTTTCCCAAGGGTATTAGCACATAAGTGAATGTAATGGATTCGACTGGAATTAGAACTCGGCTCTCCGATTTCTCAATGCGAGCCGTTATACATTACTCCCTAGTAGTTGTAATATAAGAAATAACGCAAAGGAAAGTAGGTATAAAGTATCTCGACACAGAAAGTTTAGGATTCTACACAGGTAATGGGTATGTAGAAAAGAGCAGAATAGAATATGAGTGTAGTTGACCAACCTTAGAATATGAGAAACAAAGAGATTTGATATAAATCAATCCAAATATAGAATATGCAGAAGACATGACAATAACTCTTGAGGGAGGTTGTAAATGATAGGGACTATTGTAGACGCAAATTCATAGGTTTACATAGATAACACGAAAAAGGCCAATGGAATACCGCATTATTGTAAGCCATAATAAATATATCATAATTATATGATGACAAAATAGTGAACACAAAGAAATTATATGATGGTAAAATTGGTTGCACACAAAAAAATTATATCATGGGAAAATTGGTTGCACACAAAGAAATTATATGATGACAAAATAGGTGAACACAAAGAAATTATATGATGGCAAAATAGGTGAACACAAAGAAATTATATGATGGCAAAATAGTGAACACAAAGAAATTATATGATGGCAAAATTGGTTGCACACAAAACAATTATATCATGGGAAACACAGAAATTATATGATGACAAAATAGGTGAACACAGAAATTATATGATGACAAAATAGGAGAACACAAAGAAATTATATGATGGCAAAATAGGAGAACACAAAGAAATTATATGATGACAAAATAGGTGAACACAAAGAAATTATATGATGGCAAAATAGGAGAACACAAAGAAATTATATGATGGCAAAATAGGAGAACACAAAGAAATTATATGATGACAAAATAGGTGAACACAAAGAAATTATATGATGGCAAAATAGGAGAACACAAAGAAATTATATGATGGCAAAATAGGAGAACACAAAGAAATTATATGATGGCAAAATAGGTGAACACATAGAAATTATATGATGGCAAAATAGGTGAACACAAAGAAATTATATGATGGCAAAATAGGAGAACACAAAGAAATTATATGATGACAAAATAGGAGAACACAAAGAAATTATATGATGGCAAAATAGGTGAACACAAAGAAATTATATGATGGCAAAATAGGAGAACACAAAGAAATTATATGATGACAAAATAGGAGAACACAAAGAAATTATATGATGGCAAAATAGGAGAACACAAAGAAATTATATGATGACAAAATAGGTGAACACAAAGAAATTATATGATGGCAAAATAGGAGAACACAAAGAAATTATATGATGGCAAAATAGTGAACACAAAGAAATTATATGATGGCAAAATTGGTTGCACACAAAACAATTATATCATGGGAAACACAGAAATTATATGATGACAAAATAGGTGAACACAGAAATTATATGATGACAAAATAGGTGAACACAGAAATTATATGATGACAAAATAGGAGAACACAAAGAAATTATATGATGGCAAAATAGGAGAACACAAAGAAATTATATGATGGCAAAATAGGAGAACACAAATAAATTATATGATGGCAAAATAGGAGAACACAAAGAAATTATATGATGGCAAAATAGGTGAACACATAGAAATTATATGATGGCAAAATAGGTGAACACAAAGAAATTATATGATGGCAAAATAGGAGAACACAAAGAAATTATATGATGGCAAAATAGGAGAACACAAAGAAATTATATGATGGCAAAATAGGTGAACACAAAGAAATTATATGATGGCAAAATAGGAGAACACAAAGAAATTATATGATGACAAAATAGGAGAACACAAAGAAATTATATGATGGCAAAATAGGAGAACACAAAGAAATTATATGATGGCAAAATAGTGAACACAAAGAAATTATATGATGGCAAAATTGGTTGCACACAAAACAATTATATCATGGGAAACACAGAAATTATATGATGACAAAATAGGTGAACACAGAAATTATATGATGACAAAATAGGAGAACACAAATAAATTATATGATGGCAAAATAGGAGAACACAAAGAAATTATATGATGACAAAATAGGAGAACACAAAGAAATTATATGATGGCAAAATAGGAGAACACAAAGAAATTATATGATGACAAAATAGGTGAACACAAATAAATTATATGATGGCAAAATAGGAGAACACAAAGAAATTATATGATGGCAAAATAGGTGAACACATAGAAATTATATGATGGCAAAATAGGTGAACACAAAGAAATTATATGATGGCAAAATAGGAGAACACAAAGAAATTATATGATGACAAAATAGGAGAACACAAAGAAATTATATGATGGCAAAATAGGTGAACACAAAGAAATTATATGATGGCAAAATAGGAGAACACAAAGAAATTATATGATGACAAAATAGGAGAACACAAAGAAATTATATGATGGCAAAATAGGAGAACACAAAGAAATTATATGATGACAAAATAGGTGAACACAAAGAAATTATATGATGGCAAAATAGGAGAACACAAAGAAATTATATGATGGCAAAATAGTGAACACAAAGAAATTATATGATGGCAAAATTGGTTGCACACAAAACAATTATATCATGGGAAACACAGAAATTATATGATGACAAAATAGGTGAACACAGAAATTATATGATGACAAAATAGGTGAACACAGAAATTATATGATGACAAAATAGGAGAACACAAAGAAATTATATGATGGCAAAATAGGAGAACACAAAGAAATTATATGATGGCAAAATAGGAGAACACAAATAAATTATATGATGGCAAAATAGGAGAACACAAAGAAATTATATGATGGCAAAATAGGAGAACACAAATAAATTATATGATGGCAAAATAGGAGAACACAAAGAAATTATATGATGACAAAATAGGTGAACACATAGAAATTATATGATGGCAAAATAGGAGAACACAAATAAATTATATGATGACAAAATAGGTGAACACAGAAAAAACAACAGTAAATGTCACATATGTGAAGACTGTAAAAGTCAAAATAAACAAAAAACAACTCACGGAAAAGAAATAAGAATAAACAGAAGTGTCAGATTAAGAAATTATATGATGACAAAATAGGAGAACACAAAGAAATTATATGATGGCAAAATAGGTGAACACAAAGAAATTATATGATGGCAAAATAGGAGAACACAAAGAAATTATATGATGACAAAATAGGAGAACACAAAGAAATTATATGATGGCAAAATAGGAGAACACAAAGAAATTATATGATGGCAAAATAGGTGAACACAAAGAAATTATATGATGGCAAAATAGGAGAACACAAAGAAATTATATGATGACAAAATAGGAGAACACAAAGAAATTATATGATGGCAAAATAGGAGAACACAAAGAAATTATATGATGGCAAAATAGTGAACACAAAGAAATTATATGATGGCAAAATTGGTTGCACACAAAACAATTATATCATGGGAAACACAGAAATTATATGATGACAAAATAGGTGAACACAGAAATTATATGATGACAAAATAGGAGAACACAAATAAATTATATGATGGCAAAATAGGAGAACACAAAGAAATTATATGATGACAAAATAGGAGAACACAAAGAAATTATATGATGGCAAAATAGGAGAACACAAAGAAATTATATGATGACAAAATAGGTGAACACAAATAAATTATATGATGGCAAAATAGGAGAACACAAAGAAATTATATGATGGCAAAATAGGTGAACACATAGAAATTATATGATGGCAAAATAGGTGAACACAAAGAAATTATATGATGGCAAAATAGGAGAACACAAAGAAATTATATGATGACAAAATAGGAGAACACAAAGAAATTATATGATGGCAAAATAGGTGAACACAAAGAAATTATATGATGGCAAAATAGGAGAACACAAAGAAATTATATGATGACAAAATAGGAGAACACAAAGAAATTATATGATGGCAAAATAGGAGAACACAAAGAAATTATATGATGACAAAATAGGTGAACACAAAGAAATTATATGATGGCAAAATAGGAGAACACAAAGAAATTATATGATGGCAAAATAGTGAACACAAAGAAATTATATGATGGCAAAATTGGTTGCACACAAAACAATTATATCATGGGAAACACAGAAATTATATGATGACAAAATAGGTGAACACAGAAATTATATGATGACAAAATAGGTGAACACAGAAATTATATGATGACAAAATAGGAGAACACAAAGAAATTATATGATGGCAAAATAGGAGAACACAAAGAAATTATATGATGGCAAAATAGGAGAACACAAATAAATTATATGATGGCAAAATAGGAGAACACAAAGAAATTATATGATGGCAAAATAGGAGAACACAAATAAATTATATGATGGCAAAATAGGAGAACACAAAGAAATTATATGATGACAAAATAGGTGAACACATAGAAATTATATGATGGCAAAATAGGAGAACACAAATAAATTATATGACAAAATAGGTGAACACAGAAAAAACAACAGTAAATGTCACATATGTGAAGACTGTAAAAGTCAAAATAAACAAAAAACAACTCACGGAAAAGAAATAAGAATAAACAGAAGTGTCAGATTGTGCATAAGTGTTATCTCGGAATTGTGCCAATAACTTTGTATTCGATTACGTAAATAAATACTCTTGGTATAAACCAGAATCAATCCTCGCGGCTAAATAGCATAAATATATTCTGGGAACGGCGGTAGATCTATGGCGATCGCACAATTTAAAGAATAATAAACGGATCTTGTTGCTGTGAAGAAAAGAACGAAATTCTGTCAGATCGTAGTCGTGTTAACTACCAACAGGCTTTGACGGTAAAATAGAATTTTTAAAAATGAAAACGTGCTTGAGTCTTGCTGGAGAAGCTAGGGGTCATGAGGGATAGAAATGTACCGTTAATAATTAAAACAACTTTGAACAGGGCCTCAGAAAGCCTTTGGAAAGAGACTAGATGGATTATAGATAGCGGACTTTTCTGACCGCAACAATACAGAGCCCGTAATGAGGATGTTACGGAAAGTTTAATGTAGTTGATGTTCCTAAGAATTTATGAAATTATAATAGTAATGAGCTTCTTTCGAAGATAATAGAATAAACCGAAGCTGAGTTCCAAAGATAATAGGGAAAAAAACAGAAGCTGAGATTGGTAGTGCAACACAGAAATCCGAAGTCGCATTGGGATGATGTAAGATGTCTTCCAAAACCTAACCAAATATTAAAGAACAGCAAAATCTCTTTACAAACGAAGAAAAGACTACTGGACTGCTGTGTTATATCAGTACTTCTATATGGCAGTGAATGGTGGACAGTCTCTTCGGAGATGAAGAGAACATTTCAGCCAACGGAAACATGGGTTGACAGAAGGATGCTGAGGCTAACTGAGTGAATATGTGAACAACGACAAAGTTTTAGAGACAACAGAAACGAAAACGAACAGTTATGTTAATACAAGGGAACATAATGAAGAAAGATAGCTTGAAAAAGTTGACACTCACCCGACATATTGAGAGTTCGAGGGGCAGAGGTAAAAGGGTATAAACCCTTCTATCTACCTACCTTCCTACCTAAGGGTCATGTGTAAATGGATGGCAGAACAGTGTTTAGGAGAGATAGAAAAAACAAAATTTACAAAGTGCTACAAAGGACAGGAAGTTGTGGAGAAACTTGATCCTCTAAGTCCCTGAAGGAGTATGGCAGATAGAAAGAAAAGATGATATCACTGAAATATATATATATATATATATATATATATATATATATATATATATATATATATATATATATATATCCATTGCGATGAGAACGAAAGTAATATATCTTTTATATATATCTTACGAAAGTAATATATCTTTTATATATATTTTGTATGTACATTTTTCTTCTCAAAAAATGGAAAAAAGGAAGTGACGTTTTACATCCGGCTTGCCTACAAGCAGGATTGTTCATAACTATTTTCGGCCCTCACCCGTAGATGTGCAGTTGAAATGCACTGAAACCAAGTTGCATCTTTGTTGTGAGTAAAATGGTTTTGTCTATATGATAAAATTATAATATATATATATATATATATATATATATATATATATATACGATACCGATATTTGGGCTAGGATCGTTCATATTCTTTAAATTTTAAGCCCAGATCCCAGTAATACCTCTCCCTCTTGAGAGGGCTAGCCTTATTGCATGACATCTGAGGCGTACCCAAAAGGAGAAATGCCGAGGAGGCTGGGTCAATTTTTCCACCGTATGTCCGTTAAACGCACTTTAAATCTCGACTTTGTTGGTTGGTTTGTTTTTTTTTTTACGCCATATCTACCTCAATGGGTTATTTAAGGCCAACAATACTTTCACAATCGATTTGCATGAATAGAATATTTATTCTTTGTAAAATATCGGTTTGTAGGTCATTCATTGACGTGTTTTGGTAAAGAGGATTTTTGTCGAGAGTCTGGTTTCATTGATGTATCTGTGGATATTGAATTTGTATAGAAATTGATATTATTAACATTTGGTTTATATTTTCTGGTAGAGGCCCACTGTTTTAAGAAATAATATTATGACATCTACTTTTGTTTTCTTGAATATCTCACACATTTTGTTTATAATGTAGCATTTTTGTCTTCAGAGAGTAAGCCCTGAACACCCGGTTATTATATGTTCAATAATGTATACCGTTTCCAATGTGTGGCTCACTGTTTGATCTTCGTTGTTTACTGTTGTGGTCTTGTTAGGGCCAGAAATAAAGACACAGCGAGAGGAATTGAGTTAAATAAATACATTAACAGAAACAGTAATATAAACAAATTCAAACGAGAGTGTTACAGGAAGAATGTTCGGCTCGACTGTCAGAGCTGACTGCTGGAAACTTCCCACTCCGAAAAGGCAGTACCTGCTCCTATTTATAGCTAGGAGAGTACATGCGTGCGTGGGTAAGTTACCATGGCATTTACTAAGTACGAGTGGGTTATTCTCGTGTGGCCAATTCGTCAGCGGGCCAGTACGACTTCTTCCTTAGGAGATTTTCTGAAACGCGACTTCTGTTTTCGTAGCTCGACATCCGGTTACAACATGGTCGTAAATACACACACACACACACACACACACACACACGCACACACACACACACACACACACACACACATATATATATATACATATATATATATATATATATATATATATATGTATCCATATATATATGAAGAGATATAGTTTTGATGTATGCTATATTTATGGAATTAAGTGCTCAATATCAGAGATAGAGCGTATGTAATACGTATGTGAACATTGAAGACAAGGCGACAGAATAAACTCGGAACCTGTGCCCCAAGAGCCACGACTACTATTTTGAACCTTAGCCGCTCTATCACAGAGCTTAGCTGGATCTAGCAGGATATACAAGTAATTGATTTTTGGGATTTAGACTAATTTTATTGTAATTCGTCGAGCTTAGAAATCTCAACAGAATGCAGTAAGGTTCCGAGGTTATTCGGAGACTCTGGATAACTCTGTATACTTGGATGGTATCGGTGAACGGAACTGAATGAGTAGCGGCACTATATCGAGTCTAGTTTATTTCTTGTTCGTCACCGAGTCCCGTGGTACAGTTGGTATGACGTTCTGCATTCTGTCGAGGATTCTAAGCTCGACAAATTACTATAAAATTAGCCTAAATCCCCAAAATCAATTATATATGCTAATAAATACCAAAGACAAACTTATAAGAAATTTGTTGTCAGTTTTTAATAATTCCTTGGTTTCTTAAAACAAAAGTAAAAAGATTCGCTTTTCAAAATATTAAAAATGTACCTTGGAGATATATGTTTATTTTATTTTTGTTTTGTTTTCATATTTTCATTTTACAGATATATTGTAATTATATCTGATTTTTTAAAATTATTGTCGACATGGAAAACAAACAAAAATCATATACAGAGAAATAACATTTTATCTGATGTCTCCGGCAATGCTTTTCTTTCTAAGAGCCCGATTACAAATAAATAAATTAATAATAAGAACTAATGCCATGTCTAGAGTGGACCTAATTGGTATTCCCTTGCCAGACTTGATAGAATTCTAAATCGTTTATGCCATCTTGTGGTGGTGGGGAAACATGTATTCTACTCTACCACCTCTACTTATATTTCAAGACTGCCGTTACTCTAGTTTCATGACAGATGTTCAGATTAGGTTCATTCTTTAATTACACAAGTTCAAGCCAAGCTACTTCCATAGAGCCGAATCACATTCATCACCCCCGTGTTCTATTAATAAGTAGAAAGATTATTTTTCAAGATATTTTTTCTGATAAATTAACATCTAGGGAAAATAGAGATCTGCGTGTGTGCTTCCTTGAAAATTTCAATACTTGCCATTTCAAGTCAAATATTAATAATTATCTATCCTCCCTATCTACATAATCCTCATTTCCTACCGCCTTATCTTCCATTATTATTGCTCACTCCCTCCCAAATTACTATTTTGGTTGCTAGGCTCTTCTATCAAGAGTGGCTGTCGAGCCACGTATCAGATGATGCTTAGTATTAATTTAGATGTTCATGAACCTGAATGTTTAAACAGATAAATTCGCAGGATATCACTGAATTTCTTAAATACGATAATTATATATATATATATATATATATATATATATATATAGTAATAACATAAACATATTCCATCTCACCTCTCGCTTGTAACTATCCATCACAAAAAATAGACGTTTTTCAACGCTAAAGCTACAATATTCCATATATATTGTTACTATATATTGAGGAGCTGTGATACAGCGAAACAGTATTGTCTTCAAATGACATAATTTAGCTCTTGAACATATATTTTCAGTTAAGCACTTTTGAGTGACAGGCTAATTCTAAAATCAACAGGCACCTGCTTAAATGCGAGTTTAAGTAAAATGAATGGAGCACTATAGCTGCTTGGCGTTTGTTTACATTTGTAAAAAACAATACGCTAGATTTGGGTGATTCGTTCTGTTGAGTGAAGATGGCTCTGTGTTAGAAGCTCTATTCGTACTGAGGAGCTGTGATACAATGAAACTGTACTGTCTGCGAATGACATTTTATATATATATATATATATATATATATATATATATATATATATATATATATATAAAGATATTTTTATGTTTAACATTTTTTTATAGATACAAGTATTTAAGTAAATGCTCTATTTTATAATAAACCGTATTAAATAACATTTACCGGTATGAATGTCCGAGAAATCTTCATAGAAAATATTCGTCCTCGACAGGATTCGAACCTGTATCCTATACGGAAGCGTCATATAGCCTGACGTGACTTAACCGTTTCGGCCACTAAGAATCGTTGAGTTGGCAAGGTTGAATTTTCTGCTTATAAACTTCAATCTTCCATGAAACTCTCATGTACATTTATAACTGCTCATGGCGTGCCAACCAAACAAACCTTAGTGGCCGAAACGATTAAGGCGCGTCAGGCTATATGACGGTTCCCTCTAAAATTTTCTCTGACATTCAGGCCGGTAAATGTTATTTAATAATGTTTATTATAAAACACAGCATTTACTTAAATACTTTTATCTATAAAAAATAATGTTAAACATAAAAATGTCATTAAATAATTGTCCGACTTTGTCCATTTCATAATATATATATATATATATATATATATATATATATATATATATATATATATATATATATATATATATATATATATATATTATAGATAGAAATGCACACACACACACGCACACTCTCCGGCTTTCAATTCTCGGTAGTGGATACGCACTGCTGAATAGTCCCAAATATAGGACGAAACGGCCGCCTAGTGCTTTCTGTATTCTGTTGAGATTTCTTCTAAATTCGATGAATTACTTAATTATAATTATCTCAAATCCTCCTAATTTATATATATATATATATATATATATATATATATATATATATATATATATAGTTATAGGCTTAGGTAAATAACATAACTAGATATTAGCGACCGCATACGCGCGTGCTGGGAACCATCGAAACATAAGTCGCATACCAAACGTAGGTATATATATATATATATATATATATATATATATATATATATATATATATATATATAATGTGAGGTGTGACGTTTGTAAACCTTTTGATACAATATATGAAACAGTTCAGTGTATATAGTACTCTATTTATCCGAAAATTGTATTTGTTTTGCACTTCCCTTCCCCACACAGACACAAAGGCAACAACAAATCGTTTAAATGTTTGAAATTCTACTGACAAGTTGTGCCTACTTAATTTTATTGTATTTTTTAAATTTTTGAATAAGTTGTTCTGCAACAAAAGCATTATTTTGGATAAACTGACAAATGTTCTTTCTTTTTTTCGTTTTTTTTTATCGAATACACTTTTGTGGCAAATAAAAATCCGTCTGGAAGTGTTATGTTGTTAAGCATTGTTTTTTTTAAAATTCTATAGAAATATGCATTCCGGTTCAATTAGCCGTTCCGCCGGGAAAATTTATATTAAAATCAGTGGAGCAAAATAATCATACCGTTAAGAATATCATTGGAAAACAATAAGTGTGCGGTATCATGTAATCGCTGTGTCGCTGCTTTCATTTCGTAAACAAGAGTAATTTCGACCGACACATTATCACGAAGTGAACGTTGTCAGTGTTGTCACAGTGTGATGACATTTTGTCATTTTTAGAAAGCTATGTTTCAAGATCAAATTACTGTTTACCGTATAAGAGATGTCATAGGCACGACAATTTCATGTTTTTGTTGTCAACACCCGATCGCATCGGGATCGTCATCCGCTCTCCCTATTCCCTTTCTCCCCACCCCGGTGACGGTGGCGGAGATTGCAGTGAATCAACGATAGTTTGACGAGGCCATTCGTGTGAATTTCATTTTTGGTGGACAACTCTACGCGACAGAGAAGGCAACACACTTGGCCAAGAAGCGCCTCCCTCGTGGCTCAGAGTGGATTGAGACAGGTGATATCTGGCAAACCAGGTTCCATAGGTCTGTCGTACACACACACACACACATATATATATATATATATATATATATATATATATATATATATATATATATATATATGCAATGTAATTGGCCCTGATCTGTCATCTCGTCTGCAGTCGGTCTCTCACAGACGCGACGTTTCTTCGCTCTGTCTTTTTTACAAATACTTTCACGGTAATTGCTCCGAGGAGCTGCAGTCGCTGGTTCCTTGGCCTCATGAATTTAAACGTCCC
>OZ038495.1:33341771-33364271 GCA_964036315.1 Acanthosepion esculentum | reverse complement strand
TATATCCATCCAAAATATTTCTATTCGTTTTGGTTAAAGTAAACAAAGGAAATACCGGAGAATTAAGGGATTTAATGCAAGTAAAATATAACAGATTTACTAGCTTAAAGTAATAGGAAAAGTTATATTAAAATTAACTTTGGTGTGCTTTCGATAATAAACAGAAACGTATATGATATAATATTTTTTTATAAGAACCACAGACAGAAAAATTCGCCAATAATTCTTGCTTTCTTCCATTCGATGATAAAATTATACAAGTGCATCACTTTTAAATAAAATCGGGGAGACTAGATTGAACAAATTGTATCCTGAATTGGAAAGAGCCTGTGGATGATGAATAACGAGGGAGACGATTTTTTTTTAATTAATGTAAGTCATTAGAAATCCGGCGTCTCGCAAACTAATCAAGCGGATTGTAATTGAGAAAGCGCCTGGCTGAGAAATTTACATGCTTATCTTGTAGCATCATGGCGACTTTATCACAGAGGCATGTAAGAAACTGGGGTAGAAGTGGCGTTAGTTGCAAGCCATCATTACATTATCACTTTAAATAAGATAAAAGTTTATGTTGTATGCGTTCTTATTTTTCATTTTTAGACAGAATCATTACTTATTTGTATAGACGAAAGTAGTAATTTCGGGGAAAATTAAACATTTTCTTGCTTACATCTAATTAACCAAAACTTTCATTTTCCGTTTCAATATCAATCAGCGCAGTTTTTTTTATCGTGATTATGTCTTGACATTTACAAAATATTACATTATTTATCTGTCTATATTTCTGAGATGAGGTATTATGTGCATTATTTACATTAATCGGACTATTGCCCTCATCTTTGTCGCCATATTTATTACAATGTCTCAGTGGATAAAGGCGTTGGTTAGATCCAGTGACAGGACCCAAAGAGTGTGAGTTCAATACCCAGTTAAGGCAGTGGAGAGCATTCAGAAGGAAATTAACAAGAGATAACAGATAACTGACATCCATTAAACATGGCACGTGGAACTAGGACAGTCTACCCCAGTAAGCGAAATAAATGGTTCAGTTCGACATTCCAACCACCTGAAGATGGCCGGAGCGTACAACCTCTGAAACGTTGTAATAAATATGGCGACACAGATGAAGACAATAGTCCGAATAATGTAAATAATTACGTGATTTATAATTACACGGAACACAATAATGTTGTCAAATGCTTCCAGACAAGAGGTATCTTGATGTATTTGGGAAACATATGAGAATGACCTTCAACTTCAATTGGGAGTAAACCACCTACATACAGATAGAAAAATAATTCATTATATTCACAAAAAACAGATGGAGCCGTATGAAAATAACGTGTCTTTTTTTCCTGGAGTTATTTAGTTTTTACATTACAGCAACCTTGAAGTGATTACAAGCCCTATCAGGATTCATTACTCGTGGTCACAGTCTTAACATAAAATATGCAGATGGCACAGTGTAGATATCAGACAACGTAACTAAACTACAGGCACTCTTACAAAAGGTGCAAAATGAATACAAGTAGAAAGGTCTAAACATTAATTGTAAGAAAACAAAACTTATGGTTGTTAGAAAAAAGGATTGCCTGTGAGATCCAAATTACGAATTGGAAACATCAAAATCAAGGAATTATTAACATTATCTGCATTGTTTGGACTGTTGTCCTTATCTTTATTGATATATTGACGACGTTCCTTTCATTTTACGCTTCGTCATTCTTCAGGAGATTGGAATTTCGAACAGAACAATTTATTTCGTCCACCGTGGTAGATTATTCTAGTTCCACGTGCCAAACCTCTTCCAGATCTCTGAGTTATCGCCCTTTAACTCAACCATTCAAGTTTTTTTCACCACTGCAGTAGCCACGTTTTGAATTACCAACTCTTTGGGTTAAGTTACTGGATCTAACCAATATTCTTATCCACTGTATATCAGTTTCCAAATTCCAACTAGCTGAATATGACAAGAAAGATAAAGGCAACAGTCCGAACAATGTAAATAATTACAATTACCTCATCTCAGAAGTATAGACATAAAATCAAGCAAATATGAAAATTTAAATATCTCGAAACTATTTTTTACAGAAGACGGAATAAGCGACACCAAAATTCGAAGATGAAGTAAAGTACTTAACTTCCAAATGTTAACCAAAGTTTTAAGAAACAATACAATTTACAAATCTATCCATTTATCTCGGCCAATCTCTTTCTCTATCTCTCTCTCTCTCTCTCTCTATTATTTATATATATATATATATATATATATATATATATATATATATATATATATATATATATATGTTTATATTTATATCTGCTTGTTCATATTACTTACTTTGAGATCATACATATATGTGTAGGTGTGTATATCTGTGGAATGTGGGATTATATATGTATGATTTCTAGTTTATCTAAGTACACCTATATTAAATTAATATAGTGGCCGAGATGATACTCTTACAAATCATAAAGTACTCGACAGACCAGGAAATTTGTTTCGAATTTACTCATCCAGGTGTCACTATCTGACCGATACGAAGGTGATTTTGTTAAAAAAAAAATCTGTAATTGTCCCCCCACAAAAAAAAAATATCTGAGCGAATGTCCTCTAAAATTTAACTACATACAATATGTAAAGAGTGAGAAAATACTTCTCTGAATTGGTACAAGCTTCGAAGCAAGGTTCGTGGTAAATGCGAAGAAAAAGTCAATCATGACCAGCAGAAGACTTTTCCTTGAAATGGGAGAGACTTTGATATTCCTTTCAATTTTCCTTCGGTAGTTGTCATTTTGAGGTGCGTATGAGGGGTTCATTGATGTATTGACAGCTTACGTCAGGGGAAATTATCGTACGGACGAACAGAAGTGATATAATAAATTTAAACTACAGCGAAAGCCAGCAAATCTGAATTCTCGTCCTGTACGCACAGGAAAACTTGCGCAAAGGCATTCAAAGGCATGACATTTAATAAATGCCATCTACCACTCCAATAGTGATGAAACTTTGTTAACATGTTAAGCTAACTTCCAGTTTGTTAGTAGGCTGTTTTTATGAAAGTCTATAATGGGACCACGAGAGCCTCTAGATAACATCATTAAATTCGCCAGGTTTCAATTTATTTCAACCTACCCTTAAAAAGTATTCGTGGTTGTTGGTGTTGTCTGATTATTCACTTTAAAAAATTTATAACTTTATTTGTATTTGCGATAGAAATAATTTGTAAAAAGGATTAGAAAGAAGGAAATCTATAATTTTTAAGGTTTATTGAAATATTATTTAGGTTTCCATATGCCCTCGATCATTAACAATACAAAGGGTAATACGATTTTGCAGTTCACGGGAAAAAAATTGCCAACTGATTTGCAGTAATGCCTGAAATCACATTATTTACTTTAGCTATATTTAAAAGTAGGTACATTAAACTTTATAACATTTTTTGCAGATTATTTCTATTGCAAATACAAATAAAGTTATAATTTTTTATATAAATATATATATATAAATATATATAAATATATATATATAAATATATATATATATAAATATATATATATAAATATATATATAAATAAATATATATATATAAATATATATATATAAATATATATATATAAATATATATATATAAATATATATATATAAATATAAATATATATATATATATATATATATAAATATATATATATAAATATATATATATATATAAATATATATATATATATAAATATATATATATATATATATATAAATATATATATATATATAAATATATATATAAATATATATATATATATATATAAATATATATATATAAATATATATATATATATAAATATATATAAATAAATATATATAAATATATATAAATAAATATATATATATATATATATATATATATATAAATATTTGTGTATTTAGGCAGCAATCCTTCTTTCATGCACATTTTATTAAAAACGACTGACAAGGTGCTTTTATTTAGTTTTTTATATAATTTGTCGTGCGAATATATAAAAACTGTCCGAATGTTCTTTTTTATCCGAGCGCTTTCGGCTATACATTTAGCCATTTTCATGATTATATTTCAACTGTTAGAATTAGAAATAGAAATAGTTTGTTATATGTATGTTTTATAAAGTGATTAATTTTTTTTGTTTCAAAACACGGTCAAGATATTATGTCCATGTTCAAAGTTAATATTATTAAGTGTTGGTTTGTTTGTTTTTATTAGTAAGGCTTCCATTATTTTTAGACTTTTTTTCAAGTGGATGATGCTATTATATTAGTGTTGTCGACAAGTATATTCCGAATAGTGTCCGGTAGGTCTCCATGAATATTTAAATGGGATCTAATTGAGCTATTGTCCGAAAGGTGTAGAGTTAATCTGCGTGTTAAACAATTTGTAGTGTGGCCTATATAATTATTTACGAAAGTTGATTCTTGAGGAATAAAATTCCTTAATGGGCATTTGAATTCGTAAATAATATTTGCTCTATTTAATTTTGTTCTAGGAGGTGAATTATTATTTTTAAGTATAAGGTTAGAAGTTTTAAATAATCCTTGAAAATGGCTAAATGTAAAGCCGAAAGCGCTCGGATAAAAAGAACACTCGGACAGTTTTTATATAATTTATCCTCTGAAAAGAAAAACTTTATTAGATCGCACGAGAAATTATATAAAAAACTAAATAAATCACCTTGTTTTTAATGAAATGTGCATATATATATATATATATATATATATATATATATATATATATATATATATATATATAAATTTCTGAGTCTGAGGAAAACCTGAGATCTCGACCTATACGCGTACGAAAACTGCGGCAAAGGCATTCACAGATATGTCATTTAATATATATTGTCTCCCACTCCAATAGTGATGAAACTTTCCATACATGTTAAAGTACCATCAAGTTTGTTTAGTAGGCTAATTGTTTTTTCGTTTTTTTTAATAAAAATATATAATGGGACAACGAGGGCCCCTAGATAGCAGCTGGCCGCCGGGTCTTACGCGAACCGTTCACTGTGATAAGAATTTTATTTAATATGAAATTAATTCGTTTCAAATTTTGCCAAGTGTATCGTTAATTTCGTCAGGTTCGAATTTATTGAATGCACATGAATTGATTTGATCTATTCGGCCATTTAGATGTAAAATAACATTTAAATAGAGGTTATAAGCGACAGAAACTTAACCTAAGCTCATATTTCAACCTCCGCTTAAAAAGGCATATCATGGTTGTGGTTGTTGTTGTCTGTGGAATAACAACGTATTTGAAGGACACTTTCGTACTATCCGCTTTTCCTGGAATAACTTGGTAAGTCAGCTAGTATATATATATAATTTCTATTTCTTGTATATCCTTGTTTGAACCGGGTTCTAATGCTCTGGATGGAGCGGCTTGGTGATAGTAGTCGTGGCTCGTGGGGACACGGTCCTATGGGTAAAATAGAAACTCGGATGAGTTTCACCACGGAATATGTGATCGAGTGGCTCTATATCGAGTCTCATTTGCTACCTCTTCGACACCGAGGCCCGTTGGAACAGTTAGCATGACGTTTGCCTGATAACGTAAATCTCCGGATTTCAATTATCGGTAGTGGATGCAAACTGATGATGAGCCCCAAATATAGGACGAAACGGCCGCCCAGTGCTTTCTGTTGAGATTTCTTCTAGATTCGATGATTTACTTAATTATAATTATCTCAAATTCTCCTAATTTATATATATATACATATATATATATATATATATATATATATATATATATATATATATATATATATATATATATATATATAGATATAGATATAGGCTTAGGTAAATGAGATAACTAGATATTAGCGACCTCATACGCGCGTGCTGGGAATTAATAATCTATATCTTGTGCTCGACGAGTTGGGTAACCAACGAAACTTAAGTCGCATACCAACCGTAGGTGTATATATATATATATATATTTGAATTGGACAATGTCCGACAATTTATTTTAAAGACATTTATGATATGTTTAACGTTCTTATTATAGATACAAGTATTTAAGCAATACTCTGTTTTATAATAAACAGTATCAAATAACATTTACCGGCCTCAATGTCCGAGAAATTATCATAGAAAATTTTCGTTCTCCGACAGGAATCCAACCTGTATCCTATACGAAACCGTCATTTCGCGTGACGTGCATTAACCGTTCGGCCACGTCCGATTAGCAAGGCCACGTCCGGTTAGCAAGGTCGATTTTACTATCTTTAAACTTAAATCTTCCATGAATCTCTTCTATTCATATCTGCTCTAGCGTATCAAATGTAAACAAATGACGTCATATATTTTTGAATTGGACAATGTTCGACAATTTATTTTAAAACGAAAATTTTCTATGATAATTTCTCGGACATTCAGGCCGGTAAATGTTATTTGATACTGTTTATTATAAAACAGAGCATTTGCTTAAATACTTGTATCTATAAAAAGAACGTTAAACATATCATATATATATATATATATATATATATATATATATATATATATATATATGTAAAGTGTTCAATATCAGAAATAGAGCGTTTGTAAATGTAAAAGTGAACATTAAAGGCAACATTTAGAGCAGACAGACTGTTTCATGCTAGATTCAAGAGTCGTGGCCTGACGATTGCGTCTAGCATAAAACAGCCTGTCGCCTCTAAGTGTTGACTTCAATATTCACTTTTATTTATTTATTTATTTATTTATATATATATGTATATATGTGTGTGTGTGTGTGTATGTGTGTGTGTGTGTGTGTGTGTGTGTGTGTGTGTGTGTGATAAAATCTGTATATCTATTTTTCTGCCTTATCAAATCTAACTTTTGCATAATTTTTTTTTAACCTGCAAAGTCAATATTTCGACAGATAACAAATTCTACATTTGTTCCCCATTAACTTCTTTACGGATTCTTTTTTTTTCAGCAAATAAAACGCTTTTTTTGTTTGTTTCGTATCAAGAATCAGTTCACACGTCGCACCTTCCAACTTTACAGAACTCCACTAATCAACTTACGTTTCATTTGCTTTTTTTTTTTTTTTTTGTTAAATAATATCTCCCGCAATTATTTTAGCTTCCCACAAAACCAACTGCTTTTAAACTGCACACTACCTATCACTCCGTGAAAATCAAAATGAAATGACCAACTAAACACATTTCCGGCTGGCGTAAAAAGTCTTCGCGTGGACATTAAAGCGAAATACTCTATCGATTTGGCGAGAACATTTAGTTTAAAATTGCCACAAAATTGCATCTAATCGATGCAGGACGTCGATCATCACTGTGCATTGCACAAATCAATTAAGTATTGATTTTATTCACAACTGCATCGCTGTGATTAGTTTTGGTAGAAAATAGGATAATTTTTTTCTTTATTCATGTCATCTACATTGAGGAAAATGGTTATTGAATTAAACGAAAATAGGTCTTCGTAAATACATACATACATACACATATATATATATATATATATATATATATATATATATATATATATATATATATATATATATATATATATGTATGAATGTGTGTGTCTGATGGCATTTTTCACACAGAGTAATTGTGTATAATTATTTAGTTCACTGATGTCACTTACTGGGTCGAACGAATGCGTGATGCTTTTTTGCACTTTAAATAATTGTAAAATTTTGATAGAATTGTATGCCAATCTTCAGCGTTTTACTAAAATAAACCAGTATCGAAAGAAAGAAAAACATCAAGTGGAAGTTGTACATACGATCCATCGCTAAGGATTCTGGGGAAAATGATCGATTCCTTGTAAGCAGCGAACTCCTCCTGCTGTCCTCTGTCTTTACAAGAGCCAGATCAAAACCAAAAACGGAGAATTTTTGGCATATATAGGCAGGAGTTGCCACTTTCCAGTCTCGATAAAAGCCAAAAGTTTCTCCGCGTAATTGTAGGTGATGAATTACTGCCCACCTTACAACGAAACGTTGCATGCATCGCCATTTACATGGAAAGTGTTCACCCGAAATATATTCCTTAGTACCACCAGTCCTAAACTTCAGGTCTAAGATAAGCTATGCCATGCACATTGTAGAGAATCACCCTCATTACCTATGTATTCCATTGGTGAGAAGCAAGATCCACTCGAACATCTTCCCACAAACCGCAAACCGCTGCTTTGTGGAAGCAAAGCTCCTGTAAAATATTTTAACATTCTTAACACAATTCGAAGAAGTGTCTGTCATGATATCAGTGTTGGCCTGGCATCTCGTCTTCAGTCAATTTTCGACAGTTGTGACGTGTCTCCTTTCTTTCTTTTCTATAAATATTTTAATAGCAATTGTTTTGATGAACTTTCTTCCTTGGTACTTTGACCAAAGGAATTTAATCACCCTACTAAAGTGGCAATTCGGATTCATCGTTTACACTTGAAATTGCTCAATGTAACCGTCAGTTCTATTCTAATAGATTCTATTCTAGTACATCTCGCATGGGGAATTCTTGTCCATTTTCTTGCTTTCCTGCCACTTACGATCTTCAAAAATTAAAATTCAACATCAATCGCCATCTTCTGTTTTCCTGACCCCTGTTGTTTTATTGTGCTTTACCCTCATTGAAGTCTTCTCATTCACTTGCACTCCCAGTAACCACGTATGTCTTAGTGGCATTATCACCTTGTTTGAGGTGAATTGTTTTAAAAATATATTAAATCTCTTATTAATTACAAATCAGTTTTGATCGTTGTCGGTCGGTTTCAAGCCTTGTTAATATGTTATATTAGCATATACCAGATTATGATCACCAAAGTTTAGCAACATCGAGCGTTTCTCAGCCAAGCTATGGGTTAATTATTTAAACTTGTATAACTAAAAAAGGAATTCTTACAATCTAAAATGTATACTCTTGACAAAATCCTGACAATATATTCACTAGAATATTGATATTAGCACGTTGACAATCAACACGAAAGCATTTTAGGGTCATATTTTGTAAATATGTCAGGTATGAAGAACAGTTTTTTGGTGTCAATATTTTTTGAGAAAATGGCTACAATGTGTTTTCCTAACCTCAGAAGATATGTTACCATCTCATGTCGACGTCTGCTTTCTTGCGTACATAATGTTCTTTTTTCGATTTTCTAGGGGAAAATATATATATATATATATTATTTTTTAATAATTAGATGCTTCATAGCAAAAAAGGAAGAATTATTACGTGATATAAACGTGATTTGCATTTATATCATAATTACGACAACGTCGCCATATATTGCAGACAATGTTAATTCTGCAAACATTACTTATATTGTAGATGAATCAGTTCTTTTTTTTTACTTCAGAGTTCTTGTAAGACCTACTATACATTTATAAAGTATTCAAAGAAAAGCTAAGAGAAGGAGAGTGTCATGCATTTTCACAAAGATGAACAGGGTTACGGCCAAATCACGTTTAAACTTCGGTTCTGGTATGATCACCGATGTTAAGCAACGTCGAGCATTTTCCCTTCAAGTTATGGGCTAATTACTTAGTCTTCTTGTATAACTTTTTTTTTAAGCATTTCACCCCAAGCAATACGGGAGTGCCACTAGTACGCAAGAGGTTACAGAGAGTGGGAGCAAGAGTAAAGAGGCGTGATAGAGGAAAGGATGAACAGAATGGATGGGGAATTTGATAAAAGCATCTGGAGATGTCGATTGACATTACACTTAAATAATTGAAGATTATAGCTATCAGAGAAGCAAGTAAGAGGAAAGGAGTTCCAAAGAAGGGAAGTGCGAAACATGAAGCTATTGGAGTAGAAGAGACGGCTACATTTAACCGTATCGACAGTGAAAGTAGCTCATCGGAGCAGTTACCGTGAAATTATCTGTAGAAAAGACAGAGATAGTCTGTGAGAAAGTGACTGTAGACGAGATGCCAGATCAGGACCAATCATATTGCATATCCGTCTCTGGATTTTGCTGAGGATCTTGTGACGATCAGCGGGGGCTTCAGACCCTATATGGCAGCAGTATTCTACGCAGGGCGAATGGTTGACTCATAAACATTCATGTTAAAAAAAATAATTCTTATAATTTAAAAATATTTTCTGGTTAAATAACATAAAAAGGGTTGTTAAACCGTAGAAAAGGAGTCAATCGACCAAAGATTCACAGGAACTCAAAGACATTGCTTTATATATAGATATGCATAGAGTGCCTGAAGCATTGAACGAAGCAACTTAAAAAGAAAATATAACTGTCACCAGAATCTGGAAACGCGATGTAAATTTAAAATATGTCACCAATATACGGTAACATGGCAGTAAATATGTCAGACCATCGATGTAAAAAAATGCTTATATATTATGAATAATATATTGTGCGCGTTTCAGGTTACAAAATGTAATCCCGTCCTGGGCCTGGCGATAAAATATATCCGCCTCCTGGGTAAGACGATAAACTACGTCCAACAGCAAGGCCTCTGATCTGATTAATTGCTGGTTTTCCCAGGTCCACCTTGACACGGTGTGGTAGCACCTGTTAGTGTCTCAACTATGAGCAAATAGTTACCTCCAACCGTTGCTGAAAATATTATGAAATTGTAAAAATAGGTTTTAATAACACATTTGTAGAGAAAAATATTACCAGCAATACATTTATGTAAATAATAATTACAGTAATACATTTAAAAAAAAATATTACTAGCAATACATATTAAAAAATAATTTGCCAGTAATGCATTTTTAAAGAAAAAACATATTACCAGCAATACATTTTTAAAAGTCTTGTCATTAAATTACTCGTTGAATTTGTTGTGGCGTAAAACAAAACAAACCAAAGAAAATATAATCTTGTTGAAAAATGTTTATAATAACTTGTTTTGTGATCGCCATCTTTGGTTTGGGAAAAAAAGTGCAACGTACATTCTTGTTCGTGAATACATCGAATATGCCATTGAACCATATTTAAGATATTCAATATGTCTGAATAAATTATTATTTTACATCTTAATATAGACTCTGTGTTCACCTATAACGATCAGTAACGTTTCATTCATTGCCTTTTCTGAGTTACAGCAGTTTCTGTCATTCTTCCCATATGATTTTGTACTTGAATATTGTTTTCCATTTTCATATGCATATCTCATTTAAGGAGAGACCACATAATTAAATTTTTTTCGAGAGAGTGAAAAATAATCAGAGGAATTTTGTAATTTATCATCAATCTTCGTCGTGATCTATCAAATTCAACAATCTAGCTTATTTAACATTCATTTTATACACGGAGTATTTTGAAGAGTTTTAATAGAGTAAAAGGGTCCCATGAATAAATTGTCGTCTAAATTACGCAAAAATGAAACTAAAACAGACATTTTAACAGATATATTTAGCAAAATAACACAAAAATATCTTGTAATATTAAAGAGTAAATTTATTCAATAAAATCGTCATTGGCTTAAACAACGCCCTCCAGACGACTTCTCAATCTCCTGCAACTCGTCTGGGCGTTCTCTTTGGTTAAGTTGGTGAATGCTGCCATAATCCTAGCCTTAAATTCATCTTAGGTGTTCCAAGGAGTTTTGTTGGTCTCTCGCTCAACTACATCCCACGCATAATAAAAAAGAGGGTTGCAGTCTGGGGAGTTAGGTGGCCAGATGTAAGAGGTGATGTTGTCATAGAAATTGTCTGACAGCCATGAATATGTTCTACTTGTGTGGCATGATGCAGAGACCTGCTGTCAGACATAGGGTCTTCCAGCAGGTACCCTCTTGACCCAGGGCAGCACTACCTCCTCAAGGATGTAGACCTCCGTAGTGAGCTTGAGTCTCTCGCCAACAAATTCGGGAGTTCTTTTCTTATCAGAACGATCAGAGTGAGTTTTCAGATCTGGCGTACCTTCTTTATCAGTTAGACACATTCTTTCCGAATCCTTTGCACTCTTCTCAGATTGACACCCAAACACTATGAAATGATCGTATTAGAGCTTCTGGCGCGAATGCCAAGCAGTACAGCATGTCGATTTCAAATTTCTGAGGGATTAAATTACTTTATAGTGCTCTTTTTTCTCACAGACAGTGCCCATCTGACCCTACTATACTATGCAGTCGACTAAAAAAAAACAAAACAAAACACAACACGCATGCGCGAAATTAAAAATATAAAATGGTGACACTTTACCTATCACAATTTGTATGCAAGCTTCAACAGTATAAATCTGTTGGGATTCAGATCTACAGAGAAACAAGTGTGGTAATCGTGATTTGACAACGGCCATGGCAAAACTGTAGTATTTCTCAAAGTTGTAATTTTATAAGACAAACGTAAATAATTTCTGTATTTATTTTAATACTCCCGTCAATGTTAAAGCTAATTGTAGTATCTACAATATTAACACATATCATTACTCTAAGACTCCCCTGATGTCTTAGTTTTGTGCCATAAACAAACCAAAAATAATGTTCAACCAATGTAGCTCTACATTCATCACTGACTACTATGTAGAAACCAGTTTGCATGTATTTCTTCGTCCAACTTACATTTTATATTTGTAATGTTTAGATGGTTAATTTCCCGCGCTTTTATCTATGTTTATGTTCACAATACCAGATGCTTCGAATATTTTCTTGCTGGGCAATCCTCTTGTTTTAGTCTTTATTTACATCTATTTTTGTGTCTTTCTTAAAATCCTTTTTCTGATTTTCCTCTAGCCAATGATATTAATTTCTTTTTCGTTTGTTCTGTGATCCTGTCCAACTTTTTGCACATTTGTTTTTTCTTACTCAAAAACTATATATCTTTTTCTCTTTTATTTTTTCTCTCTCATATGATCAATAGCAATGTTGATATAGCGAAATTTAAACTGTCTGCGCTAATATATATCTGGTTTAAAATATGATCTCAAGCTGCATATTACTATCTTAAACCATCAATGTACGTTTTTGTAACTATTTTTAATAAAAGTCGGCTACAATTTGCATGGTATATTTATTATATAGATAGTACATGGATTTTACGAACAGTTTATAATTAAAACATTAATAAGCATAATATAAATTGATATTGTGTATTGTTATATTGCTTCAAAATTAATTTATTCTATAGCGTATTTGTGCGAAAATGAATGCAATGAAATTCTGTTGGTATTTGAATTTAGCCCATCGAATTATCTCTACGCGGCGATAATCACTACACTACGAGCACGTCCATATGCCATTAATTTAATCAAGTTGAACTACTTGTCGCTTTCTCGTTTATCGTAAATCTTTTCATGGAATTGATGTCGCTGTGGTGCTTCGCAAGTCTGATGATAGAGGTTTCTACAGCTCTCAGAAAATCGCATTTTCCCATGAATATTTTCTTTCCCTGAAATGGCCCAAAGGAAAGATACATTTCCCATTTTTGTAACCGTTTTAGCGCTTTTCCCAGACTCAATAAACTTGCATCAGAATTTCTTTACGTAAAGTATCCTGGACTTATTACAGTAAGTAGGATGTTGATTTTGAAAGGATCCGTAAATGTAGACTGCTTTGCAGGATGCTTTGAGGTGCATTTTTTAAAAATCGGATCCCCGAGTCCCTAAGAGAAAATTAATCAGATTCACCAATTGTCGAATCGTAGATTTTGATGTTCAAGTTAGTCGCAAACTAAAACGGAAAGAAAGCGTGATGTAATGCAATAACCAGTCACACACATGAATGATTACACTACAGATAGTAAGTACCTATAAAGTCAACCGTCTACGAGAGACTTGAGGAATATTAAGAGTGAGGGCGAGAACAGTGCTCTCTCCTGTTCTTCACTGTCGAACTCTTTGCCTTGAGCAGAGAGGAACACGGACGAGTCTTTGCCAAAGGGCAAAGTTTCGTCTGGATTCTTCGGGATTCTTTTTTATTTTAATCATTTCAGCCAAGACAGTGCACAAATGATACTAACACGTAATGCGGGTTCTAAGGGAATATTTTTGGTCGAGCCTACGGGGTCGTATAACGCACGGTAAGCTGGGCCTTGTGCCACATACATCCCTTGCGGGGGGGGATGTTAAATATTAAGAGTGAGAGAGAAGACGCAAGCACGCCCGACCTTCCAATTAGTGGCAATCCCTTCTTGATTGACCTTTGTGTATAACTGTATCGTATTTCATATTTTACTTGTTGTGTACAATAAACCTTTCTTCTATTATCCACCTGGTGTTAAGTATTTATTCCCTTAGCACGGAATATAATAAAGTGAAAAGTTGAACAAATACCGACATTTTACTAGAGACCTGAACATAATTATTGACTGATGTCCTGATATCTGAACTCACAAAACATTCGCAAATCTATTTTCAAAGTGTCTGGCAGAAATTGATAGCTGAGAACATCCAGACTAAGACATTATTGAAAACACATAGAATACTGAGGAGGGTGCTGTAGCTTTGAAAACACTCCACGTCATCTAATTATCAGTCACTAGTTGCCACTGGGGTGAAAACTCAGTCATAATATTAGAATGTCTTCATCGTTACGAAATCAGCACAATAGCTTATTTTCTCATTCTTTACTTTAAACATTACGACGAGAAGAATGAGGCTTCTGTCGAAAGAAAATATTACAATGTACCGAAAACATGTTTTAAAAGAAATAATCGAACTGTAAGTAAAGATACATAGAAATAAGTATCTGACAACAAATGACATTTTTTCCACGATTTCTTTTCAAAACATAAACAGATAAATAACTAATAATGCCGTGGAGATACAAGAAACGGTTGAAAAGAAAACGACAGAATATATAATAGACATATCAAAGGTGTCTGTTTTTTTTTCTTCTATTCTCTTTTTCTATAAGTCTGTTCTCTTGTTTTGTAACAATGTCATGGGAGCTAAAGTGTATATTTCGATTCCTGAAGCAGACGACATTGCGTTACTACGCTGTCTTCAGATTTCAATCGTACTACATTTGGCAGATGGCAAACGGAGAGTTTGGTGCTGTCAAACGAAAAATTGACATAGGTACGCAAGTAAGAAACGACAAAGAATATGAAAGAAAAGTCTTTTTTTTCTGTTCGCATCGAGAACAATGAGGTTTTGTGCAATATATTGCTTCAGGGACTTTTACGCTGATTATTGCGGAAGAATGGGTACAAAGGTTTGTTGAACTAAGTTAAATGAAGTAAAAGAAAACATTTCTACTGTGGGGTACGGCGTGGTAATCTGTGAACAGTAGATCGAGAAGTGTGGCTATAGTAAAACCAGAAGAAATCTACTATTTGATGTTTACCAATTAAAAAGATTTTAATTGGAAGCCAAATCTCAAGAATTATACACATTCATACATACTGATCATTTAGAAATATTGTTATCACCTTGGGATTCTTTTTTATTGTAATCATTTCACCCACGACAGTGCAAAAATGATACTAACACGCAAGAGGTTGCTCAGTGTGAATGAAAAATTAGAAAACTACTATTAAGAAGCGAGAACAATAAAAGGGCATAAATTAAGGAGAATTTAATCGAATTTAAATTTATGAAGATTAAAGTTAACTACATATGAAATTTAACCAGTACAAGCCTCACGAGTCACTCAAGCTATTGGGCTACTTTTAAAATGGTAACGAATAATGTGTTGTGTGATATAAATGGAAGTGGAGGTGATATGAAGCAATGCTTATGGCGATAATTAGGATTAATAAGGATTAATACTTGAAGAGGTCAAGATTAAAGTATTCAGGGAAGCATCTACGCGCGAATTTTTTTTCACACAAAGCAGGTACAGTGTAACCCGGATATAAGAGAGTTGGCGAGACCGGATAAGTCTCTTATATCCGTGTTTCTCTTATATCCGGGTTTGGTCTATTACATATACATTAACACAGGCTCTAATTTGGGACCAGAGAAAATCGCTCTTATATCCGGGTTACACTGTAAACCCTGATATAAGAGACCTGAATATAAGAGAAACCCGGATATAAGAGAGATTTTCTCTGGTCACAAATTAGAGCCATACTTACCGAAACAAAATAGACCAAACCCGGATATAAGAGAAACCCTGATATAAGAGACTTATTATCCGGTCCCGACAACTCTCTTATATCCGGGTTACACTGTATTGAAAAAAAAATCTCTCTGAGCAACATTTCTTCTTACATCTGAAACACGGATATAAAGAGGGTTTTTGAAATACAGTGTAACCCGGATATAAGAGACCCTGATATAAGAGAGATTTTCTCTGGTCCCAAATTAGAGCCCGTGTTAATGTATATAAAATAGACCAAACGCGGATATAAGTGAAACCCGGATATAAGAGACTTCTTCTCCGGTCCCGACAACTCTCTTATATCCGGGTTACACTGTAGTGCATGTCGTAGCTCTAGAAACCTGAACTCGTCGAACTAAAGTATGGAGCTCATCTAAATATTTGGAATGGAAATAGCGAGAGAGTAGCAACGAGTGTGCAATTTGGGGTCTGTAAGAATGAAGCAGCAGTGTGAAAAATAAGTCTAACCTTCACAAACACTTGTAAACAATTTTGAAATCTATGAAGTCCCTGGAATGGGGATTGAACAGCTCCAGCGCAGACATGGTAGGAATACTCCCTGTTTGGTGTAATATTGAATGTTGTAAAAATGGAACATGGGTGAATGAGTCAAATATGTCCAGGATAAATAGAATGAGTTGACTCTTTTAAAGCATCCTTAGCAATGGATTATTTATACGAGTTCAACTTCCACATCGTTTCGATCGTCGTGTCCGCTCACATTTTAGGAATATACCCTATTTGGTAATCTGGAAATTTTGACCCAAATTACTTATTCAGTTCATTGTTCTCATTCAGCTGTTTATTTTAGTGGGAGGTGATCTCTTGTTAGTGAATTCTTAATTGGTCGTCAGTCACGTTTCGGCCTTTGGGTACTCAGATTTTTATTAAGATTCTTTCATATTTACTAACCTTTATTTTAAAATATTATTCAGGAGATAAATCCCCCCCAACCATGCTAGGGAATACCTCTTATCAATTCTGGCGCGTTAAATCAACCATCTGATGCCAGGTGTACCTGGTTCACCGAATCAGACTCTAGGACTTCAGCAGACAGCATGGAAATTACGCTGTATAATAACTTTTGATTAAGAACTGAAATTAGGATTAATGCTCCAAATCTATAGTAGCACTGAGCATTAAAAACAAACTTACCAATAGTAACACGTACTTTCTGTTGTTTTCTTTAAAGTAGACCAGTTGTGAAGTAGCACAATATTTTAAAGAATCTACTGTTTACAAAGGAATACAGCAAAATTACATGCCGCACACGCATCGAGCTTACTACAGATTCCCCTGAATTTCGGTTAGCCCTTCTCATATATCCATCTACGCAATTATACGGGAGTCATATCTCCGGGTTTAATAGTTATTAAAATGGCGGCAAATATAGCGTGAATATTTCACGTGTTTAGAGACAGGTATAAATATACTTGTTAGACCTCATCTGATGGTCACGTAAGGGGAGAGGAACGACTTATTTAGGTAGACCTCACGCTATAGTTGCACACCTGAGCTGTGTAATGGTTTGCAAGCTTGTCTCGCTAGCACAAGTACGACTGAGTAGTGAGTTCGATCCTCACTGGAACCCATACTTTCGTCCTTGTTCGACATCAAAGCTACGCTTGGAAACTTACTTGGGCAACTCGAGGCGGTGTAATGGTAATCACGCTTGTCTCGCTAGAACAATTACCACTGAGCAGTGAGATCGATCCTCACTGGGTGGCCCATACTTTTGGCCTTGTGCCACATCTGAGCTACGCTTGGAAAATCACTATATGCTACACTCTCCAGGGCACCTCCGGGCAGTGTAATAGTTAGCAAGCTTTTCTCGCTAGAACGATTTCGACTGAGTAGTGAGTACGATCCTCACTGGGTGGCCCATACTTTGGGCCTTGTGCCACATCTAAGCTACGCTTGGAAAATCACTTGGTCACCTAGAGGCAGTGTAATGGGTAGCAAGCTTTTCTCGGTAGAACAATTACGACTGAGTAGTGAGTTCTATCCTCACTGGGTGGCCCATACATTCGGCCTTGTGCCACATCTAAGCTACGCTTACAAAATCCCTATTCACTAATCTCTCCATGTAGAACGACGCATGCATAATTATTCATAGAATGTTATACATAAGTTCAGAATTATAGGATGACTCTCCCCGAAGTTTTAGAATATAAACACCCACAAACCATTCGGTTTCTATGTCAATAAAATAGGAAATTTCAGAATATAATGAAATTATATGTATATAGAAAAATTAGGAGAAATAAAACGGAATACATAGACATAGTCTCCAAGAGATACGGTGGGAGAGTAAAATAATAAAGTTAGCAAATAATATGAACGCAATGAAAAGAATAGAAGTGGGAGACATAATAAAAACCGACTTTACTAGTGCCTATGAGAAAACAAGTAAAATACGGACGAAATAGACAGAATGAGACACGGAGCTAAAGAGAAAATCGAAAAGAGAATAAAAGAAAAGAATACAAAAAGCCAATTCAATTGACAGAGAGCATTCAGAATTCGACTGGATGATAGAGATAAAAAAAAGGTCCCTCGCAGAAATACTAGTTTAAGAGCAGAAGTGCATCACGGGATATTACTGTTCTGTTTTCTATGCTCCTCCAGTGTACAATTAAGAGAAACACACGACATATACAAAGTAATTGGGTTATCTACTGCAGTCTGGTCTCTTTATATCTTCTGCTACAAATAATGGACCAAGTTGAGGCCTAGAAGTTAATATGACCGTCGGCGTTCTCTAAAAACATTTTCTCAAACATAGTAATACACATGCACGCAGACAATTTGCAACGAAACACAGACACACACGCATCGAGGCAGCATACACAAATACACTCTTTAATTCAAGTAGTAACAGCACAAAGATATTCGGAGATACTGATAGCGAATCATTTTTCTTTCTTTTCCTGGAGAAGCGAATAAATGAAATTTAGTGGAATATGATTAGGAAAAAGTTATCGTTTGGTTGCTTCTAACCCAAACAAATTTTGAGAATAATAAATACGTTTTTGTTGTCTTACTTTATTTTTGAGATTCGTAACTTAGTTATGTGTTAGAGTCTGAGTTCGAATGATAATAGAAATATCACCGTGCTTATTTATTTAAAAAAAAATCATACAGTTGTTAAAATGAAAATACAAAGAAAACACGGAAATGTAAAAAAATAATAACGTTCGTAAGAAATCATGAGTCGGGTTTATCTACTAATTTACTTGAGGATATCTTCTATACGTTCGTAGTTTTGTTTGTCCTGTTAGTCTTTCGATTGATTCATAATGTAGTTATTTATTAACCTGCTTAGAATTTGGATGTTATGGCGATTTTCTAAGATTTTATAACTTAGACATGGCAATAGACCGAAAATATGGGAAACTAAGTGCAGTTCGAACTACCTACACAGTTGTAATGGTTCTAACGAGAAAAGCTTGCTCGCCATTACCTCGAGGTGGTCTATAATTTGATTCATACGAGGGAGAGTCGTTAAATCTGTTCATATGTAAATACGACGGGGTGCAGTGGTATGACAGTTGTCGAAAGTGGAATCGGCGAGACTGGCTCAAATTCTAGATTAGTCTTTTTCGTTCACTTTCACACTAAAGCCCTTCCGAAAGGCATGAATCCATCTCTTCTCCACCTATAGGTAAAATAGCAGCATAGGTCCGGACCTTCAGATTTGGATGGCAATCAGTTTAGAAGAAGGGAGACTCTGAATTCCACACCATGGAGAATGCAAGAGTAAACCACTCCAATATCTTTCCTAAAAGAAAACATGACAATACAAAGCTAATAAGAAAAAAGGGATTTATTGTGAGTCATGATCACCTATGTCTTGAAAGTAGATGACATTTAAGAAAGAAAAATAATATACCTATGTTATTCAAAATTCATGTAATAAGGGAATTAAAAACATTTTTTGTATAAGCTTTATTTCGCTATATGTCTATATTTCTGAGATGAGGTATTGTAACTATTTACACAATTTACATCGTTCGAGCTGTTGTCCTTATCTTTATTGCCATATTCCTGATATTTCGACCGTTGTATTCCCCCCAAATTCTTCAAAGTATATCAACTGAAGACCGTTGGAGCGTACAACGACCAAAACGTCGTGAATGTGGCAAAACAAAAAAAAAATGGACATGGTCCGAACAATGTAAATAGTGTAAATACATAAGTTCCCTCAGCACCAAAGTGCTTTTTCGCTCATTTTCCGACTTTGGAAAGGCATGGAGTTGTCTCATCTCCAACACTCCAGCTATGGGTTAATTAGCTGGGTAGACTTTACGGGTCCTTAGCAATGAGTTTTAAATCAGGTTAAATCATTTAATTCCAAAACTGTGTAAAAGATAACAGACAACGATTAGAGAATTTTCTCCCCCAAATCATGACATTTTTTGTTTTTAATCATTTCCCCCTAAGCCAGTCAGGAATGCCATTAGTGTACATGAATCCATTGTTAAAATGAAAATACAAAGAAAACACGGAAATGTAAGAAAATAATAACGTTCGTAAGAAATCATGAGTCGGGTTTATCTACTAATTTACTTGAGGATATCTTGGTGAAAGGGAGTGAAAGTGGAAGAAATGTCTGAGAATACGGAGGATAAAGGAAAGTACAAAAGATAAACGGGATTCAAGAAGACAGAAGATGGTTATTGATGTTGAATTTAATTTTTTGAGGATTGAAGTTATCAGTGAAGCAATTAAACGGAAGGAACATCCACAGATGGGAAGTTCGAGAAAAGAAACTTTTGGAGTAGAAGTGGTAGTTGTATTTAGCTATTTCAACAGTAAAATGGTGAGATCAAGATGCCAGTCTAGTATCAGGGTTAAATTCATGTAGTCGGGGTAGGAGCGAAAGCGCGTCAGAGCAGTTGCCATGGAAATATTTTTAGAAAAGACAGAGGGAAACCACGTCACGTCGGTTGGAAAGGGACTAAAATCGAAATGCCTGGTCAGGATCCTTCTTTGGATTTTTCAAGAATCTCGAGACGTAGAGCAAGAGCAGCAGTCTCGATATCAACAGTTTGTAAATGTACAAGAGAGATTCTGACGAGAAACATTTTTTGATACGTTACTCTGATCGAATTTTCATTCCAGTAGATGTAGCTATAGATTCAGTATATTTGTTCCATTTCAATTCAGTGGAAAACATGAGGCGCAGTGTTTTGGACTCCTGGAGTCTAGCGTCAACCAAGCTGAAGGTCAGATAGAAAAGATTCTCAAGGGTGGTGAAATGAAAGCACAGATAATAAATAAAGGGATTGCTAAAAGGAGATGGCAATTTACCAGCGAATAAAAAAATATGCCCCATTGAAAATATATCCCCTGCATTTTGTACTGTTCATCGCTTTAGGAGTCCATTAAAAGCTCAACATACAAATCAAATATAAATTAACTTTGAAACCCTGCTGAAAGTCAAAGTATATTCGAATTGTGTCCTGGTAGTTTTGTGTGGAACTATAAGATACATTCCAAGCGTTTTGATTGACCTGTTCCACTGTCATATCCAACTTTTATAAATGTGAAGAAATTGGTATCGTATAGACGCTTGCAATATCGTGTCATCCAATGATATTTCAACAAGAGGAATGTGGTAAATCACAATGGAAATTTCTGTTAACCGAAATCGAGTGAAAATGATAACCAGAGCGAAGTTAGGAGAAAGCTAAAACAGATGTAAATGTCTCAATAAAATTGCCAGACTATGATATATAAAGATTTCACCATTGCACAAAGAATTCTGCTGAAGCAAAACACACAAAAAAAAAACATTTTATTTAGCATTCCTTAAACATGAAGATCAGTCGAATATTTACTTTAGAGTTATTTGGTCAGTATAAACAAATATATAGAAATAAGTCATAAGGAAATACGTCTGGAGAATAAAGGAAGTAGAGCCCGAAGTAGAAAATAATTTCAATGCAAAAACATTATCTCCTTCTGGCGGTAAGGAACTCAGACGAGGCTATGCCTGCGGACAGAGCCTCGTCTGTGGAGGTAAGACAGCCACCTGACCATGTGTATGCGGGGTCTACGGGAATTCTCCCTCCCCGAGCGTACACGGTCGGAAAGCCCCACGACAAAACCGGCTTTGTGCTACATCACGCCTTGTGGAGAGGACTTGAGTAAATACCGAGTTCAGCATCTCATTTTACCGGAAATATTCACAGGTTTGAGTGTGAAATTGATTTAGTAAAAATATCAATTATTTTATCATCTTTGATTAGCCTAAGGCGATTTACTAAGCTTAGCTTAGATGTGGTACAAGAGCGAAAGCAAGTAGCACCTAGTGAGGATCGAACACACTATTCGGTCGTTACTGGGGTAGCAAGACAAGCTTGTTAATCATTACACCACGTCGAAGTGCCCAAATGAGATTCTAAGAGTAGCTTAGATGTGGCAAAAGGCAAAAAGCGTGTCGCACACAGTGAGAATCGAACTAACTATTCAGTCGTAATTTGTCGAGCAA
>OZ038495.1:33326771-33336771 GCA_964036315.1 Acanthosepion esculentum | reverse complement strand
GTCCACTGCGAGGCTCATCATGGAGAGACAAATTTACCGACTTGAATTTTCGAAACCAACGCCTTGCAGTACGTTCATCCACAACACTATCCCCAAACGCTTGACGTATGCGGCGACTTGATGCAGTTGCTGATAAGCCCACTTTGAAGTCTTAAAGCAAACAGCCCCGAACGAGATCTCTAGACACTTCCATTCTTCTCACAGCTGCCCGGCTAATAACTGATGGCCAGGGACCGTGCGCGTGTTTTTTAAAACGTCTGATGTTCCTACCTCCGGCTGTCCGAATTTGAAAACAATTGCTACACGAAATATCATATATATTTTAACTTCATTCAATGACTAATCAAAAAACGGACAGAACCTTTTTGGTTACCTTACACACACACACATATATATATATATATATATATATATATATATATATATATATATATATATATATATTGCAGACCTTGTGGCATAATTGTAAATACTGTTCACATGTTCCCAGTATTCGGCTCTTCCAAAAAGTGTGTTTGATTATATATATATATGTATATATATATATATATATATATATATATATATATATATATATATATATATATATATATATATATATATATAATAATGTGTAATTCGATTTAGTGAAACTGAAGCGAATATATTTACATATATTTATTGTGATAGTTTTTGTGCGATACAGAAAAAAATGACATTTAAATAAGTTACACCGTACAATGTTGCAGTTTTTCCCCGTTGACAATAGAACATCTTAGTACTTCTAGATACGGGTGTCTCTGCAAGATTTCCAAGTCAGGGCATTTGTCAGTTGTCTCGTGCCAATAAAAGCGACGAGAAAACAAGCAGTCGCAGTGGTAGAGATTCGTCGTCATGTGAAGTCAGTTCCATGGGTATCTTTATGTTTTTAAAGTTGCCGTACTGTTGTTTTCTGTGGTAGTGTTATTTGGTTTCGTCCCGTATCTTTTTTTTTCTTTCTCTACCTGGTACACCGAAATATCAATTAACTAGTCTGATATATAATCTGATGCATTCAATAACTTACTCCTTTGTTCACCGGTCAATCTTCAACGGGTATAAAAAAAAAATAACTGAACTTCGTTAAATCTTTCCAGCCAGTTAAATTATCTTTTGTTATTATATATTGTATAGTTGGTTGCAATGTCCATTTATTTGTTTCCTTCTCAGTAAGATTTAATATATGTGGCCGGTTCTTTTAAACAATGATCTTCTTGCAAGAGGCTGGCCAGCTTCAACCCTCAAAATAAGTTCTCAAGAAGACAGTTTGTATCGAGTAGAGAATTCTTTTTTCTCAAATAGGCTATTGAACTGCGACTTAGTCCACTTATAGTAGTTGTCAACATTTGGCGACTGTCCTCGTTTTCTTATGCCAAAAGCTTCTTCGTATTGATTACATTAAGAAGCCTGCAATACACGATTTCTTCTTGGTGTGCTTCTGTTATTCTGAAGAAACTGCTCCATTTTTTCGTCTTTCCGTCTATTATCATTTTTACTTTCTTTAGTTTGTCTAGTCGACGATCGTGAAAAGTGACTTAAACAAAGAAGGAATCTTTTCTACCGTCTATAACTACCTATTGATTTTGAATTTTTCCTATCTCCGGCTTTTATTACTCTTTAACTTTTACGCTAAATTCTTTTGCATTGTCATTTCAACCGATGTTTGGGAAATCAGTCTTTGAGACAAGTAGAAGATGAACAAAGCGGGTCATAACCTAGTAACGGATTTATGGAATCAGATGATGTAGAATTTAGAATCGTATTTTTCTCTTGTTCATCTGAATGATTATCCATTATATATATATATATATATATATATATATATATATATATATATATATATATATATATATAATCAGTATTAACAAAGTTTGCGATTTGTAAAATGTTTCGCAGGCAATCTATTGATGAGTACATGTAAGTTCTGCGAAACTCAGACTACGGATAAGAAAAGTAAACAATTAATTTCATATATATCAGGACGATGCGTAGGAAACAGTAGTCATTGAAAACAAATTTGTACACACCATACTCAAAATAGTATTTTTGTCTCTGTCTTAAGCATATTTTTGGTGTGTCATCTTCGCTAAATGTTTTCTCATTCCAGTTCTCTATACTGTTAATTCAGCAGTACAGATTATAATGCAGCTGGAATTTCAGATCGAAATTTAAATGGTAACGACATGAAATGTAATGATGATGTTATATAACAGAGGCATCCTCTGATTTGATAACTCTGTATATATATATATATATATATATATATATATATATATATATATATATATATATATATATATGCAAGTTTCATTAATATATATATATATATATATGCAAGTTTCATTAAAATATATATATATATATATATATATATATATATATATATATATGCAAGTTTTCATTAAAAAACGACAGACAAAGTCCTACGGTTAAGTTTTTTTATTTAATTTTTCTTGTGTACGAACAAGATCTTTCTTTGCTGGACAAAGGGTGTGTAAGAACTGTCCAAATGTTTTATTTTTCCGAGCGCTTTCGGCTATATCTTTAGCCATTATCAAGGATGATTTGATTTTTCAGCTTAATTGAGTGTGTGCATTATGTATCTGTCTTAGTGTGTAGTAGTGCTGTTTTAATTTCCAAATACGGTTAGCACGTTGTGGCTTTGTTCGTAGTTAATATTGTTAAGGGTAGGCTTTTTTCTTTTTTATTATTAAAGCCTCCATTAGTTTTAACCTTTTTTTACAGGTGGAAGCAATTAATATATTTGTGTTTTCTACTAGTATATTTCTAATAATGTTTAATAATAAAAAAGAAAAAGCCTACCCTTAACAATAATAATTTTTATTATATCCTTACTCTGACCTGGACATAGAGTTCTATCTGGATTCTATCGTCTTGGAATTATTTTTTATACATATAGATATGTATGTGTATGTATGTATGTGTATGTATGTATGTATGTATGTATGTATGTATGTATGTATCCATATTTATATATTTTAGATATATGATTGCATATGTATGTGTATATTTACCACTAATATTATATATATATATATATATATATATATATATATATATATATATATATCTTCGTTATTCGTTTCTAGAACAAGTGAGATCAAAATGCCTACATCAATTTGTCTTCGCTATATGTGTTTAGAATAAGAACCTAGTTTCAAATCATATAAAAACAGCCCTGGACGTTTGAAAGATTTGTGCAACAACATTGTCTTTCCACTGTAACTAAATCTGCTAACGTTTACACGATGAAATATCTAACGTTCTTTGCTAAAGACTTTCGATTTGTTAATCGAATGATGCGTTCGGTTTTACAGTCGGCTACTAGAGATTATGCGAGTACTTATGGCCTCACAATAGGTTAACACCAATATAACTTGTTTGGCAGTGAATATAACAGACTGACAATATATAATTTGATTTCGAGGTGTCGAATTATGGCTGTGTGAGACGCGTACGATTTGAAATATGATAAAATCGAGAAGAGTGTTACATGACGTGAGAACAAATTGAAGTAAAAGTATGAACGTTTTACAATTGAATATTTTCTTCTTCATAGTATTTCTTAATTTCAGTTTAATACAACACGGAGCCACATTGGGAGAATTAAGGTTAGGAAGAAATTGCTTTCGAATCTTTTAACTGAGAAGGTTAGCCTTAAAAATCAGCATTTCAAGACGAGCGATTTAAGACGTATCCAAAATCGATCCCTGATATCGATAGAAACATGAAAAAATTATGCCTAAAAACTGTGCTCACGCAAGGAGAATATACTTCATACACAAAACGATTGGCCTAGGAAATGAACTTGATGACCATTAATAAATTATTCGCCGATGCTTTAATTTTTGTTAGAAAATACGTTTGTAATCGAGTGTCTTCATAATTACTTCCTATATTTTGTATATTTGTATATTCAAATCAATTGTCTTGCTGCTATCGGTGGACATCGCGTAACATCAAACTTTTAATTTTCTGCACCATTTCAGATATTTATTTCAGTGGTGATACACACTACAGTTCCTCGAAAACCTAAACCCACCAATTTTTCCTGTAGTGCTTTTGGCACTAAAATGTTTTAAATATTATACACAGCATAATAACGATTTTTCTTTTCAGAATCTCTCGGGCAAGGTCCTCGTATTTTTTCTGTTGTCTACTTTTGATTTAATGCATTGGTCTTGATTCATTATTCTACGGATGGATAGAACGTCAATTTTCCGAGCATGAGAGCCGGTTTCTAGTCTCGCCATGGCTGTTTTGTCAAGATTGATTAATGGATTCGTTTTCTACGGTTTCTAAACCATTTGCAGCGTATTTAAAGTCAGAAAATATTTTTCAATTGAAAGATTTGGTGGGGGGAGGAGAAAAGAATATAGTGGTATAGGTCTTACCGATTAACCCATAGCTGGAGGAGAAGAGGTGGATCCATGCCTTTCCCAAGTGTATTTGCACGTGATTCTAACGAACCCATTTGGATTTGAAACACGATTTTCCAGTTCCGAGCCATTATCCATTACACCAACCACACAGCCAAGCAGTCACCCATTTGGTACTGACCAGGTTCCACTTTGCTTAACTTCAATGACTGTGCACCAAAAATTGTTTTAACGTCATGTGGCCGTAAGCATATGTTAGGAAGATGGCTTCTTCATAAAATAGACGCGTGGAGACGACTCCAGCGTGTGGCACCGTTGCTAAGTTCCTGGAAACGAGAGAAGTGTTTCATATGTGTGTGAAATTGGGTCGATGAAGCTGTTTACAATTTGTCTGTGGTTGTGTGATCCCGAAGTCTTAAGTCATCTCTACCAAGGGCCTGAAGATACAGGTTTTGTTCAACAATTGATCTCACCAGATTATACAATATCCACCAGAAACATTACTGAGGTCCACTCACCATAGCTGCATTTTCAAATACTAGTTAGCTCACTGAGTACGGAAGAAAAATAAATGGCTGAGTAGGCGTCTGCAATAGGTATTGGTTAACCACCCTAGCAGAAGACCATACATAGAAACGAACCTCCACTTATTATTATTTTGATTTCCAAATTAAAGGAAATTATTTTCTCCTAGCAGGCTTCGTCCGCTCGCTGTCGCTTCGCAAAGTAAGATATATTCACTACTAGAAAATATTTGGAAAAAAAAATTGAAATGAACATATGATTCATAAATTGCCTTGTTATAGTTAAGGAGAGTTTTACAAATAGATGCCAACTTGTTGAAGGCCAAGTAAAATGCATATTTCAAACAATCTTTCCACTATATATGACAATATTCAGAAAATCAAACAATTCTTGGATAAAGGAGCAGTAATGAAGGACAGTTAATTATTGAAATATATATTTTAAAAAATGAATATGCAAATTGGTTAAACCTGAAGAGTGATAGTGCCTAGAAGTAGATAATATATAATACAGATATTGAGCTTTTACCGTATAAATTACTATAATAGCGTGTAAATTAATGTAAGTAATTTGTGCACATTATTTATCATCTCTCAGTTGCGTCTCTGTCCTTGGACAGAGTGCGCTCAGGGGCTTCTCTGTCAAAGGGTAGAGGGGAAACTGAGAAAATAATACTGAGAGGTGCCCAGCCCTGAGGATAAGCTACCCGAGGCCGCGCCCTCCCATTGCACAAGAGGGAGGGATCGGTGCTCGGACTGAGGCCAGCGCAACCGACGGTTGAGGGGGTTGCGGACAATTTTTGTCCCTGCTCGGGTCCCTACTTTAAAAAGACCTTGTGTCACATCTCATTCTCGTGGGGGAATGAGTAAACACCGTATAAATTAATATAAAGTAGGGTTGGTGCCAGAATTAGTTGGATAATTGTTCTCAATTTCGCATTTATTCATATAGATTCTATATGTTTTACTTAATTAGTTATTATGCCTCTCAAACACTTCAAATGTTGAATATATAACTAACTATAATATTTATTTTCCCATCTTTAATTTCCCATATAAATTGTCCCCTGTTCTGTCACCCATGAAATAAAAATGCTTGTTTGTACGGAAAATAAGCATCTACGTACATCAAATCTTTTTAAAATTAAGTAGCGACAGAAGAATTATCTTTGAACTTTTAAAATCTAAGCTTAAACATTAATTCAGTACTTAAATGCAGCGATCAGTTTTGAGTTCTTGGGTGGTTTATTGATGCTTTTTGCATCCCTAGCTATTGTGATGAAGGCGAAACCAAGATTCCTCCACAGAATCTAGATTAAATGCCGCCGAATAGGGCGGGTTTTAATCTAGTTTATAATAAAACTAGCACTGAAATTTTGGATACAAAAGGTAAATAAGAGTTACTGCCCTTGAACCATGAAAACAAGGATAATGTCTAGCATAATATATTAATATATATTTTTAATCTGGCAACCCTGAATCTGAGCTCAACGAAAATTGTTCCCTGCGACTAACTTTTCTAGAGCCTTTGAATGAGCTATGACTCATTGAAATCGGACCAGTGCGAGTGGAGGAGATGCTTGGACACACACACACACACACACTTTACTTTATAAGGTTATGTGTTCTCTGCGATATTATCTTCACGATAATTCAGCAGCTTCTTAAATTCTATGAGGGATTTTTCTTTTTCCAATTCTTCTTTCTTTCTTATTTCACACAGTTAATAGTTAAAATAGTAGGTGTTCTCAAGTGGTCACCCACTGAAATACTAATCAGGCTTGACGCTGCTTACCCTCGGTGATCGAACAAGATAGATTGATTTCAGCGTGATTTGAACAGAAACAATATTTATTTATATACGAGGGTTGGATAAAAATTTCATAGGCTGACCAGGATATAAATGCAAGCAGACACACCAGTTGTTAGACTAAAATAAATGCAAAATACAACAGCTGGGCTACGAGTACATTTGCCTGTCTTTTAGTCTACCAACTGGTGTGTCTACTTACGTTTATAATTTGGTCAGCCTATGAACTTTTCACCCAACCCTCTTAATTGGTTCTTATGGCTTTGTTTTTGGTTACCAGTAATACTTAATATATTGCAGATCTTTTCTTGCAAATATATTATTATAATTACTTGCATTATTTACATTATTCGTACTGTTATCATCATCTTCATTGCCATATTCACAACATTTCAGCCGTTGTACTTCTTTAGGTGACTGATTTTCGTGCACCGGAGTTGATTGTTCCAGTTCCACGTGCCATGCCTCTTCCAGATTCTATTTTTTGTTGTTATTCATTGCTTTTCTTTAGCAATCCTTATTACTTATTGCATTCATTCTTATGCTTGGTCGGCTCAACTAAAAATTGCAATATAAGCACTGGTAAAAAAAAAAACACAATAATTATAACAAAATTTGTAATATGAACACTGGAAAAAAATGATGGCTAAAACAGTAGGTTTATAATTCCCCAAAATTCATACACGGATGTACTCAAGGACTCATGACCCAGTTGGTAAAGAATTTGGTTCGATCCAGGCCAAATGAGTGGTGAATCAAAACTTGGAGAGTTGAGTTAAAGCGAAATGGCTGAGACATCCGGAAGAGACTTGGCACGTGGAACTAGAACAATCTACCCCGGTGGACGAAATGAAGGTTTAGGTTCCAAATTCCAATCACCTGAAGAAAGCCGGAGCGTACAACAGCCGAAACGTTGCAAATATGACAATGGAAATTAAGCTAATAGTCCGAATAATGTAAATAATACTTCATCTCAGAGATATAGACATATCTTATTACAATCGTTATACGATTGAAAATAGACATTATTATTTAAAGCAAAACGGCAAAGATAACAGATATATTATAGATGTCTTGTGACAATAGTGCTAATCTCTCAGATATATATATATTAATATCTTAGACGTCTACTGAGAAAATAAACAATGTCTTTACGAAACTACTGTCTTCTGTGATAAAGCCTTTTTCTTTCTTCTTCTTTTAAGAGTTATTGTGCATTTGCCGCTACACTTTCCTTTTTGGTACCCTTTTCTCAAAAACTTCCGCGTTGCCAATATATTCGTTACATGGTATCCTCCTTCCCTTTTGATCCATGCAGCTTGCCACGTGACACTAAATCATTGTGCAATGCTTCATCGTCTTTTTCGGCAAAAACTGTTTCCATATTTATTCTGTTTTTCTTCGATTTGTTCACATCTTTTTTTAGATGGCGTTCGACTTAGTTCTCTGTTGTACAATTGTCACTTTTATGGATCAGGCTTGTTTCGAGGCATGTCGTGGGATTGGCTTCTTCTTCAAAAAGATAAAAAAAAACTCTTTCATATTGTATTATGTTCTGAAAGCAATGCAGAATTTATCATTGAAATATTCACTGACGATAAAAACCATGCTTTCTTGTTTGAATAAAATGTCTAGTCTACAATTGAAAATCTCCAAAAAGACTATTTATGTCATATTCTCATTTTTTGATTCTTAAGACTAGAAAAAAAATCAATTGCGCAAATCCATACTATAATTCTTTAGTTTCTTCTCTGCTAATTGAAGACGTTAACAAATCATCTCTTTTGTAGATACTACCATTTGATATTGGGAATTATTTTCGCACTGTCAATATTAATTATTCGATTTTTGACTGCTTTTATTTATTACATCTTTCATTAATATCATGAAAGAATTGATATTCGTTACAATTATCATTTATGAGCATAAATCTACGATAGAGAAGCAGATCGATACTGATCATGAAAAGGGTGTGAAATGCAAAGAAAAACGAGAGAAATATCGGATTTTGAAATTAAAACGTATTTTTATATTTTGTTCTTATCAATAATACATATTTTGTTTTTATCAATAATACATCTTGTCTGTTTGATCTTTTGTTAGTTGGTAAAACACACGAACACATTCTCAATCAATTCTTTCCTTATTTCTACAGATGTTCTCTATATTAACTGTATTTAATCCCTACAATTAAAGGAAAATATAACAGGAAATTTCTATTACAATATGAATAGTTTAATCATTATTTCCATCATAAGTGGACGTTTATGCAAGGTTTTTATTTAAATTTCAATACCCTGTTTAGTAATTGTTCTTAGATATTCTTAAACTTTTAACGATTTATACAAATTACGTGTTGTTTTTATTGCATTCACTTGTTGTTGAATGTGATAGTCTTTTTTTAGTATCTGTCTATATTTCTGAGATGAGGCATTATGTACACTATTTACATTATTCGGACAATTTTCCTTAACTTTTTCTCATATTTATTACAACGTTTCGGCCGTTGTACGCTCCGGCGTTCTTGAGGAGGTTGGAATGTCGAACTGATCCCTTTATTTCGCTCACTGGCGTAGACTGTTCTAGTTCCACGTACCATGTCTAAAGGATGTCAGTTATCAGTTATTTCCAAGGAAACCTAGCTCAGTGGATAAAGGCGTTAATGAGATCCAGTGACAGGACCCAAAGAGTGTGAGTTCAATACCTGGTTAATGCGGTGGAGAACTTGTAGACGGGAATTAACAGGAGATAAATGATGGTTGTTAGCAAAAGAGAGAGCCGAAAATACAAATTACAAAACGGGGATACCAAAATCATTCAATTAAAAATATATATATATATATGGGAAATGCCTGGGCGCACAACGGCCGAAACGTTGTGAATATGGCAATGAAGATGAGGATAACGGTCCGAATAATGTAAATAATGTAAGCAATCATAATAACTCATCTTCGAGATAAAGTCAGCTATTCTCTCTCTCTTTCTCTCTCTCTCTCTCTCTATATATATATATATATATATACAGAGAGAGAGAGAGAGAATAAATATATATACATATATATATATATATATATATATATATATATATATATATATATATATACACACACATATATATATATATATATATATATATATATTCCCAAATATATGATTCCCAAATTCTCGCTTGCTGAAGAAGCGAGACCAGACACTTTAATTCAACTTAATTTCAAAAATTATATTGAGAGTCTCGGCACTCGCTTTTG
>OZ038495.1:33306771-33321771 GCA_964036315.1 Acanthosepion esculentum | reverse complement strand
GGAGAAGGAGACATTACAGACAAGACCACGTGAACGATTTTGACCTCTATCAAGGCTGAAAGTATGGGTTGAGGAGCTTTAGATAAGATACGTCTGCAACTTTCCATTTTTCGATTAATCTGGATTTTGATGTCCGAATAAGTCAGGTAGTTCCCAGAGCGACAGAAGAAACCAAACAGTTTTCAAGCATTATTGGTTTTATATATATATATATATATATATATATATATATATATATATATATATATATATATATGTATATGTGTGTGTGTGTGTGTGTGTGTGTGTGTGTGTGTGTGTGTGTGTGTGTGTGTTCAAGTCGTCTGAATATCGCGTGAAAGTAAAACTATGGTTACGTCTCGGGCCAGCCTTTCGTAGGTTTTAACGTTGCTAATCATTTTTTGCTCTGTCTACGCATACTGGGGTTCGAGCACTTAACTTTACTGGGTAAGTAATTTTGCCTTCTCGGCATTTTTTCTTGTTCTGTTGTTCAGTATTGACGTTTTTGTTCGAGACTTTTCTGGATAAGAATTTTCCATTTTTGGCAAGTTTTCCGTTTGTTCCATTAACGTTTTTTGTTTATGTTTTATATATATATATATATATATATATATATATATAGTAAAGAGAAAGAACAGTAAGATATATAATCCGGTGTTCTTATTAATATTTTCATTTTTTACAAAACTGTGCTCACTGCAAATCTACAGAGCATAAATATTATGAAGTTACTAATTTAAAAATTTGGTTCCATCGCTACACAGGAATTAACATGTTTCAAAACAGAAACTAAAAACTTCAAATTCGATTATAGAATTAAATTAAATTCCCTAGTCCAGTTTCATTTTCAAGCGAATTTTGTAATAAATTATTTTTAAATTTATTGAGTTTTATTACATGAAATCTCGTAGTTTGGGGCTATATGTTAATGACATTTTATATATATATATATATATATATATATATATATATATATATATATATATATATATATATGAATGACATTATACTATATATATATATATATATATATATATATATATGAATGAATGACATTATACTATATATATATATATATATATATATATATATATATATGAATGAATGACATTATACTATATATATATATATATATATATATATATATATATATATATATATATATATATATATATATATGAATGATATTACTATATATATATATGTATATATATATATATATATATATATATGAATGACATTATACTATATATATATATTGTTGTGGTAGGATCCACCTAATTTGCATAGTGGAGTACCGACGATATAAATATGGTTGGTACCGGAAGACATGGAGGCGAATCAAGAGATCCAACTAGAGACTCTGCCCGGCTGCGACTTAGTCAACACATTCTCCAGGAACGGTCTTCCGAGGAATATACAAAAGACTATATGTAAATATTGTGTACACTTTCTTGTTTCAATACATTTTATTCTAACTACATTTTGTGTTTGCATTATTATTCCATGCATTAGTCAAGTTTCAACATATATATATATATATATATATATATATATATATATATATATATATATATGAATGACATTATACTATATATATATATATATATATATATATATATGTCATTCACATATAGCCCCAAACTACGTGATTTAGTCGGTAATATAGCACATACGATAAAAATCACGCCTCCAAATTCCACTTTATTTTGTTATATTTCTCGTTGACAAAGGACACAGGCGTGTCCAAAAATTCCCAATTTTAACGTATTTCCTATAATACTTCTATTTATCCAATAAATCTTATTAGTTCTATTTTCAATGTTATTATTTTTCTTGCTTTTTATCTCTTGATTTTCTTGCATCGGCCTACAGTATCGACATACGTGGACAATCTTTCTTGACATTGGGATTCCCAAACTCCTCATTCCCTATTGACTGATATGCGTATTACCAGCAAACCTCTCTGTCTATTCCATGTATCTCTGTTCTACTAATGCTTATATTTTTAACTGTCTATTAGGCAATCTTCAACAAATCTTTTACTCCATCGTTTATCCTTTGATATTTCTGTTCCCGCACACCTTTATTTTTGTTGTATGCTATGACATCCATCCGTGTCTTCTCGGATACCTTTTTCGATTGTTAAGAATCATGCTGGGTATTAGTCTTTCTATTTGATATGTAACGAAATAGAATTTTGCTAATGTTGCTAGTGAGCATTATTTTATCAGATGAGGGGACCGAACCCGGAAATCAGTCTCAGTATTATCTTTCATCCCTTCGTTTTATTCTCATTGTTAAGCCATCTCAGCCGGCATGAACCCACATAACAAAATATATGAGTTTCATTCGTATGTCATAAAAGTTACAAATACATGAAAAATTCTATATATCTTCCGCTCCGTAACGTTTCAAAGTAAGTAAAAGTCTAAAGATTCTTTCTAATCATCTCACCCCAAGCAAGGCGCTAAAACTATTAGGTAGTAACGAGTTACTAAGAGTGAAAGACACTGGGGAAAAATTAAGGATATTAAAATACTAAGAATCAAGGAGGTAGAAAAGTGATGATTTAAAATTTGGAAGATCATAAGTTACAGAAAAAACAAGAAGCAATAGAAAGTTCCACAAGCGAGAAGTGCGAGGGAAGGAACCATTAGCATAGAACTTACACTTACAAGTAGTAATTTTAATACCAAAATGACTTCGATATAGTCATTTCAATAATGAAACGTGTCAGTCAGTCATAAGTGTCATACGTAATACACGCTTGTGTGATCACGTCTCTTTCGATACATGACTGACGAGGCAGAAGATTTTTTCCGTAATAGGTAGCCGTTTCTTTCTGTGCTAGGTTAGTTGCTCACCAAAACTAAACAACCCAGTCTAACCTGCAATTCAACGCATAGCTGGGGGAGTATAGATGGATCCATACCTTCCTCAAAGGCGGAAGTGAATATAACGATTTCTTATTTCGAGCCAATATACATTGCACCGCAACGCACATAAAACGAGGACTTCTCTCAAATCCATGACCCAAATAGGAAAGTAATATTTATTTTGAATAATACTAAACTTTGGCATAAGGCCAAAAGTGGGGATAAGGGAAGGCTGGTCTTCAATTTGTCTAAACATAAACCTATCTACCCACGATTACTGACCCAAACATACCACAGTATCCCTTACATCAAAACAACACATTCTTACTTACCATTCTCACTACAGCCACCATAATACCTCAGGTTTCTAATGAAGTCCTAACTAGTTCCCATATATACAATTTGACCCAAGAGACAATCCCATTAGAACAATTACCATGAAAACATTTATAGTAAAGGCACACGGAAGCTACGTTACAGCGTTGGGAAATTGACTAAAGACTAAATGCCAGGTCTCGACTGATAACATTGCAGATTCTCATTTGGATTAAGAAGAAGCACCAGATCAGATATGGCGGCACTATTTGATGCACAGATGAATAGTAAAGTTATGGAAGATGCTAGATAGATAAATTAACAGTTTTTTTTTTATTGATTGTCATGATCCAGTCAAATGTTAATTTTAAATTCTCTAATGACAGACATTTTTTTATTTTATTTTAAATCCTGTTAGCGCTTTTAAAATCAATCCACAAAAAGTTTCTACTCCGACATCTAAGCGATGTTATTTCCGTCAGTAAAAAGATTCCACATTTGTCACGCAGACTTCACTTTACTATTTTTGATATTCTTTCGTGCGTTGACTAATTCCATTTGCATCTTCTTTATTTCTGTGATTGTCGTTAGAACACCATTGTCTTTATGATCTTGTTATTTTCTTGTCGTCAAGGTAGGTCAATTGTTTCATACGACGGCTTTTAGCACCAGGCCGACTAAATATAATCACAACCATCGAGACGATCACGAAGTGATTTCGTTAAGAAAAACGCTGACGTTGATTCAATAATATTTTTTTCTGTTAAAGCTGAAGATGTTTATTTCGTTTTAATTCGGAAAAAAGAAAACTTTTACATCCATTAAAATATTTTTAACCATCTTCTAGCTCACTCTCTCTGTGATTCATTGCCTTTCTTATTTCTCAACCACACTTTTCATTTCTTCCTATTATTCAATAGACAATGTGCTCTATTGGGAGTATTGAGAGATTTGTTTTTATTTCTGCATTTAAACTTTTATTGGTGCTTTTAAATCTTTGCAATTTCTCTTCTCACTTAAATTCTAATTCTTCATTTCACCCTCTTGATGCGTTATTTCGTTTAGAGTGTTTTTTCTATCACTATCTTTTATTTTCTCTATTGTTCGTATTTTTTTTATCTCTCTGTTGTTCTTTCTTTTTTTTCCTATCTCGCCTTTTCTTTTTTCTCTCTTTTTTCTATCTGTCTTTTTTTCTTTATCGCTTTTCTCGTTTTACTTTATTACTTTTTCTCTTTCTTTCTCTCTTTTCCGTTTTCTATCAATTTCTCTATCACTTTCTCTTTTTTTGTCTCGCTCTCTTTTTTATATTTCTTTCTCTCTCTCTTTTTCTCTTTCTTTCTGTCAATTTATTTTTCATTCTTTCTTTCTTTCTATCTCTTTTTCTTTTTCTCTGTTTTTCTCTGTTTTCTCTTTTTATCTCTTTCTCTCTATCTCTTTTCATTTCTATTTCTATCCCACTTTTCTCTTTTTCTTTCTATCTAACTTTTTCTCTGTCCATGTCAGTTTTTTCCCCATGTCTTTTTCTAACTTTTTCTCTTTCTCTATTTGTTCTTCTCTCTCTTTTTCTCTATTTTCTTTTTTCTATTCCTATCTCTTTTTCTCTTTCTTTCTATCTCTTTTTCTCTTTCTTTATATCTTTTTCTCTTTATTTCTGTCTCTTTTTCTTTTTCCCTTTCTTTCAACCTTTTTTTTATCAATTTCTCTATCACTTTCTCTTTTTTTCTGCCTCGTTCTCTTTTTCAATTTCTTTCTATCTCTTTTTTCGCTCTGATTTTATCTTTCTTTCTCTCTCTTTTTTCTGTCAATTTCTCTTTCTTTCTATCTCTTTTACTCTTTCTTTATATCTTTTCTCTCTTTATTTCCGTCTCTCTTTCGCTTTCCCTTTCTTTCAACATTGTTCTCTTTCTTACTATAATTTTCTCTTTCTCATTCTTACTATCATTTTTCTTTTTCCCTTTCTTTCTTTCCCTTTTTTCTACCGCTTTTCCTTTCCTTTCATTCCTTTTCTTTATTTATTTTTCAGTTTTTATCTCTACTTTTCTTTCTCTTTCTGCCCTTCTCTTTATATCTATCTCTCTATTTCTCTCCCTTTCCCTTCCTGAAGATTTGTTTCTACTTCTCTCTTTATCCAAATGGCAGTTGATTATCACCCCATTTCCCCACTTGTGGTTTTCTTTCTTTCTTTCTTTCTTTCTTTCTTTCTTTCTCCCTTCCTTCCTTTCTCTCTTTCTTCATCTCCCTTTCTCCACCTGATTATTCATTCCATACTTCCTTTCCCTAATTGACTGTTTCTTTCTTTCGCCACACTGTTTCACATGCTTGCAACTGACTCTTCGCCTGTTTCTCTTCCAAGTCTTTCGAGTTTTTCTCTTTTTGTTTGTTCATACCATACATCCATACTTTATCTTTGTTAATCGTTATTGTCATCACTCTTACTGGCATTTCTCGTTTTTCTTTGCACTTTTTTAAAAATTCGTATTCAACATGGTTGAATTTTTTTTTTTCATTTGAAGATTTTAACAATCTCTTCTTCAATCTTCATTTGTTCTCTTTTACACTCCCATGTATTCATGTTTCTACATTACACGTTCATCTCTACCTCTTGTTATTGCTATTTTAATCTCGTTCTTATGCCAACAAATACATCGACAGAAACGGGCGTCTTTGTGCTGGCTAATGTGTAGCAAGCTAACCTGGGTGAATATTACGAACTAGTGATTCGTTCCATCCACATTGGCTGCTTCCTACTTGTGACGTTGGAAACGAAGGAAAGTTTAATAAATAACAGTATTTGTATTTTCTCATAGTGCTGTATTTACTACAATCTCTCATGGTTCTAAGACACTGGTGTTACTGTCACGTATAAACTTTAAATTATTACACTGGGTTACGTCAGCGGGGACCGTGCCAATTTTTTACCATACACTGTTTCAGTGTTGTATTATAATATAACGAAATAATAGGCTGTTGCGGTAGGATCCACCTAATTTGCATAGTGGAGTACCGACTATATAAATATGGTTGGTACCGGGAAGACAGGGGAGGCGAATCAAGAGATTCAACTAGAGACTCTGCCGACTGCGACTTAGTCAACACATTCTCCAGGAACGGTCTTCCCAGTAATATACAAAAGACTATATGTAAATATTGTGTACACTTTCTTGTTTCAATACATTTTGTTCTAAGTACATTTTGTGTTGCATTATTATTCCATGCATTAGTCAAGTTTCAACATAGGCCCTATATAGATATAAGGAATGATTGATGTTATGGTCCAGGTTAGGACCAAGGAAGAACAACACGAACACAAGAGTAGAAATAACGAAGATATATTACACGGAATAATAATACAAGATGTGGAAGGTGTTAGTATGACTGTCAGTCTGGCTTGGAGTGAACTACTATCGGCTCGACTCGATTCGTCTCTCTCTCTTGAGAGGCGTAGTATACATAGTGTTAGGAAGAGTTCATTCTGTAGTTATAGGTAAGGACACATAACAATTACACTCCACAAAAAGAGTCTGAAAAGTAAAAGACTATTTTGCTTGTGAGCCAAACTAAATAAAGAGACACTTACAAATGATAAGAACTAAAAGATAATTTTCTCTTTGCAATATGTACCAACCGGAGGAAGAAAGAGGAGAGGAAAGTTTAGAATAAAATATAATAGGAGTAGATAGGTTCGCCTGTCTTCCGATTCTCAATCCCCCTGATCTTTTGAACAGGAGTAGACGTTATTCACTTGTTTCCGGTTATGACTGAGTTTCCGCTTCCTTCTAATATCTTTTCCGCCTGCTTCACTCCCACTAGCTCCTTGAGTCATAGTCACTTAATAACCTTGTTTGGGGTGAATTGATTAAAAAAAAAAAAAAATTAAAAAAAAAAAAAAAACATATACACGCATCTCAAGAGAGAAGAGATATATGAGATGTCCTATTTATATTTCAGAAGAAAAGGACAATATTAATAATAATCTTTTATGCGCTGTGTTGATTTAGGATATGGGCAATCATAGCTCTCCACGATCTCAAGTACTTTGTAGCTTTTAGCATCGTTTGAATTATAATTATCTCTCCCAATTGTTATGCTATCATCCATTTACACAAGCCGGGTAGGTGGGTTACTCGGTGCCTTCCTCTTTATGGCCTGCCTTCAATATGTAAGTGTGAAATTCTCCCAAAACTCTTTTCTCGTTATATGCCTTAGAAATGTCCACGGTGTTTTCTGATTTTACATACATTCGTACTTTTTGTTGTCATTTTCCTTAAAATGTCCTCGTTACTCACATTCTCAGTATCCTTCTGTAGAGCCATACTTCTATTGCCCCAAGTCTCAGGCGATTTGTTCCATCCTTATTCGCTGCTCCCTACTTGTGACGTTGGAAACGAACGAAAGTTTAATAAATAACAGTATCTGTATTTTCTCATAGTGATGTATTTACTACAACACTTATGGTTCGAAGACATTGTTGTTACTGTTACGGATAAACTTCAAATTATTACACTGGATTACGTCAGCGGGGACCGTACCACTGTCATATCATACTCACGGTTTCAGTTTTGTATTATAAAGTAACGAAATAATAGGCCCTATAGAGATATAAAGAATCATTTCACTTCACTAAATGAGGCTAAAAAACAACCCACTATTTTGCTTGTGAGCCAAGGTAAATAAGCAGACACTGAAAAAGGATAACAACGAAAGGATAATTTTCTCTTTGGAAAATGTACCGGCCGGATGGAGACGGAAGAGGAGAAAGTTTAAAATAAAATACAATAGGAGTAGATAGGTTCGCCTGTCGTCCGATTCACAATACTCCCGATCTTTTGAACAGGAGTAAACGTTTATCCCTTGTTTCCAGTTTAGGACTAAGTTTTCGCTTCCTTCCAATATCTTTTCCTCCTGCTTCTCTCCCACTAGCTCTTTGAGTCATAGTGACTTAATAACTTTGTTTGGGGTGAAGTGAAAAAAAAAAACAACAACATGTACATGCATCTCAAGAAAAGCGATATGTGACATGTCCTTTTTACATTTCAGAAGATAAGGAACATATTATATTCATATCTCCGATGTTATTATATATTAAATATTATATCCATATCTTTGATGTTATTATCAGAACATTTCGGTCGTTGTGCTCTCTGGCCTTCATAAGGTGCTTGTTGATCCGAGTAACCTTTAAATGCCAGTTCGCACATCCGTGAATGTAACCAAATCGACGACAAATAGCTGACAAAGGCCGTCGGGCATAACGGCCGATAACGTTGTGATTACAGCAAAAAAGTTGATGACAGGAAATCCAAGAGTAAAATTTAGATAATTCCTTGTAACCAGTAATTCAGTCCGAAATTAGAGACTATTCATGTATTCCCATTCGAACATATTAAAAAAAAAAAACTTTAATAACTTTCAGAATCTGTGGATTAAACAAATGGGTTCCACAAAATCTGCATTTAGTGTAATGACAAATAACAAAGGAACGTATTTCGAGTCTGTTAACATTCTTTTCCCCAGACAATTTGCATTTAACATCATTTTTCTCGCCAGAATCTATTTTAAATACAGTAGAATTTCCAACAACCGGACTAAGAAGGCCTTCCGGATATGAGGAATTCATTAGAAAGTCCGGATATGAGGAGCTGTATTTAGATTAAAATAAAAGATCTGAAACCAAATTCAACATTTATTTTCAATGTTTTATAGTAAACAAAATAAGCTAATGGTGAGTGACATATAATGGAATTAATTTTAAGGGATAAGAAATAAATTATGCAATATTAATGAAAATTCATTAAATTAATTATGGCATGTATGCAAAAAAATCATTTAACGATGATTTTTTAATCGCTGTTGCATGATGATTAATGTCATTCTCAATTTTTTCCACGTTAGGTTAGGCGTTTGTTCTTGAATATTTTTAAACGAAAAACACTTTTCAACTCTGCGTGCATTATTGCAATCATCATAGCGAATGCTGGCTTTCTTTCCATAAAACTGACAACATTTTAATAGTTCAAGTCTAATCACAATCCTGTTTTTATTTCCTTGTTCATTGTAACAGTGTGAACGCGGGAGAATAGTTTTTATATCATACTATCTTGATTTTCAGCCATTAGTTAAAATGAACTTTCGCCAGCGTCTAAACTGCTTAAAAGTTTCACCTTTGGCGATAACTCCAAAGTTCTTTTCCTCTTATTCCCATCATCATTTGCACCAATACAAGCCATTAGGAGGAAATAAGCATAACCAATTATCCAAAGTAAATTTCTTGACAAACAGAAATTTCAAATCAGTTACAAATAGTTCAAATATGCACATGAAAATGATGTCCAGATATACGGGATTTCGGATATGAGGCACTCCGGATATGAAGGATTCTACTATATTTATAAGTTTGCCATTCGTCCATGATTCGAATATTGCTGAGACATATGGGCTGGTGCTTCTATATATTCAGAGATTCTTGATAAAATCCAAAGAAACATCTGCAGTGTTACTAGCCCTGACCTGTCACCTCGACTTTAGTCACACTCCCACCGTTGTAAAGTAGCTTGTCTGACAATTTGTTTATAAATTCTTTCACGGTAATTGTCCTGTGTTAAATATACTTTCTGAATTTAACCACTATACTAGATTGACGGCAAGTTCTCATTATTTTACATTTGAAATGGCTAGATGCAACCACAAGTTCTATGCTAACAGTTTCTTCACTCGCACATTTTGCTTTTGTAACTCTCTTTCTGGCTTCTTGCTTTCCACTTAAATTTGATCTTCAAAAATTTAAATGCAATATCAGTCGTTATCTCTATCTACTTAATTCATGTTCCTTTATGATTTTCTCTTCCTAATAATGTGTTTTTCTCATATTCTATAACACGCAGTTTCCCCTTGCTTCTTAGTGATTTTATTACATTGCTTGGAGTGAAATAATAAAATAAATCTAATGTTCTTTACCCATTATAAAGTTCTATAAAGTAGCGAAATATTCGTATGAGGATGTAAATAAATATTGAATTATTAAATAATAGCTTAAAAGCCGCACTCCGTACGGACTTTAATGACTAATTAGGCTTCTGGCCCCAAACTAAAGGGATTTCTGGTCCAGCTTAGAAAACAGTAATAACTATTTTGAAGAAACAACTTTGAAATACAGATTTCCATCAATGGAAAATCAAAACCTCACTTTAACTTAATTACGCCCACAAAAACGAATTAGACCGAAAGCCCGATTTGGGCCGAATGTCTGATTTTGGCCGAAATCCCAATTCAGGTAGAAAAAACTGAGTTCCTCAAATCACAAACTTTAATAAACTTCAAAACCTCACGTCACAAAACCTCTCACTTAGACTCTAATTCTTTGCCATTTTGAAGAAATAAAATTGATTTTTTTCAGCTCACAAAGTTTCGGAGATATTTTAAAACCTCTCATCAGGAGACAAATTCCAACACTTGATGATCAAGTACCAGATAAAGTATAGATTTGCAATCCTGAGATCATCCTCATTCCGAAAAGGTATAATATATATATGTAGAGCAATTGTAGCCCGAATTAGAGAGATTTTCTACATACGGAGGGACGGACAGACATAATTTGGCGTTTATTTATTTAGATAGAAGATTACAAATAAAAGTACTTCAAGAGATAAAGGATATAATACAATTTTTTAGTCTATAAAACTGACAGATAAAAACAATATGGCGATTAAAGTACAATTAAACGTGGGCAAACACTGAAAAAGAAATATGTACCAATAAAAAAAGAAATATGTACCAATAAAAAAAGAAATTACATAAAACAATATCTGTTGTGAAAATATATCGTCATAATGATTTGATCTGTTAATCGTTTGAATTTGCTCTATACATACAAAATTATACAGAAAATAAATAAAATAGGAATTACTTCAGATATAATATATTCAGTAGCATGCCCCCAGTCAACTAAATTCAACTGCCAATAACAAATATGTCCAGCGTAAAAAATCGATCTTTTCATTTAAGTACATTACATTACCTAATTTACCACGGTGTAATGGTGTTATCTAAATTTAAAGTCACTATATATTCTAATTATAGGTGTAAATTCACTTTATCGGTTTTACATATACTAAATGAACCCTGCTTTATTGCCTAAATAGATTAACGTTAAAATATCGGTACCTTACTTGAATGCATCTTGTAGCCGTAGTTATTCAAAATTCTAACACAATAACAGCAATTTTAGATATATATAAATATATCTGAATATCCGTGTGTACGTGTGCGCTTTATGAAGTCGAATTCTCTGAGGAGTACATGCCACGGGGTATCGTAATTTCTGCAAGCTATAAGAATCATTATATATAACGGGCTTAACAGTATAAAATTGTCCGAAACGTGTAAATACAGCGTCTATTTATTAGATTAAATTTTGAAACGTAGTATGTTAGAAGCGATTAAAGATATTTTACTGGAATTATCCGAGCTTTTAAATATATATATATATATATATATATATATATATATATATATATATAGTAATTGATTTGGGGATTTAGGCTAATTTAGGTATTCTTGGATGGGTATCCGTGAACGGAACTGAGTGAGTAGCGGCGCTATATCGAGTCTAGTTTATATCTTCACCGTCACCGAGTCCCGTGGTACAGTTGTTATGACGTTCTCATTGTATCGAAGCGATCCGTGTTCGATTCCCTGTAGTGGATGCGCCCTGCTGATGAGTCTCAGAAAGGAAATAACGGCTGCCCAGTGCTTTCTGCATTCTGTTGAGGATTCTAAGCTCGACGAATTAATATACAATATGTATTATAAGTTCTGTCCGAATTTTAAATTTTTGTTAAAATGAACGAAATTTAAAGAGTATTTTATAATGTATAATGGAGCTGAACATTATTTTATGTTTCGATGCATTTAAACTGATCAAATTTTATTTCAGAGAACAATAAAATTAAATTTTGTTTTATTAAAACCCAGCTAACATTGAAGTACCCAAGAATCATTTCAGGCACATAATGCTTTATGAGTTCAAGAAAGGAAGAGGCTAGAAAAATTCACTCAGTTGATGGAGAGGAATGTGTGAATGAAAGAACTTGCAGAAGATGGTTTGCAAAATTCAGAGGTGGATATTTCACCCTTGAAGTTGAAGATCGAACCGGACGTCCAGTTGAGTTTGATGAAATGCTTCTTGAAGCAGCCCTTGAAGAAAATCCTGCTTTATCAGTTGAGGAATTAGCAGTGGTTCTCAGTTCAAACCATACAACTGTTCATCGTCATCTTCAACAACTTGGAAAAGTTCCTAAACTTGGAAATTGGGTGTCTCATGAATTGTCTGAAAACAACCTCAAATCGCGAGTTGACATCAGCTCTTCTCTCCATACTCGCCAACTTGTTTCACCCGTTTTGGATATTGTAATTGGAGACGAAAAATGGATCTTTTATCGAAATGTTAAGCGTCGTAGACAGTGGCTTGGTAAAGGGGAAGGACCCCAGCCACAGCCGAGAAGGGAACTTCATGGGCAAAATGTTCTTCTTTCAATCTGGTGGCATTGCCAAGGAATAATCTACTTTGAATTCCTGCCACCTAATGCAACAATTAATTCTCAAATATACTGTCAGCAATTAGAGCGTTTGAACCAAGCTTTGAGGAAAAAGAGACCTGCTCTAGTGAATCGAAAACGCGTGATGTTTCGTCAGGACAATGCGCGACAACACACAGCAAGAATCACGTCACAAAAGATCGAAGAACTTGGTTGGGCGAAAATTCCTCCTCCACCTTATTCTACCGACCTTGCTCCTCCAGACTACCATTTGTTTCGTAGCTTACAGAATCATTTGTGAAGAAACAGCTTTTGTAACACAGGAAGAGGTTAAAACTGACATTTGTGAGCTCTTTGAATCAAAGCCAAAAGATTTTTACAGTAATAGAATTAGTAAGCTTGTTAATAGATGGAAGGAATCATAGATAATCAGGGAAAATACATTGTTGATTGAATCTGTAATTAAATGTAACATTTGGTCACTTGTTTTCTTTATTCAAAATTCGGACAGAACTTATGGGATGACCTTATATATATATATATATATATATATATATATATATATATATATATAATTTATATATAGATATATTTATACGTGCTTATGTATATGTATGTCTATGTGCGTATACTTCTGTATATGCGTACCTATTATGCGTATATATGGATATGCAGGTACATGTGCTGATTTGTATGCGTATGTGTGAATGTACAATTATATATGGAGGTAGTTATTTACTTTTGCATGTAATGTGTCGAAAACTATATGATTTAAAAATATATATGTATATATTTATATATATTTATTTGTTTAAATTTTATCTATATATATTTGACCAGATTAGTTATATTTCAAGTTAAAATTCGTTTAATAACATATTAAGCCACGAATATGTTCACTATTGCTATGGCATCTGACCGTCTAGGTCAATGTGAATGTGGATGTATGTGCCTGTGTTTATTGATGTCTATGTGTAAGGAAAGTGCATGCACGTTTAGTCGTATGTTTGCGTACGTGTGGTTGTGTGCGGTGTAGATGTTTTTTTTTGTTTTTTTTATCAAAGGTCGTGTCTCGTCACCGTATTTTATGTGTGTGTATATATCTAAATACGCCTGAGCGCTTATGTATTATAACCTGAGTATGTTCGAATGATTTCGCGTGAGAGGCGACTAACATGTTGAAATGAAACTAAAAATGTATACATTTTTGTCTGGAGCTCTGAACATCCTTTTTAACATAATTTCAATGAAAATATATATTAAATAGCATATATATCTCATATTTTTATTTTTATATTTTTATATTTTTTCTCCTCGGTAATTCTACAATTTAAAGCTTAATAGATATTTGATTTAGATTTCTAAATAGGTAATTTTTAGTTTTTTACTTTTAATTTTAATTTCAAATTTTATAAATCTTTTAATATCTATGATAACCTTGCTTAGTTGTCAAATTTTTCGAATTACACTATACTTGTATTTTGATTGGTCATTCTACCTTATGTAACAGCGTTTACTCCTAGCTAAGGATCGTTAATTAATTTGAAACTTTTAAAACCATTTATTCTATATTCTACATCATCACTTGATAAGACACCAGAAGTGTTGAAACAAAATGGCTCTTTTTGTAGTGATTTTATAACATATTTATGTTGTAATATTTAAATAAATGATTATATCTGCTCTACTCTGTATTGAGCACTCTTTAAAGAATAATAATTGTTGGTTATTGGATTTTACTCCGTATATACCAATCCCAAACTTGGGTATATATATATATATATATATATATATATATATAAATTACGCCTTAATGGCAAAACACATAAAAATAAAACAAAGACAACCACAATTCAGAGGTGACTCGCAATGCAACACCATAGATAACTTCGGAATTATTAACACTATTGAGCTGACGAATAAACAACACCGATGAAATACTGGATGATCTACGTAAATCACATATAATAGAATTTTCAAAGAAAATAAATGTTAATGAAGGTGAAAGCACGTGGGGGAAATAGGGAGTGAGCGAGAGAGTGAAATGTGTAGAGGAATGGATAGAGTAAAATAGGGAGAGGGAAGTATAGAGTGAAATAGGAAAAGCGAGGGACAGAGGGAAATAGGGAGAGGGAAGTATAGAGTGAAATAGGAAAAGGGAGGGACAGAGGGAAATAGGGAGAGGGAAGTATAGAGTGAAATAGGAAAAGGGAGGGACAGAGGGAAATAGGGAGAGAAGGAAGTATAGAGTGAAATAGGAAAAGGGAGGGACA
>OZ038495.1:33281771-33299271 GCA_964036315.1 Acanthosepion esculentum | reverse complement strand
CCTCTCTCTGTCTCTTTTACAAATACTTCCATGGTAATTGCTCCGATGAGCTGCTATCGCTGCTTCCCAGGCTCCATGAATTCAAGCGTCGTACGAGGCTGGCAACCCGTTCCCACCCTTTCACTGTTGAAACTGTTAAATGTAGACGTCTCTTCTACTCCAATAGCTTCATACCTCGCACCTCAGGTCTGTGGGACTCCCTTCCCTACTCCTGTTTCCCTGACAACTATAATCTCCAACTATTCAAATGTAACGTCAATCGACATCTCCAGTTGCATTGATCTATCCTCTATCGTTCTCCACATCCTTTCCGCTATCACTCCTATCTGCTCTTGCTCCAAATCCTCTGTAACCCCTTGCGTGCTAGTGGCTTCCAGCCTTACCTGGGGTGAAAAGCTTAAAAAAAAAAAGAAGTTATATTTCGGAAAACGTTTGCACTCCTTGATCATTCTTGAGAAATAAACGAAACAATGCCTAAGCTACATTGTATACGTTATAAATTCAAATTAACTATTAAATTATAATTTATAAATTACAACTAACTGGGAAACTTTTTAAGTGTGGGCTTAAAATGCAACACGAAAATCCAAAGGCGCATTAAGATAACAAAATATGCCTTCCAAAAGTTAAGCAATGTATTAAGGAACAAGACAATTTTGTTCGAAACAAGGTAATGAATACTAAACTCTTATGAAATGTCAGTATTCCTATATCGCAGTGAATACTGGACGATATCCTCAAAGATGAAGAAAAAACATGAAGCAATACAAATGTGTTTCTAAAGAAGGATGCTGAGAATTCCATGGACCGAACATGTGAGCAACGACGACGTTCTACAGACAATGTCAACAAAAAAGGAGTTCAGTGGTTCTTACCGTTCCAGTTACATCACTTCCGATAAGCAGAGGTGACTTAAAGCAATAGAAATGTACCGCGAATATCATAAACCGAACACGTGAGAAGTTCTAGAGGCAATGGTAACAAGAAGAACACTTAGACTTAACATCAGGAAGAAAATTAAAATTTCTAGGGCATATTAACAAGGAAAAGAGGCTTGGAAAAATGATACTCACAAGACTGATTGGAGGTAAGAGAGACAGAGGAAAGCAATGCAAAACCAACCTGGTGCACGTGAGTGAATAAATGGCGGAGCAAAGATTGAGAAAAAAACTTTATTAATAGCTAGAAAGGTGATACATTTTTGGAGACCTCTGATCGCCAACATCTTGAAGAGGCACGGAACATATGAGATATAGTATAAACGCTCACTACCAAAATATATCAATAATACCAATTTAAATAGTGTAGCAATCAGGATATTAGATAAAAAAAAATAATGTTCACTTGGTTTAGAAATTGTCACAATAGCTAATGGCGGATCGATGAAGCCGTCCATATAAAGTGTTAAAATGTTTGCACTGAACTGGTTTAGAATTTATAGACATATTGTTCATAATTGTTTCTTTTTTCTCTTATTTTATTTTATTTCATTTCTATTTTCTCATTACATTATCGAATATAACTCGTGACTAAGTGTATTTCTTTTACGAAATCGGGGTAGTTTTTTTTTTTCTATCTTTTGTTTCCAAACCGTTAATTTTATTTCGTGTTCGCTACGTGGAAACCGGCAAAAGAAACAAAATGAAGAGAAACAAAATTATAAAATGTAACGATACACGACAAAGAAAAGCTACGGTTGGCGTGTGGACAATAAGCAATTCACTTATCCAGCTTATCGCTTCCGGAATCAGACAGGTAAAAATAATTACGATTGTCTCTAATTACTTACTGACGATTGAATTTTCGATTGATCAATTATTTAATTAGGTTTTCGTAATTGATTATTTGCCGGAATGAGGGAAACTATTGTCGATAAGAATACAAGACTGAAGAACGACGGGTGTTATAGTGTAATCTAAAAATGACACTTTATTGCCAAGCTTCAAATGATTGGGCTTGCTGCTGTACTACCTCAAGTAACAATACTATTACTATTAGTAATACTACTGAAAATAAAATAATACTAATACTTGCAATAGAACTACTACTACTACTACAGGATGCAGTATAAATATCTCCCACACATACCTCCCAGAACAAAAACCCTACATAATTGTATAACATTAATTAGATGAAACACCATTGACACTTGACTAAGTTTACTAGCACCATGCAGGTCACAGTTTAAAATGTGAATGGCATTTCTGCCACACCATGTCGCTAACGCTTTACCATTATGTCAACGCGGTTTTTGTTAGTTACAATGTGGAAGGTATTACTGCCGCACCCTGTACTACTATTAATACTAAGTTAAATCCATCGACAATGTCTCAGTCAGTCAGTTAAATGCCACACGTGATATACGCTTGGCCGATCATGTATCTTTCGTTGCATGACTGGCGAAGCAAATTTTTCTCCTACACTAGGTTGCCATTTCTTTTTGCAGTAGTCCGGTTGCCAACCAAGACTAAAGGACCCAGTGTACCCAGCTATTCAACCCATCTCTGTGGAAGAAGAGCTCGATTCATATCTTTCCGAAGGGTATTTGTACATAAGAGAATTACTACTACTACTAATAATAATACTGCTATTACGACTACTAATAATATTCCTACTTGTAATGACAAAAGTACGCAGGTGTAGGCTTTAAGAAAGTTTTATTCAACTAAGAATACAAGGTTCGCGTATCGTGTCCTTTTATAGTGCGAGTAAACAGAAATCGCTCTTTTAAAGAGTACGGTAACAAATCAAGGGGAGACCACTCATGATTATTCATAACACTACTGATAACAATGATGATGCTATTGTCGAGACTGTACGGGAATATAAGAAATATTTGTTTCGACATTGAAATTTAAGCGAATGACTATCAAAGTTACAATTAATGAAAGCCTCATGATTTCCAGCAGAGATCAGAGTGAAAGTAAAGAGAACTGAAGAAAAAAAGCAAACAAAAAAACGGAATAAATGTGAGCCTCTTGCGCAAAAAAGATTATATAATGAAGTAAAAATAATGGAACGGGCAAACGATTCAGACTAAAATAATTCAGGGTTGTTGAGGTGGCTCTGATTACTGCATTATTAGACACAAGTAAATATAGATATGAAAATCAAACGAGTTGAAAAGTTCTCGGTCACACAAGGAAATTCTTAAAACGGTCCCGGATATAAGAGACCCGGATATAAGAGAAATCCGGATATAAGAGAGTTTTTTATCTGGTCCCAAATTAGAGTCTGTGTTAATAAAACAAAATAGACCAAACCCGGATATAAGATAAACCCGGATATAAGATACTTTTTTTCCGGTCCCGACAACTCTCTTATATCCGGGTTACACTGTATTTAAAAAATCCGATGTTTAGCAATTTTGGGGAGTGGTTTTAATCATTTCTTCAAGGATAAAGTCTATAACAAATGTTACTCTGGATGCGATTATGTCAGCTCCTGTTTAAAAGAGATTTTAAAAGAACTGAAATTTGTAGAAGTACTCACGAGGGCGGGTAAAAGGATAAAAAAGCATAAGCTCTGTACATGTTAGGAATCACTTAGAATTCGTGTAAACATTGAATATACCTACAACCTTAGTTTGAAGTGAGTATTGGATTATGACACGAAGAAGGATGATGAGCAAGGCCTAGGAATATTTCACATTTTCCTATTTAAATTTTTTGAAGGATCTTAATTCTTATCTTTTAGGTTAATGATTGAATAAGCTCATGCCGAGTTCTACGACAATAAAATATTCGTAGAAATTCCTTCATCGCATCGTTAAATATTTGAGTTTAACAGCTTTAACAAAAATATCGCAATAACCATAAGAAATTTGAATGTTGGTCGTTAAGAAGTGGGTTGAACAAACAACCATAAAACACTTCTACGTCCTCTTCTTTCATTTTTTTGTCATTTTCTCACTGAAATCAAATAATGTATTTTCCCCTTTCCACGCGATCAAAATGGAATAGTCCATTATTTATGAGGTATTGGCAGGAGCTGTTAAACTTCTCTTTCTTTTTTTCCTTCCGTTCTCCCTTCTTTCCTTCCTTCCCATTAGTCTTTCTTAACTTCCCTTCTTCCTTTCCTTCCTTACAAATCCCTGTCTTACGAACACTTCTCGTAATAATAATTTAAATATAATTCTCTTAATAATAATAATTAAAATATAATTTTAAAATAATTCAGCAGATCATGTCATTTTATTTAGGATAACTGGATTTCTGGCGATTGACTTACATGCTTTCCGTCGTTCGATACTGTACATCTGAAAAAATTTGGTTTATCGTAAACCGCAATAGCAACTCGGCAGTATTGGCTGGTATCAAAGTGTAGTATCTGCAGAGAGAGCGCAACTGAAAATATTATTGAGATGTTCTCCGCCTTGGGAAACAGCTGCCGGTGGCCGTTCCTCCCGCATTGCACTACAGAGGAAGGTGGGTAGTAATATCGACGGTTGCTCAGGGTACACTCTTTCGGAATCTCCACATTAAATCGACCTTGTGTCACATCCTGCCAAACGCTGACAGAATGTGACAAGCAAATAACATTATTTATGTACTGATTTCTTTCCTTCCTTCCTTCCTTCCTATTTGGCAGGACATAACGGTCCGGCTAACTAATGAATGCAGTAGCAAGCACAATTATAATAGCATGAAGTAACGTCTTGTGGACTGAACAAATCAATTTTTTTGTGCTTAGTACGTGTTTACGCACTCGGGTTATCTACAATAAAACCGACCTCGTGTCACACCCTGTCTCAGTGGAGACTTGACTAAATACAATAAAACACAACAATGGTAGTAGTAAAAATAGACTTTTCCATGAAAAAAATAATTCGGATTTCCTTAGCCGAAGACGCTTAGTGATGTTTAAAATTTATAAAATCTTTTTATGAAACCGTTTCTCAGATCCACTAAAAAAAAAAAAGGAAATGCAAGATGTCGTAACTTGAGGCTGTCATAATCAGAGGCTGAAAAGCCTACAAATGCCGGATAAAAAGAAACAATAATAGGATTATTTTAAGAAAGAAACATAAGATTGGGTGCCATGAGCATAACTGTGCAACCCCTAACAGGAGGGGGGCATTTTTTCGGAGGGCCCCGTTTTGGCTTCTGACATTTCTTTTATCATTGTTTTATGGCCATCCGCCATTTTTTAAAGATTATTTTCACAATGACGTTACATTTTCAGTCATATATCAGTATGACCGGGGGAACCTCGAGATGGTGTAATACAGTGTAACCCGGATATAAGAGAGTTTTCGGGACGGGAGAAGAAGTCTCTTATATCCGGGTTTGGTCTATTATATATACATTAACACAGGCTCTAATTTGGGACCAGAGAAAATCTCTCATATCCGGGTTTCTCTTATATCCGGGTTACACTGTAGTTAGCAAGCTTATCTCGCTAGAACAATTATGACTGAGTAGTGAGTTTGATTCTCACTAGGTGCTCCCCTGCTTTCGGCCTTGTGCCACATGCTTGGAAAAAATCACTGGGCATCTCGAGGTGGTGTAATTGTTAGCAAGCTTGACTCGCGGGAACATTTACGACTGAATAGTGAGTTAGATTCTCACTCGTTGCTCCCCATATTTTCGGCCTTGTACCACATCTAAGATGTGCTTGGATAATCACTATATCAGTATGACCGGTGGAGAAACCCCAGACGAGCTGGGACCCTCAAAATGGCTAGTTTGTGCAGTTTTTTAAAAAGTTTTTTTACTTTTAATTTTTTCCACCGAAGTTATATTGTTAATCATCAACAATAATAATGGTCACAGTCCCTGCTTGCTACACCGAAGCTCTCAAATGCAGGGGGGGGGGCATGCTTACTGGCAAGGGAATGAGTAGAGGTGCTAATTTCAGTAAAAATGAATCATGAAAATATTTTCTAGAGTTTTCAAAAGATAAAAAAAATTATAAAAATGATTATAAAAGTAAATAATTAATGGATAATTACTGAAATGTTCATTTAAATTGATTTTTAGTAATTTAAAAAATGCGCCGCCTTCCCACCAATTTTCCTTCGAGGGTTTGTGTCCCCCCCGGTTGGGAAACATTGAAATCGACACGTAGTAGAGAGTGGGGAGGGGGGCATATCAAATTTTCGGGTGGGGGGAAACCCTAGCACCGGCAGAGAGGACAACATCGGATTTAAGCTCTAAACATCATCAGCAGGAATTTGCCACATAGTAGATACGGATCGTCGTATGAAATTCAAAGTTAGTAAAAGCTGGACCAATACAAGGAATTTTTAAGGACAGCAGACAATTTTGATACTGAAGGTTACTTCCGTACTCATAGTAAACAAAAATGACCAGATAAATAATTTTTAGAAAAGTGAAAAACAAGTCTAAGAAGCAAATATTAGGTTGGTGCAAAAATAATGTCGTTTTCTCACATGAAGTTGAACGTCAAAAAACGACATTATTTTTGCACCAACCTAATAATTACATCCAGGAAATAAAACGATTAAAACGTTTAACGATGCTATGAATATGTTCGTGAATATTTCTGGTTCTGCTATTTTAGTGCACTTAATAAATAATCCGATCATTGCCACGCGTTTCTCAATGGATTCTTTCACCATAATCAACAAAGTGAATTCAGATTACAGTTTGAGAAGTTTCGTGACAATTTATATTAAGCCTAAACAACATTCCTTCTACTTAGAGAAGTAATGGCTACTGGGTTTAAAATGTAATATGTCTGTAGTTCCTACTTCTGACTCCGTGGTAGTAAGCTTTTTCACTCTTCGCTTTTTTAAATCGTTGCGCAAATCTGTTTTCATATGATTTTGAAGAGCATCCACGTGCTTCAAAGCCAAATGAGAACAAAAAGATTTACAGACGACATGTTAGTTCGTTTTTTTTTTTTTTAGTTATTTTTGATAGATCCTTTTTAAGGTGAGTATTTTTTTTCAGTTATACTTACTCTCGCATGTCTTCGTTTTATTATTGGTATACATTTATATATACAGTGTAACCCGGATATAAGAGAGTTGTCGGGACCGGAGACGAAGTCTCTTATATCCGGGGGTTTCTCTTATATCCGGGTTTGGTCTATTATATATACATTAACACAGGCTCTAATTTGGGACCAGATAAAATCTCTCTTATATCCGGGTTTCTCTTATATCCGGGCTACACTCTAGTTTTAAAATGTACGCTTTTAGAGCTTTGATAATATTTTTGTAGCCTCTTCTCCCAGACTATTTAAAATCAGCAAAGAAAACTTTCAAGGACTTTGACGGGCCTAACCTTCAACCAGAACCTCCAAATACTAAAAGCCAGAAAGCTCAATGTCTATGCGATTATTTTAGAAACATTAAGATGTGTAAAAGCAACTTTATCAAGAAAACTATTAAGAAATAGGTACTTGAGAGTCAGTGGCGAATAAGAAAACGAATTATAAGAAGAAAAAAAGATGTATAAAACGGGAAACTCTTTTTATTTGTAATGACTATTACTTTAAATAAAATCGAAATGATCATACCAATATAATTTCCTTACCAATAATACTCGACTAAAAACTACCTATTAGACGGTAAGTATAGTAATTCGCACAGATGTTAACCTTCTTTGTTTTTCTTACCGTTCATCGACTCTTATCCTGCGGCAATATAGAAAAACCACTTAGGTCAAATTTTCCAAAGTAAGCGGTAGTAATGGCTGGGAGTTAAGCTAGGTAGTTAAGTAAAGGTTGAAGGGGTTTTAGTCCACTTGCTTCTATTCCTCCTTACGCCCAACCCCTCAATACTACGATGGCGAATGGATTCCACTGATTCATTCGTAGCTGGAAAAAATATCTCTTAAGAAAAATAAAAACAAAAGAAAATGAAAAGCAAGAAATACAAGACAGAAGATGAGGATATAAACTATGGGCGAAGGTGATACGTCTTACATTGACCCAAAATAGAGAAGGAAAAATATATCAGTCGAAGACTGCAAGCGCTGAAATTCTTAGAGAAATAAAAAAAAAAATAATTAATGGTACTAAATTTTCCAGACATTATACATTGTAAGGTAAATAGGAGAGCTAAACATTAGACGTCTCTTGGAGTTAAAAAAAAAAAAAAAAAAAAAAAAAAAATCAAGGTTTCAAGAAAATAACATCGTTATCAAATCAGAAGTAAAATAAGTGAAAGTTTGAACATAAAAATGCTCAAAGTTGATGACCCTTGGATAAAAGCGTTGGCTGAATCCAGTGACTTGACGCAAAGAGTTGTGAGTTAAATACCGTGTCATACCTGAGGTGAACAAAGACAGGGATTTCGATCAAAGAAAGATACATGATACGGAGACATTGGAGTGAGGTATGACACGTGGAACTAGCACAATCTACCCATTTGAACGAGAGAAAGGGGTCAGTTCGAAAGTTCAAACACCTGAAGAGGGCTGGAGCGTACGACGGCCGAAAAATCGTGAACATGGCAAGAAAGATGATGATAGCAGCCCGAATGATCTAAATAGAGCAAATAAGTTGATGAGAGTTTAGAACAAAGAAAAAGGCCAAGCATTCCTAAAAAAATAGAAAAATCCAGAATATCTAAGATTTTGGAAAAGACAATAGTCTGAAAAATGAGTAATGATAGTTTGTCAAATTCCTGGGATTGAGTGAGATTTTTAAAAAGTACATTATTTATTGCCTTTGTTTTTATTCTAAATATAAGTAGTCCTCAGTTCGTACTGATAAACTTCATCCCCGTCCTGGGTATGACGATAAACTACATCCAACAGCAAGGCTTCTGATCAGGAGGTTTTGAGGAGCTTGTAACCATCTCTTAATTGCTGATGTTCACAGGTCCACCGTGAACCGGGGTGGTAACACCTGTTAGGGTCCCAGCTATGTGTAAATAATTTATCCCAAAACTCGGGTCAAAACATTATGAAAGTGTAAAAATAGGTTTTAATACCAGAAAAAATTGTAATAAATTATTACCATCAAACGTTTTGAAGAAAAATTATTATTAGCAATAAATTTTTCAAAAAAAAAAAAAAAAAAAATTACCAGCTATACGTTTCCGAAGAAAAATTACCAGCAATAAAAACCTTGTCGGCATTAGATAACCCATTGAGGTTGATATCCCCCAACCAAACCCTTATTCAGTTTCAAAAGGTCTATTTACCCTGCTCAGAAGCCGACTGTATCCAAAGAAAGACTGTATAGCAATGTGGGACAGCGTTTGGTTGCTTTCATTATGACATTTGGAAGTAAAGAACGATTTATTCCATTTGTTGAACAAGTGACCTTTTCCTAATCGCAATATCTTCTAAATTACTATAGTGACATGCGAATATTTTGACGTTGAAAATTCTAAGGCGCAGGATGTGGAAGGGAGGCCTTGAAAATTTGACACTCACAGAACATATTGAAGGCAAGAGCGGCAGACGAAACAGCTCGTGACCTACCTTAAGAACTTATGTAAATAGTTGGCAATATAGAGTTTAAGAGAGATAAAAAAAACTGTAAAACTTACTAAGAAGATCTGCAAGAGGGAAATGACGTTGTGTAGGTCCAGGATCGCCAACGTCCTGAAACGCCATAGGACATAGAAGAAGAATTCATGAAAATTAAACATCCGAGTAAAACGATTCTGTTCAGACGTCGACTGTTACTATTGGCTGCTAGAAGATTTAATTTTCATAACGTATAAATGAAAATTTCGAAAAGTTCATATGATAAAAGGGGTATAATTAAATATTTTGTGGAAAATGTTTATTTCTTTGTCATTAAAATCAGGACCGTTGCGTGAAACCCCCTCGAGCGAGGGAGCAAGCCTGATTGTGGGCCCCAAGATATGCTTTGTGAGTTTCCATATGTTATCAACAATTACTTTTTCTTCTACATGTACATATGTTGCAAATTAATCTAAGCCAAGCTGACTATTAAAAGATGAAATATTTTCTGATTCTGACATCATTCATTGTTCTTTTTTTTATACAAATCCGTGAATGTGTTTTGCTCACGCTAAGCTACGAAAAAGAACATATATAATATTCTATATTTTTACACTATTTAAAAGGACACGTGGAACAGTGGATAAAGGCGTTCTTTAGATCCAGTTACAGGACCCAATACCCGGTTAAAGCAGTGGAGAACTTGGTAAGGGGAATTAACAGGAGATATCTAATAGCTGACATCCATTCAACATGACACGTGAAACTAGAACAGTCTACCCGAGTGAGCGAGATAAAGGGTTCAGTTCAACATTCCAACCACCTGAAGAAGGCCGAAGCGTACAAAGGCCGAAACGTTGTAATAAATATGGCGACAAAGATGAGGACTAATAATGTAAATAGTGTACATAATACCTCATCTCAGGAATATAGACAGATACAGAAGGGCCGAAACGTTGTAATAAATATGGCAACAAAGATGAGGACTAATAATGTAAATAGTGTACATAATACCTCATCTCAGGAATATAGACAGATACAGAAGGGCCGAAACGTTGTAATAAATATGGCAACAAAGATGAGGACAATAGTCCGAATAATGTAAATAGTGTAGATAATACCTCATCTCAGAAATATAGACAGATACAGAAGGGCCGAAACGTTGTAATAAATATGGCAACAAAGATGAGGACTAATAATGTAAATAGTGTACATAATACCTCATCTCAGAAATATAGACAGATACAGAAGGGCCGAAACGTTGTAATAAATATGGCAACAAAGATGAGGACAATAGTCCGAATAATGTAAATAGTGTACATAATACCTCATCTCAGAAATATAGACAGATACAGAAGGGCCGAAACGTTGTAATAAATATGGCAACAAAGATGAGGACAATAGTCCGAATAATGTAAATAGTGTAGATAATACCTCATCTCAGAAATATAGACAGATACAGAAGGGCCGAAACGTTGTAATAAATATGGCAACAAAGATGAGGACAATAGTCCGAATAATGTAAATAGTGTAGATAATACCTCATCTCAGAAATATAGACAGATACAGAAGGGCCGAAACGTTGTAATAAATATGGCAACAAAGATGAGAACAATAGTCCGAATAATGTAAATAGTGTAGATAATACCTCATCTCAGAAATATAGACAGATACAGAAGGGCCGAAACGTTGTAATAAATATGGCAACAAAGATGAGGACAATAGTCCGAATAATGTAAATAGTGTACATAATACCTCATCTCAGAAATATAGACAGATACAGAAGGGCCGAAACGTTGTAATAAATATGGCAACAAAGATGAGGACAATAGTCCGAATAATGTAAATAGTGTAGATAATACCTCATCTCAGGGATATAGACAGATCTTTATTTTTTATCCATGATGTATGTCTTAAAATTAGTCATGTTTTTAACAAGAAAAATTGCCGCAAAGCATTGTTCATTTATTTAAAATGGAATGATCTATTATGATATGTCTCTAATTTGTATTTAGATATATTGTATTTATTTTTATTTTTTGTAGTTGAATTGTTCACCTATGTTACATATGATCCATTACTGAACATAATTAGGTTACAAAACAAATTGTACTTTATATGAATGCTACCTTAGTAAAAGTGAGATGAAGTCGAATCATGGGGACAGTATTATGGATTCATGGGTGGGGCACGCGATCCTGGCATCGGCCCTAATTACATTATATATATATATATATATATATATATATATATATATATATATATATATATATATATATATATATATATATATGTATATATATATTGTACTAATTACTGCAGTATATACAAAGTATATATTCAATTGTTATTACTGATTTTTATAGTAATTTTTGATATTTTTAAATAGGTCTCTAAACAATTTACACAGTAACAAATAGTTGAAAATAACAATAAAGCATTGCATACAATTTATTATGTCTCTATTAATTAGATGATTGTTCGAATTTTCCAATAATTGCTTTTCTTTCAATTCCTAACAATTCCTTTTCGAAGGATAGCAACAAATTCTCGGACAGCGAAATCCTTTTTGCTATTAAACAGTTGTATGTGTTTGTTTCTTTATTTCATTTTTATTTTATACTAGCATAAAATCCACTCTATCGGGTGGCATTTAAGCAAGCTCCTGCGGAGGGCTCTTGATTAAGCCTTCATCACAATAGATAGGAAGAAGTAGATGCGATGGGCAATAATAAACTACAAAAGAACTCTAAATCGATCGCTGCATTTAAGTATTCCATTCATATTTAAGCTTACCTTTTAGTAATTCAACGATAATTCTTCCTACAATTAATTTAAAGACAATTTGATATACATAGGTCCTTACTTTTCTTACAAACATTTATATTTATTATATGGGTGACTTTCGCTGGATTTCCCAATTAATTTCGATTATTCCCAAATTTATTTCCAACTTATTCAAATTGTTATCGTACAAAAAAAAGTTCGTCGTAAAAAAAATCACGTAAAAAACTCGGTAGGGAGCAGTAGATCCGATAGGCAACAATAAAGTACAGAAGAACTCTAAAGTGATTGCTTCATTTAAATATTGCATTAATATTTAAGCTTACCTTTTAAAAGTTCAACGATTATTCTTCCTCTGCCACTGAAATTAAAAGCAATTTAATGCATGTAGGTACTTACTTTTATGTAAAAAACTGCCGCAAACAATCGCCGTAATGAAAATATGGGATTCGAAAATTTAAGGATTGCGGGCCCGGAATGTTTTTAATTTGCTCACGGTATCGATCTGATTCGAAAATGGTATGACGTGTTGGGCTACAGCTTCTAGGAGTAAAGTTGAAAAAGTGTGACACAGTGACACACTGACAATCGCATTTCTTATTGGAAATCAGGAGGCCCGTTTGCCAACGGGCAAGGTGACACCATGGTCAATCCGTCACTGATTTATTTGTAATTCTCTCTTGTTTTTTTCTGTCACGACTTAACTAACACTGGACGTGAACTGATTCAAGAAGGGGACGTGGTAAACATCTAGCATGACTGCTACAATATCCTCCCTTGCGTAAACGTATATAGGTTGTTGCACGAAAGGAACATTTGGATAATGGTGTTCTTTAATATTTGTTTAATAATTTATCCGTTCTCACTGTCGATATGCGATGACCTCAAAGTATTTCAGATTGTTTAACTGAAGGAGAGAGATCCCAGTAAACTCAAAGTACAATTTCCTTTTCCTCTCGTATGTTAGTCGAGTAGTTCGCGCTCCATTCTCTGTCCGAATTTCCAACATGTCACGTCTTATTTTTGCTCTTTTTGAGTCACAGATTTATATTGCTTTGTGTCTGCCAGACGTTGCAGTGTCCAAGTCATTTCCATGTCAGACACATGCATTTCCGTACGATATTGATCCGCCCTTCACGTTCTACAGTCTATGTTTCGAAATACCTATCACAGAACAGTCTCTCCGCCTACAGCAGAAGGTACACTCATATGACTCAGCTGTCTCCAGAGTTAATTTAGCATTCTCTTGTGGTTTTCCAATACTTCCTCTTCACTTTTGGCTCAGGGCACCACAGAAGAGTTGGATATAACTTGTACTTATAAATAATTTTTTTTTCAGATCAAAGTTCTATTATTTAACCTGGAGTAAGTGGAGAATGGATACATTCATGCCGTTCACTATTTACATTATTCGGACTATTGTCTTCATCTTTATCGCCATATTTATTACAACGTTTCAGCCGTTGTACGCTCCGGCATTCTTCAGGTGGTTTTATTTCGCTCACTTGGGTAGACTGTTATACTTCCACGTGCCATGTCTAATAGATATCCTGTTAATTACATTGTCCAAGTTCTCCACCGCCTTAACCAGATATTGAACTAACACTCTTAAGGTTAAGGTGGTGGAGAACTTGGAGAGGGAATTAAGCAGGTGATAACTCTTAACTGACATCCATTAGACACAGCACGTCGAATTAGAACAGTCTACTCCAGTGAGCGAAACAAAGGTTTCAATTCGACATTCCAACCACCTGAAGAAGGCCGCAGCATACAGCGGCCGAAACGTTGTAATAAGTATGGCGACAAAGATGAGGACAATAGACCGAATAATGTAAATAGGGTACATAATACCTCATCTGAGAAATATAGACAGATATTCCTGCCGTTCTGAAATATATTTTCACCTGCGAATGTAACGAACTCGGCTGGAATACGAAGTCGGTTCTCTGAAATCTCTATCCGTGCCACTCTCATTGCCTCACATTAACAAACTATTCCCAAGCGGTCACCCATCTAAGTACTAACCAGCTTCAATTTTGTTTCTTTGGGGGTTGGGCAAGAGCCAATGTTTCAAAGTGATATGGCTGTAAGTCATAATAATATTAATAAAAGGAAATCATTTATACATGAGAATAACAGCGCAGTGATTAAAAAAAATTGAAGGTGGTATTATTTTCTTTGTTTTCCTCACTTGTAAAATCCACAATACCTCTACAGTAGGCTTGGTGTAGGCTTCTGACTTAAATTACATCAGCTACAATGAAATGCTCTTCTACACTACAGTGATATTAAATGTCCACTACAGGGTCAGAATTCATTTCCGATTGGACATAAGTTGGCTGAAATGTTTCATTCAGCGAATGTCTTATTACTATTCGTTGTGTTGTTGGAACCATGAACTGGAAAGAAGCCAAGAGCTATATGTTGATGGAGAGTCGATTTGAAGAGGTTACGTCCGTTTAAAGTTTCGCCAAGCGAATTAGAATCCGTGGTGCCTGAAAGATTCCGATAATGGAAAGTCTGGGTAAAAATGGCTAACATGAAACATTCGCGGCAAGTTGACCTTCCGAAGTGAAGCTTTTCTTAAAGGATATTTGAGAAGGAATAATCGCGTACGCTATTTCCAATGTTATGTCATTCTGCTCACCAATGTTTAATATGATTAGAACATCAGACAGGCGACTTGAGAACAATGTGGCTTCTAAAAGAAATAGGTATAGTATATATATTAGCTGGATATATGGATATTGAAGAAATATAAAAGTACCGAAGAAGGCGTCTGCGATATGGATTAGCTAACGGAAATACTCGTGTACGAGAAACCGGCAATTTGACTCTGTTAAATTCTTTTCTATGTATCCTTCCTGTATTTATTGTTTTCTTTTTTTGTAACGTTTGTAATGTGTTTATTAATCGTTTTTTTGTTTATTTTATTCTATAGCTTTAGTTCATCTAATATATTCAAACATTTACTCCTGCATATAAATTGTAAAGATAATCTTTCGCGTTTTTCAATTCCAATATTTTCTAAATTTGCTTTTATTATACCGTCATACATTAAATCAATACATGCATATATATATATATGTTATATATATAACATATTTATGTTATAATATTTACATATATATATACATCTTATATATATAACATATTTATATTATAATATTTAAATAAATAATTATATATATATATATTATATATATATATATATACACACTCACACACACATATATATACACACACACACACGCAAACACACATATATATATATGTATGTATTGTGAAATAATGTCATTGTTTGAGTTAAGATATGCTTTGTAAGCAAAAATGATCGATCGAGAAAAATCGTCGAAGGTGTGTGTTTATAAACAGCAATTCGAACTTTGCTAGCCACGACGCATATCTGTGGCTGATTACGTCAGGCTGCACGTCAGGCTATATGATGGTTCCCATAAAGGTTATAGGTTCGTTTCAGGTCAAAAGAGCGGATATTTTCTTCGAGATTTTTCGAACATTCATGTTGGTAAATTTAAATAATATAGTTTAAGTAAAGAAAACCCCCAAAACAGAACATTTACTTAAATAAGTTATATCTATGAAAATAACATATCAACAGTATATATATATATATATATATATATATATATATATATATATATATATATATATATATATATATATATATATATATATATATAAATTATTTAAAAACAATATGATTCCTTCGCTACATAAGAGTTCCCATGTTTCAAAAACAAGAGGCAAAAACTAGAACATAATTGTTAAAATTAAATTGAATTAAAGTATCAGGCTCAGTTTCATCCTCAAGCGAAAATTTAGGATTCCTAAATTTTCGCTTGTCTCTCACAATAATGGATACTATAGTATGCATTTTATTATGAACAATACTCTGATGATGACATGGATATCTCCAAATACTTGGTAATAAAACAAATATGTATAAACAGGTGATTTGCTCTCGTCTTTCAATAATGACATGAAAAAACTTATCCGAGAGAATGAAAGAATCTTAACGAAAATCAGTATGTGTGTGTATATATATATATATATATATATATATATATATATATATATATATATATATATATATATGTGTGTGTGTGTGTGTGTGTCTAAACGACGAAACAAACATGTCTTAATATATATATATATATATATATATATATATATATATATATATACATTTAAGGAAGAGACAAATTTTTAAAAAGTTTGTCTTTTTGTAGATACAAATATAAACAGTGTAATCGTTTTATTCTAGAGTGCAAAAGTCAGTTATTTACATATATATACATATATATATATATATATATATATATATATATATATATATATATATATATATATGAGGTCTAGTAAAAAGTTATCGGGACTGGGTTATAAAATAAAATACAACACATATAAATTCGTTATTTAATCCACTTCGAAGTAGGTCCATTCTGAAATTACACACTATATCTAGCGTCGTTAATAGGGATGAAAACATTCTTAGAACTCCGTTTTGGGGAGAGGAAGCAGCTGCCTCGTACCATTCTCTTGGATGTCTTGAAATCTTGTTCCCTTCAAGTCGGATTTGATTTTTGTAATGTGGACAAAGTCGCAAAGCGCGAGATCTGTGGAATATGGTGGTTTTGGTATATGGGGAATGTCGTTCTTGGCCAAAAACTGATACATAAGCTCTGCTGAATGGGTAGTTACGTTGTCATGGCGGATTTGTCATTCATCGGACGCATGCAACAGTATCTTTACATTGCTTCAACTCCTTTGTGCGTTTTTGGGTCTCAAAGAATTTAGGGCTTTTCACTGCGAAGACTGGGACTTTTTTACGATGTCATAAACATAGATTCACGATTCTTCATCTGTTCTTCTCTGTGCAGTTTACACTGCTATTGTCCCTGCCGGGACATCTGTGTTGTGGCGAAAACAATGTTATATTATAAGCCATAGCCAACTCCACACACTTTCCTTGCAATCACTGCTATATACGGATTTGAGAGGGAAAATTATAGCTTGATGTGTATGTGCGACAGAATTCAAGGTCAACCTTTACTAAGTACAGTGTAACCCGGATATAAGAGACCCAGATATAAGAGAAACCCGGATATAAGATATATTTTCTCTGGTCCCAAATTAGAGCCTGTGTTAATGTATATATAATAGACCAAACCCGGATATAATATACTTCTTATCCGGTCCCGACAACTCTCTTATATCCGGGTTACACTGTAGCTTCAATCTGGTTACTTTAGCACAGTTACCGTAACATTAGTCAAGATAATGTTTATAAGACTACGTTCATA
>OZ038495.1:33269271-33276771 GCA_964036315.1 Acanthosepion esculentum | reverse complement strand
CTTTCACTCAAATTTACAGTCCCATCCTTCCAGAAACTTTTTTTATTTCTGCAAGAAGGATTACTTTTGATACTTTTGAAGCATTTTAATGTGGTGAAATAGTTTCATTAATACTCAATGGCCAAATTTTCCAATGAATCTGTAACACTTTTTCCGAAACATGGACACGGCAGGTGGAAGTATCTTGTGAGGAAATCAAATAGTTTTGGAAGCCTAATTCTGGAGGTTTTCGTTCGTTGTTTTATTTAATTGGTAACAGGAATTGCTTCGAATGTACATATATACAATCTGCTGTATGTCTTTCCCCAGACTTGGCCAGAATAGACTTTTCACCCAGTATACTTCAGAGAAAGGTGGATAAACATGTGCTGACCTGAGGGAGGGTAGAAATATCCGGCGTGGCTGGCCACATATGGAGAGAAAAGGGAGATCACCGCCGTCTGTGGGATCAGGTAGAGATCATAGACAAAGAACACCATTGGAAAGTTCGTAAACTTAAGCAATCAGCACATATGCTAGACAACAAACATCTTCTGAACCGACCAAGCATAGAAATGAATACAATATGGGAACCAATAATAAGGAGTTCCAGAGAAAAGCGATAATAACAACAAGACTTGCAATATGAGCTCTCGTAAAAACATGTCTAATAATAGCAAAAATTGCAATATGAGCACTGGAAAAATGATTGCTAAAGACATTAGAATTATAATACCCAGAAAAACATACACTGACGTCCTCAAGGATACATGGCACAGTGTATAAAGGCGTTGGTTAGATCCAGTGACAAGACCCAAAGAGTGTGAGTTCAATACCCGGAGTGGAGAACTTGGAGAGGGTAATTAACAGGAGATAACCGATAAGTGACATCCATTAAACATGGCACGTGGAACTAGAACAGAACCACCTGACGAAGACTGGAGCGTACAACGGCCGAAACGTTGTAATAAATATGGCGACAAAGGAGAATAGTCCGAATAATATAAATAATGATACTAGCAAATATTATTATTGGAACCTGGCCAAAAGCATCAGTTTTTACCACCTCCTCTGAATGGCATACATGATTTATATTTGTGGATAGGAAAGAATCTGAAACGAATAAATTCTCTTTGGATTAACCAATTTTTATTAAACTTGGTATTATTTTGCAGGATGATTATTGATGTATCATACATTTTATTACGGGTAACAAATTAGATATTTGATGATGCCATCAGATTGGTAAATGTGAAGTAATAATAGCGCAAAAAATCACAATTTCAAATAGCACAAACACTGGAAATTAAATGAAATGTTTATTCGGATAAATTATCATGATAAAGGATAATAATATAATTAGAGAGTTAAACGTCAGTTATTTTATAGTATATATAGTGTTATAATAAATAAAAGAGTCACTGTATATTTCAAATTGTGAGTCTTACATACTACACTTGTTATAATTAGATTTAATGTTGAGTTCCTAACTTTGTTTTTGAAAAAATGCTATAATCTAGTTATCATTTTCTTAGAAATATTCATCAGAGTCCTCATCAGAACTGTCAAGTGTCAGTTGACATTTCATTTAAATATTGTCATCATTATTACTGTCAGGTTCACAAGGTTTTCAAGAACATCGACAATCTGAACCAAGATGATGTCTCCACTAGTCAAATATTTTATCTTTTAATCATTTTTACCATGAATCCCTCCATGGCAACTGAATGGTTGATGTATATCAGGTTTAGCAATATTGTCCCGTTTACAAGTACAAAACATGGTAATTGACTCATTACATTCACTTACGTGCTAATACCCTAGGGAAAGGTATGAATCCACTTCTTCTTACGCAGCTATAGGTAAATAGCAGGACAGACCGGGTTCTATAGCCCTGACTCGCAACTGGTCTACCGCAGATAGAAATGACAACCTACTGCAGCGACAAATCTGCCTCGTCAGTCATTTATCGAAAGATACATGATCGCCTAAGCGTGTATCACGCATGACACATAACTAGCAAATTGACGTGATTAAATGTTGTCGAAGTGTATCAGTGCAAGGAGGTAATGCACCCAAGTCAAAGTTTCCTTATACATTAAGAGTCCCATCTTCCCTACCATATTTTGATTGCAGCTTGAAGGTCATTGACACCTACCGCTTATTCCCATACAGAACACAGGTGAATTGCTCAATGGAACTTAAAATGTCTTCATTTATTTTGCATGACTCTGCAAATTTTATAAACACCTCCTGAAAGTGCTTGTTTTTCTTTTCGATATTTTTTATTGCCTTCAACTTTCCTTTTCCCTTAAAAGCACTTCTATTGTAACAACCAGAGAAGGCATGAAGGCCAAGTAGTGTGTTGCGAAGATTATGCCTGGACAATCAATTACCACAAAGTAATGGTGGAATCACTCGAGCGCTTGTTGTTTGAACAATTCAACACAGATACAATGTCTTTCCAAAGCATGCCAGAGGAATCACAAGATAAATGTTATTCTGTTTTGAATTGCGCTAACAAACAAAACGAGATGGCCATTTCAGAAGATCTTAACATTTCTTCTTTTACTGAAAAGTATTTAGAATCGTGGGAGGATGTACGGAAATAAAAGTTAGGTGGTAAAACAGCCAAATTATATGAAATTATTGTAAAACAAGCAATCTTATGTTCAAAGATACTGGAAGAACGTTCTTTCTAATGATGTGGATAAGGAAAAACTTGTACACACTTTGCTCTCGACATGGGGTAAAAAACTGAAGGGCCATGAAGTAACACTGATTTCTGGGAGCAGAGCGAATAATTTATTATCAAACGGGACATCAACAATGTGCCAAGAGATTGTTTCAATATTCTTCACATAGGAGGGGAAAAGCTCAAGGGTATTATTTCATTGTTTTTATACAAAAGAAAAAGGATTGAAATTTGTTCGTGTCAGATGTCCTGACTCTGATATTTTCTTTATTCTTCTTTTCTATCGAAATAAAGTACATGGATTTGAAGTGTTATTCAACAGGAAAAGGAAACCAAAAGATTTGCATCAACATCATCAACGCTGCTGATTCCCTAGCACAAAAAGTTTGCAACACTCTGTCTTCAAGACTTCACTGGTTTTGACAGTAAAAGTACTTTGAAAGGAAAAGGAAAGTTGAAAGTAATAAAATTTTTTGGAAAATGTTTATGAAATTAGCAGAGTCATAGAAAATAAATAAAATCATTTTAAGTTCGATCAAGAAATTTAGCTGTGTTTTATAAGGGAATAAGCTCTCGCTCAGCTACGCCCCACACATAGTAATCAAGGGTTAACCAGTCTGTAGATTTAGGTGTCCAGATGTAAGGGGTGATGTGGTCGAAGACATTGTCTGACAGACATGACTGAGTTCTTCTGATTGTGTGGCATCGTGCGGAGTCCTGTTGCCACCTTCTTCTCCCAGATCAGCACTACTTCCTCAAGGCAATTTATATAGACCTCCGTGTTGAGTCAGATGCTCTGTGGGAATATGAATGGAGGGATAACTTTGCCATCACTGGTGATCACACCAAACACCTTCGTAATCGCCATTAGACTCGCCCAACTCTTTACGAATCATCTGCACTGTCCTCAGAACACTCTGAAATGTTCGTGTTGGAAATTCCGGCGCGAATGCCAAGCAGTATATCATGCCGTTTCCAACATTATGGTGCTGTTTTTTCTCAAAGACAGTGCCCAATTGAGCTTACTAATATTGTGAAATCGACAAAATCAAAAACAAACAACGCGCATGCATGAAATTAAAAATAATAAAATGGCGACAATTTACCCACCGAATGCTGTATATGTACACAGTTTTCGGGAAAAATGAAGAAATACTGTAACACTAAAATAACTACTTAATATGCTGAAGTGTTTGTGTTTTTAACACTGGGGAGAATACTGTGCAGTTTTGTAGACAATAATATCTTGGTTGTGTCCGAAAATGCATTGACGCTGCAGTTAATACCAGGATAGAACAATGGAGCCACGCGTGACATAAACCTGAGAGATGAGTAAAAATGTCCGTAATAATGAGCAGCCTGAGATACATCGACTATTATTGTCAGCGACCGGGAACACAAGGCACGTGAGTGAGTAATGATAATTTAGATGCTAAATGAAGCTTTAAGGGTTGTACCAGCGGAGAGAAATCCGTATAAGTATATTCGTATATAATAGTCTATTATACAGAGACAGGCGTATATTTAGTGACCTCAATTATTTAGTGATCCCAACAGAGAATGACAACAATCAGACAGACGCACATATAGAGAGATTTATGTATAAATAGATGAAAAGACAACTTTAATATGAGATGACATTATATATATATATATATATATATATATATATATATATATATATATATATATATATATATATATATATATATATACACAAAGAAATATAGTCTTAAGGTGTGCTATATTTATGGGATAAAGTGCTCAATATCAGAGATAGAGCGTGTGAATATAAAAGTGAACATTGAATCAACACGATTACCTCTAGCATGTAACAGACTCTCGACTCTATGTGTGGACTTCAATGTTCACTTTTATGTATATCTATCTATCTATCTATCTATCTATCTATCTATCTATCTATATATATATATATATATATATATATATATTATATTTTCACGTATAGTAATAGTGTTTGTATTGTTGTGTTCACGGATTCAAACGTTTTCTTTAGATTTTTTGATATATTTGTAGTGTACGTTGGCGTGGGATATTAGTGATTCTGATTAGTGATTAGTGATTCTGTTAGAAAAGGTGATATCGGGAAAATATCTTCTTCAAAAATTGAGGTAATTGACGTAATATCTCAATTGACAATATGAATAGTGTTTCTAAATTCTTCTAGTTGCCAAGAACATTGTATTTGTTGTTTGTAGATATTTTGTGTCAATTAAATTAATTTCGTTTTATGCCTTGACAAATTCCACATTGGACGAAACGCGTCGGTTGAAACTACAGTTATCCAACAGCCTTTTTTCTTTAATACATATTTTCATTTTCTACAGAATGATTCTGAGAATTTTTTACAGATATATATATATATATATATATATATATATATATATATATATATATATATATATATATATTTCCTTATCCGTAGCATGACTCGGAGTTTCATGCACAAAGCAGTGTAACGAACTCAATGTTTATCTATATGTCGTTATTAAATGAATACAATTTAAGTCTTTTCCCCTAATGCCAACGCTGATCATATTGGCTTTACTCTAAGAGAGCGAGTACGCGAGTAGTCAACACTGTCGCCACTCTTCTGCTGTTTACCTAATGGATACATTTTCGAACAAAATATTAATATTAAATAAACATTTAGTGTCCTCCTAAATAGTAACCGACTACTAAAGACAAAAGTTGCGCATTTCTCATGAGTAATAAATTATTGCGAAATACCGCCCTGAAGTTGTCAGTAAGATTCATGCAAACTTAAACATAGTAAGTAGGCATTGAGTCAGATTGAAACATCCGGAAATGGACATGAACACTCAGCAAATTGATGGATGAGAATTGTTCTTTTTTTTAAGTCTTATTACTTATCAAGAAAATGTCCACCATTTATATTGCTATATTTATTCTACCTCCAATTTTTTTTTTATCTTTTTCTGTTTTTCTTTTTTCTTTCCTAGAATTCTTATCGGTTATACTTTTCCTCCCATTCTGGGCTTATCCCGTTGAAAGACCGGTTCTCCTACGATCATCGAAGTTAAGCAACTGGTCACTACCTACACGGGTGAACGTAAGCTTGTATGTGTAGCTGGTGTAGTGGATAACGGATCGGAATTGGAGAGCGGGTTTCTAATCCAGTCGGTTTCGCTATATTCACTTGCACAGTACCCCAGGGAAAGGCATAAACTTTACATAGTTTCTCATGAATGTGCTCTGCAATTTTCTTATATTGACAGTCCTTGTACTGTATCTGAACTCGGATGTTACACTCTGATATCAAATAGGCGAATATATAATTTCCATTTATTATTATTTTAAAAAAATACTTGCTAAGGGCCAACCAGGCAGATGCTATAAGTAATGAGTAATAGTATAGTTTGACAGGCAAACATTCAACATACACAATATATATATGAACCACCTCTGTCTGAATTTCTGGGACGAATAGCATAGACACAGGCAAGATGTAGCTTATAAAATTTTGCATTATTTACTCTATTTAAATGGAGACTATTGACCATCTTTGTTGTTGTCACAACGTTTACGGAAAAATAGTCACGTTGCCTGCAGTTTAACTGGATCGGTTTAGACCTGATGAAGGCCGGGGTTAACTGCAGAAACGTTGTGATAACAACAACCAAGATGAGGACAATAATCCGGATATAACTAGTGTAAATACAGTGTAACCCGGATATAAGAGAGTTGTCGGGACCGGAGATAAGTCTCTTATATCCGGGTTTCTCTTATATCCGGGTTTGGTCTATTTTGTTTAGGTAAGTATGGCTCTAATTTGGGACCAGAGAAAAGCACTCTTATATCCGGGTTTCTCATATATCCGGGTCTCTTATATCCGGGTTACACTGTACTGCCCAACTTTATCTGTCATATTTTGTCAGTATCTATGTTGACAGTAATCTCCGGAAGCGCCAGTCAATATGTTTTTTTTAGAGAACTTCCTGAAAAAGAAATTTTTCTCGGTATCATGTTCAGAAATTTCTAGGTTATTTAGTTATTCATTCTAAGCGTGTCTACCATTAGAGAAATAGTACTTGCTCTTAAAATGGCACATTTCTATTTACAGGTTTACTCAGCTTCTTGATTTCTTTGGAAGAAAAATTGCGACCGCATGGCGCAGTTATGTCGCTCAGCAGGCAGATACTTTTTTGGTGATCTTTAAGAATTTTATCTCGGTAGTTTACTTTCATTGTTCGAATGTGAGGGTATATTAGAATCGGTTCTAATTCTGTCTTGCTGTTAAGTTTAAAACTTAATATTTCCTCCTGTTATTATTTTATCAGTAGGAAGAAAGGCAAAGACTGTAGCGTAGTATCAATGTCTGCAATAATGTCAGACAAAAAGTCCTTTTCTTCATTATTATCATAAAAACTGAAAACAATCAAATATTATTTTAAAGATATTTTCATGAAATGAAAAAAAAAACCCAGAGAACATTGGTTTTATCGTTAAAGATTACATAAGGCGAAATTTTCGTGTTTTTAAGTGAGGTTCACCTTTGAAAATGGCTGGTGGCCACTCGGACTAGAGCGCTACGCTTTGATGCTACTTATGGGTATAGGATTGGACATGTACTTTATATATATATATATATATATATATATATATATATATATATATATATATATATATATATATATATCAAGTATAATTTATATTACATGAATCACTCATACAAAAAGCAGATAGTGAAGTTAATGACATAAATGGCGAGAATACATCTTCGTAAACAAATTTATTAAAATACATTAACCCCGAACCTATAGATGAATGTTATGATCCCTGTT
>OZ038495.1:33254271-33266771 GCA_964036315.1 Acanthosepion esculentum | reverse complement strand
CTTCTATGTTCACTTTTATATATATATATATATATATGTATATATATATATATATATATATATATATGTGTGTATATATATACATATATATCTATGTATGTATGTATTTATGCATATATATGAACAGAAAATGCTCTAATAAATGATAAAATCGATAAACAGTTACAGAGTTGGAAAATGCAATCTTTGTATGGTTGAGAAACTGAAAAAACATACTAAAATTATATATATATATATATATATATATATATATATATATATATATATATATATATATATATGTATGTATATATATATATATATGTATATATATTTCCAACAGAGGGAAGTAAATTGTTTGTAGACAGGAAAACAAAACTAATTATGTTTATGCAAATGAAACTTAGGATTTTTATATATATTAATTTATGTAAACATATATAGTGAAATCCCATCCCCGCCGCAAAAAGACACTTATTCACAATAACTAGAAGTTTCAAGCAAAACAGCCCTCCTCAGAGTGCGCACAGAACGAATATAGAAAAACACTCAAAATATACACCTAATATAAAAAGCGACAAACAAGAAAAGAAAAATCTCTTCAAAGAGAGAGAGCGAGGGAGAGAGAGCGAGAGAGAGAGAGAGAGAAGAGAGAGAGAGAAGAGAGAGAGAGAGAGAAAGATCGTAATGGCAGAAATAGCTGACCGATGTCGGTAGAAAAAAATGTTACAAAACTCGAAAAAGGTATCAAAGTGAGGAAATGGCGGGAGATGGCATAGAAAATACTTGTCAACATGTTTACACTTAGCTATTAACTCGAATCTTCTATCTCATAACCTGACATCGGTTACTAATTCCAATTTCGCTTATTTCTCATCAATACATTCTCTAAATTTGTTAGTACTACCATTACAAGGGGCCTGGTTGCCTGTGATTGCGTTTTCTAATCATTTCACCCCAAGTTACTAAGATGCACGAAACTAAGATTAAAGGAAACTAAGAAAATATTGTTGAGGAGAAAGTACACCATGAGAAAAACGATCATGGAGATATAATCATCAACGTAGGTTGTAGGTCGTAGCTGACAGACAAGCAAGAAGCCGAAAGAGAGACGCATACGTGATAAGTGCCAGGGAAGAAACGTTTGAATGGAGCATAAATTTACGCCTAGTAATTTTAATGACCAGATCTAGTTCCCAATATAATTCTACGCTTAAATTCATGAATTCAAGGAACCAAAGAGGAAAACAGACCAATGACCATAAGAATATTTAGAGCAAAAGCAAAGCAAGCTATATTACGGCGGTGGGAAAGTGATTGAAGCTGAGATCCTACACCAGAAACGTCATTACAGAGTATTGTTTAGATTTTATCAAAAACTTCGATAAATATATCAGCCGAATTAAGCCAGATGAAATCCGGCAACAAGATGTAATGAATGGACGAATCGTAGACTTATACGTGTCCAAGATTAATTCTGATGAGAGACACAGTGAGCTGTTTTTTTCTAGCAACTGACTTAATAAGTAATTCAATATAATAGTTAATAACAGTGGAAAACGTCATCTCGATGTGTCACAGTGATTTCCTCACCTGGAGATTTATATCAACTCTGCTGACGGAAGGCGAAAAAAATTCTCTTTTCGATTAAAAGACAGCAGTTTCATTAAAATTAGCAAGCGATTCCTTGCACTAGTTAACAACAGACTGTAGTTCATTTCTGAGTTCATTTATAGAACCGATCAGACTTATTATTACGACAGGAGTAAATAGTTGGGTCATCAGCATAGATAACGAGTTGAGAGCTGAGGACATCAGGAAGGTCGTTGATGAAAATTAGGAACCACGAATCTCTAAAGATAGAAACCTGCGGACAGTTAACATTAAAGTAAAATGATCTAGAAGTGTGGCCTGTCAAGACCATTTTCATTTCGCGAAAGACTGAATCAGTTAAAGAAAAATCCGTGCAGAAATAGCTTAACCTTTGAACTTGTGAAGAAGACGATTATTCCGAACCCTGTCAAATGCCTTAGAGATATCTAAATCAACAGCTTGACATTCACAGTTTCTATATATACAGCTTTACAGACACTTTCAGAAATAGGCATTACTAAATCAGCAGCTACCCTAGACAAGCAAAAGCCATACTGCTTATCTGAAAGAAAACCCTGCGGGTAATAGGATTAACCAGTTCAGTGTTGATTATAGCATCTACTACTTTACGAAAAAGTGGTAGAAGCATAATAGGCCAGTAGGTAATGTGATCAGACCCTTCGCCCGAGTTTCCTAAAGACTAGATTTACAGAGGACGATTTGTGAGACTACCCACCTCTGCAACTCGTTGCACAAAGATATAGACCACACATCGTAGAATTTCTGTGCGGCTGATCGAGCGAGAGGCAGGCTCACAGGTAAAAGAAAAACACAACTACAAACTTGGGTAGGACGAAAAGAGGAGGGAAGGCGTGTGACCTTTTTGTGGACGACCAACTCCGGGCTGACTCTCGGCTGGCAAAAAAATATATATATCTTAGCTAACAATGTCCGGCTGCTAATGGGTCGCTCTTCGTCGTTACTTGCTCCGGCCTAAATCAACCTTCCTCGAACCTAAACTAAGTCTAACTAACTGCCGTGGCCCAAAGCGCTCCCGTATATATGCAGAATCCTCTTTCATCATTTCCGGACAATGGACACCCACGAATAAACCCATAACTTTTTCATGACCATTTCTCTCTTTGAAGAAAGTGGACATAAAAATATTTCTTAGCCTAGCTGAGTCCGATTCAGGGACATTAAATTCAAACCCTTTTAAGTTTTGACCAGAGCCGGTCTTTTTCCTTTTTTCTTCGTATTTTGACAAGTACTTAACACTTATCTACCCTTTTCGCCATATGTCCAAAACATGTTTTTATATAGATTCCTAATCTAATCATTTGGTCTTGAAGTTTGATACCCAGGTCAAATCTAACTAATCTTCTCGCACATATGTGTGCGCGCGCACGCACACACAGATGTGGGGGTGTATATATACACACACACAGATGTGCGGGCGCACACACACACACGCGTGCGCATATATCCAACTCATAGTGTCACAGATTTCCAAGAAAGCATGAGGCAGTACAACATTTATTGTAGTGTTTAGAGAATACAGGAGCCAATACAGGAGCATATGTGTTATGTGTATAGCAGGGATTACATCAACACCACGTGCTTTGTGGAGTTCAAGTCTACAGATGAAAGAAGAAACCGTGGACGGATTTACATGCATATAACCCAAGAAAGATTCAGTTCTAAGTGGAAAGTCAAGACGAGAACATTAAGATGAGTCTTTAATAGAATTTGAAAAACAAGCGAAACAGTCTGTCTTTGGATGACAATATATATATATATATATATATATATATATATATATATATATATATATATATATATATATATATATATATATATGCACTTTTCTTACAGATGTAACTGTGTTCTATTTCAATTTGTTTTAAAAGAAATATTTTTCACTACACATAAAAGTAATATTTTGATATATTTACCACACTGCTTGAGCAATTTTTCGAAATATGGTAAATCTTTAATCGTTTTCTCGAGATTTATACTTTTAAATTTTTTGAAGAATGCGTTACGTAGCTACAGTTCAAAAATTAAATCTTAGATTCTATAAAGTGTAGTCTCTCCTTCACTTAAGAACATGAAAAATGTAATAAATAAATTATTTTAAAATTAGGGCACGCTGACAGATTCCATTTAAAAAGAGTAAAAAGACCAATAAATTTCTGGGACGCTATTACAAAAACTGTCACACACACTGAGAAATCACTATGAGTTAACCAGCATTCATAATGGATAAATAAGTAAAAAAAAAAACATATGTGTAATAAAATGCTGTTAAAAAATAGATAGTTTTTATGTACGTAAGAAAACGAATGCCTAGTATGTATATGTGAGGTATAGATGGCTACATACAATTATCCTGGAAATAAAAGATAAAAATGTCTGACAAATTGATTGCTACAGATAATCAGCCAATAATATGGGAACAGATCTTTTCAGTTTATTACTCAAAGAATGATAATGCAAAATTAGATTAGTCTAAAAGAGTTATAAATCACTATTCGAAATAATAATTAACTATAGATGCACACTAATAAAAGGTCCAACATGGCACAATATATCAATATGCAGGTGTACTATCATAATACAAGCTAAGCTTTGCTCACTCTCTCTCTCTCTCTCTCTCTCTCTCTCTCTCTCTCTCTCTCTATATATATATATATATATATATATATATATATATATATATATATATATAAATATATATATTTATATATATATTTTTATATATTGGCTCCTGAAAAATTAATTTCGGTCGAGCTCTTTGGTTTGAGGTGTGGGTTTGTAAACAGTGACTATTTAAGCTAATATTGCACGACTCTTCGGCAGAATTGAGTCACTGTCAGTCACTGTGTGTTTATCTAAATCTAAAAAATAAACACGCTAAAATTCACCTTCATCCCTGCCGTGCGCCGACGGCTTACTGGTAGAAGTTCCGACTGACGCAAATTCAGTCGGGTTTCGATCCTAGCTAGAGGCAACCGGACGTCTAGCCACACTGATGAGCTGCGAAACAGTCTGTCTGTGGATGACAAAGATATATATATATATTCTTAAATTATTTTATATATATATATATATATATATTTATATTAATATTTTTTCTTAAATTAATATATATATGTGTGTGTGTGTGTGTGTGTATTCAGGCAGCAAGTTCTCTTTTAGCCATGTCTGATTAAGTAAATTACAAATATTATGTTTGCTTATCTTTAATATAATCCTTTCATATTCACGAATATTTTTCTGGGTATTACAATAAAATGAGGCAAGAAATGCATTGTAACGGAAGCTCTAATACGGCCAATCGTAAAACTAACCCTGATCGTTCCTAAGAAAAGAACTCCCGAATTTGTCAGTGAGGAACATAACACGAAGACCTATAGCAAGTGTCTTGAGGACTTAGTGCTGCCCTGATTCGAGAGGGTCGCTGCTGGAATATCCTTTGTCTGGCAACAGGACCCGACACCTTACAACTCAACCAGTAGAACCCAGCCACAGCTGTCAGACAAATTCTGCGACGACGTGACCCTTTACACCTGACCCTTTAGACCTGACCATATAACTCCACAGACTGCAACCCCCTTGATGGGGCGTAGTTGAGCGAGCGGCCAACAAATCGAGGAGTTTTGTTGATCTCTCACCAAAGATGAACTGAAGTTAAGGATTATGGGAGCATTAACCAACATGAACAAGGAGACCGTCCAGTAGAGATACTGGAGGCCGTGGTTGAAACCAATGGCGATTTTATTGAATAAATTTATTGTTTAGTATTTGAAGATATTTTTGTGTATTTTGGTAAATATATCTGTTAAAATTAAATGCCAGTACACTCCCCACTGTATTATTTAATGGACATTTTCAGAAACCTCCTCCGAGAAAAAATCCACCGAGCAGCAATTTTCTTCGTGAAATCCATTTTTGGTGAAAGAGGTTGATGGAGATTGATCAGAATGATTAAAGTTGGTATAAAAACAGCAGGAGACCAAAGAATAACTCTTGACGACATTGGTATACAGAAGAGCATCTCTGGAAGGAACGTTGGGTGATATTCCTGTGGGTACATATCGCTAATGACGAAGAAATTGGACAATAGAAAATTGGAAAGAATGTTGCATCGATTCATGTTCGTATGATAGGTTCAGAATTTACCATAAACAGCACGAATATATATGAATCCATCCTGATTTGTACCCAGACTTCAAGTTGCTTATAACCTCGACTTTGTACTGGGAATATATTCTTCGTGTATACTGGGAATCTTGGTACCAATAAAAATTGTTTAAATGTCGCATTTTCCTTCCTAAGTACTCTTACTGACCGGATGCTGTAGAATGGAAGATTCGAACGATGGATGTGAAGTGAAACAACTGAAAATATATCATAAGAGAATAGATCCAAATTTCGAAAAATTGCGTATAAAACATTGTGGGGGCCATGCCAAGAAGGAATAAGGTGGTTCTAAGGGAAAAGTTTGTACAACACGGTACTGAATATGTTTATATTGTAAAGAGAGACTAGTAAATACATTTCGGTATACGCTTGAATGGACTGGAATGAAAAGCGATAGAAAGAGAGAAAGATATAAAAGCGATAGAGAGAGAAATATAGAAAAGACGATATATATATAAGTGATTCATCGAGTCTGAAACCTCAACAGAATGCAGAAAGCAATGGAGGGCCGTTTCGTCCTACATTTGGGACTCATCAGCAGTGCGCATCCACTACCGAGAATTGAAACCCTGACAGTGAGGTTGTCAAGCAAACAGCATACCAACCGTTCCAACGGGCCTCGGTGATGAAGGGGTAGCAATTCAGACTCAATATAACTAACTGTCAGGGTTTCAATTCTCGGTAGTGGATGCGCACTGCTGATGAGTCCCAAATATAGGACGAAACGGCCCTCCATTGCTTTCTGCATTCTGTTGAGGTTTCAGACTCGATGAATCACTTAAATATAATTATCAAATTCTCCTAATAATTTCATATATACATATATATAATTTCATATATATATATATATTTGATGTTTCTTTGACAAAGAGCTCTCAAAATGTCTATATCCTCTAGGAAATCCCATATGGATTACCAATAATTTACAATAAACACACCCACATACACAGACACACACACACACACACACACACACACACACACACACACACACACACACACATATATATATATATATATATATATATATATATATATATATATATATGGGGGATAACATGGATAGGGAGAAACATTCAAAGAGAAAAAATAGAAAGAGAGGGAGAAAGAGAGAAAGAAACGATACGAAGAGAAGAGATAGAGAGAAAGAAAAAACCGAGAGAGAGAGAGAGAGAGAGAGAGAGAGTGAGAAAAGTGAGAGAGATATATAGAAAACCCATAAAAGGAAAGTATAGAAAGAGAGAGAAAGAGAAATATATAAATAGAGAGGGAGATATAGAAAGAGAGAGAAAATATACAAAGCTAGAAAGTGAGAGAGTGAGAAAGACAGAAAGGAGAAATAGATAGAAAGAAAGTGACAGAAAGTGAGAGACAGACATTGAGAGAGACAAAAATAGAGAGAGAAAGGATTAAGAGGGACAGAGATAGAGACAGACAGAAAGAGAATATGATGCAGGGATTAAGATATAAGATAACATAATTATGAACAGAAATATTTACATGGAAACAGATAGATAGATAGATAGATAGATCGATGGAAAATGAACAGAATGATATATATATATATATATATATATATATATATATATATATATATATATATATATATATATATAATATTATAAATTAATAGATTTAAAATATGGTTTTACCGCTACACAGTGATGACCATGCTTCAGAAATGGAAGCTAAAGCCCCTGAATTTAATTTTGTTATTAAACCAAAGACATTAGTTCCATTTCCTCATCAAGCGAATTTTGGAGTAACTTACTTTTAAAAATTTACGGTTGTTAACGGCACAGGAAAGATTCATAGTTTGAGGGTTTCCAAGGTTACCGATAAATCCATAGAGCACTATTGTGTAAAAATAAAAATATCTATAAGAACACCGGATTTTATATCTTACTGTTCTTTCCTTTTTATTTATATATACATATATATATATATATATATATATGGAAAGACTGAGATAGCTGCGATAAAAATATTTTTGAACAGACAGATATATTTACATGTATAGTAAAACAGAATGATCGATAGAAACAAGGACTGAGACAGAACCAATGATAAATGTCTAGCAAGACACATCTATTTGCATCGTTAGATAGATATCTAATTTCAGGGAAACAGCGATGAATCTGCGAGTCATGTTCCGAGGAACAACCTGATGCCTCACCTGATCTGTTGTCACAGACAGCGGATTCGTGCAGAGTAAAATAGAAGTAAAAAAGTCTGAGATGTAAGTTTGGTAATTTAAAAAAAAAAAAAAAAATTTTTATTTGCGACAAAGTTGCAAAAGAAATAATTTCAACTTATCTCTCTTACTTGCAAGCATACATACTATTACTGTGCAGGTAAGAAAAAGAAAAAAATGCAAAAAAACTAAGAGAGCTAAAAAAAAAAAAAAAAGAAGCTTATTCCTATTTGATGTCTGAAGTAAAATCCCCCCATCAATATTTATTTGCTTCTGGTGACACAAAAAGCTAATACAAAAGACAAACTTATTTCAATTAAAAGTTCGTCTGTGTTTGCATTCATCTCGACTCTAAGTGATTTCAATAATCTCGACGGCATGTGTTTGGCACAGGTTAACTCGGAAAGCGTGAATTCGGTAATTTATCAATTAGTTTCTTCTGCCCAGTCGGTTCTGCAAGTAAACTTAAATTGTAAAGTGTCTATACTATTCTTCCTTGTAACGACAAAAAAGGTAAATGATACACATTATTACTAATTTACGGGTACAGTCTCCGTAACACTTCTATTTTTATGTTCTTTACCGCCATCTTTATTTTTTATCAATGGTTACATGTACAGACAGGCACACACACACACACAAATATATATATATATATATATATATATATATATATATATATATATATATATATATATACAGATCACATACATCTTTACGTAAATATATATACACATATACCTGTATGTATATACAAATACATATACAAACACATACACATGTATCGATACAGATACATATACATACATAATATATATATAATAGAGGTACAGGTAATAGATCCGTCGGTATATAATCATAGTGGTTCCTACTAATATTAGATATTAAAACTTATCCGCAGAAAGAGCTCAATGTATTTATTATAACAGAGCATATATATTATACAGCAAAGAATACAAAATATCCTCCTGTGGGTATAGTCTATTTCAGACCAGCACTGACATATGCCAGTCTTCTTCAACCCTAGACGGAGTATCTTGGAATTGGGGTTTTTGAATTTAGTTTAGATAGCAGTCGGTTAAAATGTACGGGTACTTAAGAGGATGGCTCGTTTTGATAAGGAGTCTGGACTGGTGACAAGGAGCTGGGCTGGAATGGGGAATTTTTAAATGGCTAAAGCCTTTAGTTGTATGTAAATTAATGTAGGTTCCTCCTAGATGATTATATTATTAAGTGGTGGGGGATATACTTTTAAGTTAGAATAAATTATCTAAATAATAGATATATAAATCATTTCGTACAAAACACACACATTCACAAATATATATATATATATATATATATATATATATATATATATATATATATATATATATATAAGTGAACATTGAAGTCAACACTTAGAAGCGACAGGCTGTTTCATGCTAGATGCAATTGTCAGGCCTGACGCCGTTAAATGTTGACTTCAATGTTCACTTTAATATTTACACACGCTCTATCTCTGATATTCAGTACATTATCCCATAAATATAGCACACCTTAAGAGTATATTTCTTCATATATATATATATATATATATATATATATATGAAGAAATATACTCTTAATAATAATAATAATAATAATAATAATAATAATATATATATATATATATATATATATATATATATATATATATATAATGCAACACTACGTAATAAATAAAATGTTCTATTGTAACACTGCATAATAAATAAATATTTTAACGTTCAAACAAGATTATAGTTTTGTAATGGGTATGTGCATGTTCTAACGTAACACTGCATAATAAATAAATATTTATTGTTCTACTTTTGTATTGAACCCTGTTTTAAATTAATGTTTTGAATGCTGAAATCTTCATTCTTTTACATTTGCATATATATATATATATATATATATATATATATATATATATATATATATATGTATATATATTTCTTTTTTATGATTGTAGCATTTATAAAATCAAAATTTTCGTCGAATTTATTTCTATGTATGACTACTGAAAATAACTCACTCACAAGGAAAGTCCTCGATAGTGCCGCCATTGAATATTATCGAAATATTAATCTACGATCAGGCCTTTTCCCTATTTCACTTTTCCTAACAGAATTACTACTCTTCCAAGCAAACGTACACAACTGTATCAAGACATCAAAAGAAAATGCCTGAATCCGTTAACACAACAATAAAAACAATATTTCCACACGTGACGGTACTTGGCGTAATTTTCAGTTGACAATATGAATATAATAACGTTTTCTAAATTCTTCCAGTTGCTAAGGACATTTTGCTTCGTTATTATTAGTTACTTTGTTTTAATAAATTCATTTCGTTTTTGCCTTGAAAAAGTCCATATTGGACGAAACGCGTCGGCTAATATTACAGTTTTCCTATTGTCTTTTACATTTATAAAGAATGTTTTTTTCTACAGGTTAACTCTGAGAAATTTTTCGTATACACGTATATATATATATATATATGTGTGTGTGTGTGTGTGTGTGTATATATATATATATATATATATATATATATATATATATATATATATATATATATATATATATATATATATATATATACACGCACACACACATACACATACAGTTATTTCTAATCCGAGCATCTCTGAATGCACAATATGTTGGAACGCTGGGTGACATTACTTTCAGATATGTCTAATAACCAGCGGGTGCCCATCTTTCAGGATGCTAAAAATCGAACAATAGAGGATTGGAAAATATGTTTCCTCGCTTGCTGAATCTCGATTTGACGATCTCATGTGAAATGAATTTCAAAATAATCCAGATTGAGATATACTTGTTGCACTGTTTTTGCAATATAACAGAAAAATAAATAATTGATGTTGAAAATATTTAGGCCTTTTTTTTCAGTAAGGGAAAATACATCTGTCGAATTCTGACAAACGGATCGGCCGAATCCTTGTGTAAATTGTAACAGGAAATATATGAGACAGCAATTCTAATTTCTTGTATAAAAACTTAAACAAGGAATTATATATTGGCTCAATTATGTTGAATTTATATCGTCTATCCTGCACGTCCTGGGTATGACGATAAACTATATCCGGCAGCAAGACCTCTTAGCGGAAAGTTTTGACGAGTGTGGAAACACCTCTTAATTGCTGTTGTTCCAAGATTCACCGTGAACCGTAGTGGTAGTACCACTTAGTGTCACAGCTATGGGAAAATAGTTAACCCCCCACACTAGGGTCAAAATACTATGAAAGTATAAAAATTGATTTTTATAGTAAAAATACCAGCAATACATTTTTTTAAATATTACCAGCAATACATTAAAAAAAAAATACAGACAATGACTGTTGGCCGAAAACCCTTTTTTAGAAAAATACGTCAATGAAAAGTGATCTATCAACTGCTTCTTTGCAAATAATATATATTCTATTCCAATGAATCTGTTGTAAAAATCTGACCTACAAACCGATATTTTACAATGAATAAATATTCTATTCATACGAATCTATTGTAAAAGTCTTGTCGGCATTAAATAAACCATTGAAGTTGATATGCGTAAAACAAAATAAACGAAACCATTCTATCCCACAAAATTAAATAAATAAATTGATGAATAAAAAAGTTCAATTTTTCATAAAAAAAACCTGACTAGAGAAAGCAAAACACATTTCAAACGATTAGTGACAAGATTTAGATCAATTAATCGACTAATTTACACATAAATTCGGACCATTCTTTTTCAACTTTTGAGACATTACGTATATAAGATGAACGCAGAATGATGTGCAACTGTTTCTTCATCTGCTTAGATTACTGATTATTAAATAAACGAACCAGTCCTGGATGCCTGGTTGATTCCCCACCCCCGGGAATTATTTAATTACAGTATGGTTTAGTAATTAATCATTGGCTTGTCTGTAATTAAAGCTGAAAACTCGTGATGCACTCACATCATTTTACACAGCAGAGTTTCGGAAGTAGATGACAGTATCCACTGGAATTCGACTTCTATCTTCTACCTGATTTATTAATAATATTTAGCTGTTGTATTCCACTCGAATCCCTTACATTCCATTACTTGTTAACCTTGGGTAAGTTATGAATCCTCTTCTTCTACCCCCCCCCAGCAGAACAGACCGGATTCTATATCCTTGGATAGCAACTGGCTACCGCAGAAAGAAATGACAATCTACTGCGGGAAAACAAATCTGCCTCGTCAGTCATGTGTTGAATGATACATGATCGCCTAAGCGTGTCGGGCATGGCACATAACTGACTGACTGATCTCTTGTAGGAATCGAAATCAGGCTATAAGACTAATGTAATTATAACCTTTTGCAGTAGATAATGAAAAATACTAAGATTATGAAACAGTTACTTCACTTATGCGAAAGGAACGGCATGAAAGATAAAGAAATAAAGTTAGAATTTGTCTTTTATATCGTAATGAATATTTTTTCTAAATCTCAGTGTTAACCTGAAAATATTACTTACAAAAAGAGCAGGACTTC
>OZ038495.1:33239271-33249271 GCA_964036315.1 Acanthosepion esculentum | reverse complement strand
CGTCTAAACTTTTTAAAATTCTTGGTAAAGAATTTCGAGTTGCTATGTTTCATTTACTTCTTTCTGACTATTGTTTCATTATCGTTGATATTTTTCCCTATCATTTATCATTCAGACACTTTAAACAACGTTTGCCTATAATTTTATTCACTTATCCTTTTCTCATTTATTGATTGTAACTTAATTTTTTTATGGAAGAGGGCGTATTTTCAAATTTGTAGGAAAAGCGTTTTGAGCAGTAACGTTGTTTAGTTTTGTTTACTACTTATATTATTGAATCAGAATAGTCAATTATTCAACTAATGATGAAATGTATACACCATTCAGTGTAATATATATATATATATATATATATATATATATATATATATATATATACATAGAATCATGTTACAAAATCACTACAAGAATAGCCATTTTGTTTCAACACTTCAACTGTTTTATCAAATGGTAATTATATTTGCTCTACTCACTAGTGAGCACTATTTTAAGAATAGTATTTTTTGGTTATTGGTATTTATTCCGTATACACCAATCCTATACTTATATATATATATATATATATATATATATATATATATATATATATATATATATATATATATATATATATATATATATATTATATGCATATATACAAGCGTATATATATGTATAAATATATATATATATGCTTATACACATCACACACACACACACACACACACACATATATATATATATATATATATATATATATATATATATGTATGTATATTTATATATATATGCATATACGTGAAGAAATATAGTTTTAATGTGTGCTATATTTATGGGATAAAGTGGTCCATATCAGAGATAGAGTGTATGTAAATATAAAAGTGAAAATTGAAGTCAACACTCACGGCGACAGGCTGTTTGATGCTAGATGCAATCGTCAGGCCCTCGGGTGATTGCGTCTAGAATCAAACAGCGTGTCATCTCTGATAGTTGATTTCAATGTTCATTTTATATTTATTCATATTTATACACACACACACACACACACACACACACACACACACACACACACACACACACACACATATATATATATATATATGTATATATATATATATATATATTTTATGGGATGTTACCTATAACGACAGAGTGAATTCTTCCTGACACTATAAAGACAAGAGAGACGGGAACGAGTCGAGACGGAATCGAGTCGAGCCCATAGTAGTTCACCTCAAACTAAACTGACAGTCATACTAACACCTTCAACATTATTATTCTGTGCAATATATCTTTATTATTTCTACTCTTGTATTCGTGTTGTTCTTCCTTGGTTCTAACCTAGGACCATAACAGTTGTGCGAGGATATTTGACCATAACAATATATATATACATGTATGTCAGAAAAAAATTAAAATTAAAACCATATTTTTGAATTGTGAATAATCACTTTTAATCTTTTATAATATATTTACACAGTCTGGTCTGACATTGAGCAGAATTAATTAAATAAATAATTGAAATATGCATGTATTTTGTAATAACTAACGCGGCTGCGAATATCCCGGTTGTTGGCCTTGGGAACAAGGCACCCAGATTTGCTAACTTCCTAATTTCAATCCTAAAACAGAATTAATATTTTCAGTAATTCTCCCCACCCCCAGACACGTCAGTTACTCTAATTCATTATATTATTGGGCAGAAATTGGAGTGAATTAATTTTAACTCGTTATTTGCTTATTAAATATAGAATTTTAATTCGTGGTTGGTAATCCCTTTTATCGCATATTTGGTCAACACTAATTTGAAGTCGTGCTACACGAATACAATATCAACACTATTATTTCTTTGTAGGTTTTATTTCAAATGACATTACATGTTCAAAAGCAACATTCTATACAATAATGGATAATCATATACAGTTATATACATTAAGGTCAGTATCTTTCTATATTGCTGAGATGAGTTATTGTAACTTTTTACACTATTTATATTGTTCGGACCGTTCTCCCTATTTTTATTGTCATATCCACAATGTTTTGCCGTTGTACTCTTCGGCCTTCTTCCCCAAGGATACATCCATGACACTGGATAAAGGGGTTGGTGGAAGTAATCCAGTAACTTCACCCATACAGCAGAGGTGAACAAAAATTTGGAGAGTAGAGTTATTAAAGGAAATTAACTGAAACTGATATATAGAGAAAAGGTATGGCTCATGGAACTAGAACAATCTTCCCCGTTGGACAAAATGAAGGGTTCGTTTCAAAATTCGAACGCATATCACCTGAAGAAGGCCGAGCGTACAACAGCCAAAACGTCGTAAATATGATAATAAACATGAGGACAACTGTCCGAACAATGAAAACAGTGTAAATTCTATGAGCGGAACATCAAATACTCTTTCTCATTCAGCACCATAATATTCGCCTATCTCTACGAAATTGACTATTTTGAAGAAATACGCACACACACACACATTTATATGGGCACACACACACACATACATATATATACATATATATATATATATACATATATATATATATAGGCACACAAACATATATAGGCGTTCACACTAGCTCATATATATACAAACACAAATATGTAGGCGCTCAGACTCACACACACATATATATATATAGACACACATCTATATAGACACACACACACACACATATATATATATATATAGTGACACACACACACATATATATAGTGACACGCACACACACATATATATGCACACACAGACACACATATATGTATATAGACAGACTCACACACATACATACATACATACATACATATATATATATATGTATATATATATATATATATATATATATATATATATATATATATATATATATATGTATATATATATATATATATATATATATATATATATATAAATATATATATAGGTACAGACACACATATATAGGCGCTAACACTCACACAGACACACAGACACACACACACACACACACACACACACACACACACACACACACATATATATATATATATATATATATATATATATATATATATATATATGTATTGATACTAAAATGAATTACACTCCAGAAATACACGATGTCTGCTGGTATGTGAGTGCGCGCAAACAATTAGATCACTTCTTGAGATTTTGTTAAATTTCATTGCCTTTCCTATATTCAAAATACATAGAAGTAACGAGATTAATATATTGAATTCGCATTTATCTCCGATTGAATCTAAGATTAAATCAAGAATCAGAATTTTAAGTTGCAGTATTTTTAATGCCCTTGACACAATGTGAGGGAAATATTTCCACGTGACAGTTTTGCGTTTTACATATATTTACATAGATTTTACATATCATTCTATTAGACACTTTTACTAATGTGTGCTGAAAGAGTCTCGACTTGATGAAGAAAAGATTCTAAAATAAATTCTGACGTTTGGTTGCCGAGATGTTGGGAGTGGGTCGGTCGAAGTAGTTTTCATTATGCACACACACACACACACACACACACACACACACACACACACACACATATATATATATATATATATATATATATATATATATATATATATATAACCAACTAGTTATCCATAACACTAAGACCATTATCACCACCCCCAAGATAATAACAGATTTAGTTAGCAAGAAGCATCACATCAGATGCCGGGATATATAATGTAAAATGACTGCGATGTCATAAGAGTTATGTAGGTGAAACCTTTAAAAGTTTGCATATAATAGAGACTTAGGTAAGACCAACTCTTTGAACTCGCTCGTAGTATATGTAACTTCAATTTAATAAATGGCACACGAATACGAAAATAACTTAATTTATTACGTAGGCAATACATAATAGCAAACCTGATAAATATTTTCCCATCAATAAAGACGCGCCAAACATACTGCAAACACTTTTTTATATCACCGACTTTTATAAAATTCGTACTTAAAGAATCAAAGATCAGAATGCAGACAACTACAATTGGTTTAACCAAAATTCAGCCAGTGCAAAACATCCCCAAACAACATAGGAACACTGTCAGACAGAAATAAAAGTGCCCACTAAACGCACACTCGCGTACAGACATGCACGCATTATCAACCTTAAGGCACATACACCGGTTATTATTATGATACGGAAAGAGACAAGAATTATACACACAAACGCTACCAGACAAGGCAAATACAGGTGAGGTCTACTTAATAAATGAAAAACAGTCATAAAATTAAATGATACCAATATTTTATTTCTCATCCATGTTTGATATCTGATGAAGCTTAAATATATTTGGAACCTTTCCTATTTGCTCCTTTTTTTTACAATTCTGTCGGATTATCTTCTATATTTGGCCATCTATCTATCTATCTATCTATCTATCTATCTATCTATCTATCTATTTATATATATATATATATATATATATATATATACGCACACACACATATATATATATTCACACACACACATATATATTTATATGTATATATTCATTATAAGTTGTTGCATAAATAAAAATAAACACTACCAAGATGCATATTGGTTTCGATGCCTAATGGTAAGCATCTCATCAAGTAAAGGAACAAAGATAGTTACTATCTTTGTTCCTCACCTAGTGAGATGCTTACCTTTAGGCATTGAAACACATATGCATGTTTGTAGTGTTTATTGGTGTGTCCGTATGTAACAACTTATAATAAATATCTATTGCTCTACTCTTGGTATTGAGCTCACTTTTAAATTAATATTTTGAACGCTTGAATTTATACTCTTTTCGTTGTCATTACATTTGCATATATATATATATATATATTTGTGTATTTAGGCAGCAATCCTTCTTTCAGGCACATTTCATTAAAAACGACTGACAAGTGACAAGGTGCTTTTATATAGTTTTTTATATAATTTATAAATTATATAAAATTATATAAATTATATAAAAAACTAAATAAAAGCCCCTTGTCAGTCGTTTTTAATGAAATGTGCATATATATATATATATATATATATATATATATATATATATATATATTAATGTTTCATGTTATGCTCAAAGCTTATGTTGAATAAGTTATTTCTTTAAATTCAGAATATTTTAACTTATGTCTACTTTCTTTAATCGTCTGAACTTTTAAAATATCTCAATCATCGTTTTATCCACATTTTCGATATCCCAATGTTTTTTCTGAAATGCTTGACGGGATTTGTGACATTCCGTTGATATTAAATAGAACACTTTATTCAAATTACCTTGTTAGCAATTATCATATTTGGGAAATTCAGCAGGTTTATCTATTTAAAGATTTCACACAGCTTAAAACTTTTTAGTCATTGATTCTTAAATAGTAGATGATCGTTAAATGTCATTACTGTGTGTTATCAATTTGCAGAGAACAACAGAATATTTCATATTAATAAGATGGCTGTCATGATACAATCAACACAGTTCCATGGGTAGTTAGTTAATTTATGACAGGGAAAATAAATTATTTGTTAATTGTGTCTTCTCTATAATTCCATGGAAAAATACTGAAAAATATTGAAAACTTAATATATGGATGTAGCGAGGATTGTATGTACAAAGTGGTTTAAAAATGTATGCGCCGTCTTTCGAAAAATAAATAAAGATTTTATGTATATATATATGTGGACATTGGAATAACCCCTAGATGTTGGGTGTCAGTTCCAGCATTTAAACCAATATTCAAACTAAATATTACTTTATATGAAACTGACAGACAATATGAAATGTTGATGTCTACATCTACCATTTCTACATCTATAAACGCTACCTTTTTTCTCATTAACAAGGGTAGCGTTTATAAATGTAGAAAGAGAAGATGTAGGCATCAACATTGCATAGTATCTGTCAGTTTCATATTATAATATATATATATATATATCTATATATATCTATATATCTATATATAAAAACATATATCCATATACATATATATATATGTGTGTGTGTGTGTGTGTGTGTGTGTGTGTGTGTGTGTGTGTGTGTGCGCGTGTGTGAATGTGCATCTATCTACCATGCTGGATATGCTAGAACTTTAACCCATATTTATTAAAACTATATATACATATATATATATATATATATATATATATATATATATATATATATAAATGTAAAAGACAATAGGAAAAATGTAATATTGTCTTTTACATTTATAAATATTGTCTTTATCTACAGGTCAACTCTGAGAAATTTTTCATATATATATATATACATATATATATATATATATATATATATATATATATATATATATATATATATATACATATATATATATATATATATATATATATATATATATATATATATATATATGTATATATATATGTATGTATGTATTTATATATATATAGAGAGAGATAGATATAGATAGATATATATGCATGTGTGTGTGTGTGCTCGTGTGTGTATCTGTGTACCATGCTGTATATGTTAGACTTCTAATAAGAGGTGTGTAATAAAGTGCTTCCACCAAACAAGCCTTAGTGTTGAATATTACGAAATCCTGTTTTCACTGAGCCATAGTTGCATCGGTTTAACTAATTTGTTTTTGCAGATTAATTTTCATTTGTCAGCATAAAAATACTCGGCGATATCAGAAATCTTGTTAAAACCATAAAAATGTTAGTCTTAAAATCAGACGTGAATTTTGCAACAACTAATTCTGGATAGTGTAGTTGAGAATGTCCACCCATAATCTAAGCCCCTATTATTGTTTACAAAGGCGTAAAAAGAAAAACATCTTGCTTTTCGCCTTAAATTGTTTCATTTAATATGTTTGTGTTATATAGTTTTTGAAACAGCATTTGTCAAAATATTTTCTTTTTAGAACATTTATTTTGTTTTGAAATTATTTTTCCAAGAAGCAACTTTCAAAATATTATGAAAGATTCTGTAATGATTTTCTTGTAGAATATGTCTCGTTTGAAAATGTGTATTTTCTTAAGTTCATAATTTTTTGTGGAAAATTCACAATTAATGATTTCATAATTTTACAGAAAACACAAAAATATAATAACATTAATTGAAAATAATGGTTTAGCCTTAAATAAATAAATAAATAAATATAAGGACCTGCTAAAAACGCAATTTCTTTTTTACTTAAAATATTTCCTCTCAATACACTTTTTTTTTACTTTTAATTGAATTATGTCATCTATTATCCATTCTCAGCTACTAAGAGTATTTGTATTGTTGACATGAAGCTTCCTATGCAGTCATTGCCTACACGGAATCCAATAAACTGGTCACAAACTTCAACAACATTGTAGACAAATAAAAGGAAAAATAAACAGAATAAAAATAAACAGAGAAAATAATCAGAAAAAAAGAAAAGAAAAAAGATGTAGAAAGGAAAGAAAACAGATGAGACACAAAAAGATGAGAAAGAGAAAAGATTAGAAAGAAAAAGATAAAGGAAAAAGATAAGAAAGGAAAAAATAAAAAAGGTAAAAAGAAAACGATAAAAAAATAAGAGATAAATAATTAAAAAATAAAAAAGATAAAAAATCAAAAAGATGAAAGATAAAAATAAAAGATAAAATAAATAAAAGATAAAAAGATAAAAGATAAATAATTAAAAAATAAAAAAGATAAAAAATAAAAAATAAAAAAGATGAAAGATAAATATAAAAGATAAAATAAATAAAAGACAAAAAAGATAAAAGTTAATATATAAAAAAGAAAGATAAAAGATAATAGATAAAAATAAAAGATAAAAAATAAAAAATATAAGATAAAAAATATGAAAAGAAAAAAAAAGGATAAGAAGAAATGTATGAATGTTTACGCCAAATGAGAAAGTGTATTAAAAGGTTTAGTTAGCTGCATGAAAACCAGAAATAGTCGTATACCAATTTACTTTTGGACGGAAGCAGAATGAAACGAAACGAGACAAGTCATAAATTAGTAAAACCTAAGAGAGAAAAACAAACCCGAAAATAAAAGAGAAAAAATTCAGAGCGAAATGTGAGAAATAAACGAAAGTCCAAATCAAACAATGTTTGTATTTCTTCTTGTTCATCCTTTTCCAATGAACAAGTCAAATATAGAAAATAGGCGAGAAGTATTTTTTTTCATGCGTTGACATGTGATAGAAAATGTGAATGAACAAAAAAGGAAGAAAATACTTATTCAAAGGTAAAATAAATTTAGGACTATCTTAGAATGAAAAATAAAGAAAATGTTGTAAATTAATGTTTGCGCGTGCGAGAATGTCTACTTTTATTTCAGGAGGAAAGTTATATAAAAACGCATACTTCATATAATCTAAAAACACAGACATTAATGCTGTATAGTGATCTCGAGAGAGGGTGTGTGTGTGTGAGAGAGAGAAAGTACTCTCTATATAAATAAGACTGAACTTTTTTATTCATGCGCATTTGGATGCGTAAAAATAAACAAATTATATGTTGCAGAAGTGAATATGAAAATCGGTTAACATATATCACTGCGCATTTCTAAGATATTTACATACACGAAGGAACAAATATTATAAATTTATTTAATGGAAACAAATATAGAAATTATATACAGTAAAGATAGTAGTAAAATATATATTTCTGTCTGTCTAATTGCATAAACACGCATGCAGGAATCGCTAAGAAAATATGTAAACAGGGTGTAGATACTTAAATACATTATCATTAAAATCAGAACCTGAAGCTGTATATAGTTTCAATCAAATTACTGGGATCTAAAAAAAGAAAAAGAAAAAAAGGGACATAATTAATAGGAGACAAAATGGGTTAAATGACTACGGTCATTTAATTTGTCCCCATCTATAGGCAGAAAGGTAGTTTCGTTTTATTTTTGGAAATGTTTGACGAGATTTTTCGACAACATTCGCTTTGCAATCCGACGTCGGAAACAGGTGTGGTGCGCGTTCGCCCAGCGGAGTAGCGAACCACCAAGGCAGAAGGAAGAAAAGGCTGGACCGCGCCACGCACTTGCAGTCAGTGCACGCTCTTTCGTGGCAGCCCGATCGACCTCTGCCCACACGACGACCACGAAAGGTGGTGGTCTGTGCGCGTGTGCTGCTCGGCCGTCGATCAAGCAATTCGCTCGCTTCTCTCTCTACTCGTTATCGTGCAACGACTTTTGCTTTTTATTCCGACAATGGTGAGTTCGTGATCGAATCGGACACGTTCTATTTCATTCATTCACGATTCTCGTTTCGGTTTAATCCGTTTGCCTGCTTTAATGCTCACACAAGATAATCAAAGAAATGAAACTATCTAATATTAAAAAGAAATATTATGGATGTGAAGTTAAGAAAAATAAAATTGTCTTGAAATGTAATAATAATGCTTGTAATCGCTACTGATTAATTCTATCACCCTAATCATTGCTCCGATTCCCTTTCCATGTAGTCTCTTGGGGGGTGGGTAGCAAGTCAATGTCAGGCACATTTGTGTATTTTCAACACTTATTCGTGGTTTCTACTGCAACTATACTGAGATCATCTTTAAGCTGTTATTACAAACGGTTTTTCCTTTTCATATTTCCTCTTCCCAAAACCTATCCAGCAAATTCCATTCTCTGAAAGAGAAAGTTGATTTATTCAACCAATACAACAAGGCGAAAACGTTGATTTATTCAACCAATACAACAAGGCGAAAATGTTGATTGATTCAACAAATACAACAAGGCGAAAAATTTGATTTATTCAACCAATACAACAAGGCGAAAAAGTTGATTTATTCAACCAATACAACGGGGCGAAAAAGTGGATTTATTCAACCAATACAACAAGGCGAAAAAGTTGATTTATTCAACCAATACAACAAGGCGAAAAAGTTGATTTATTCAACCAATACAACGGGGCGAAAAAGTTGATTTATTCAACCAATACAACGGGGCGAAAAAGTTGATTTATTCAACCAATACAACGGGGCGAAAAAGTGGATTTATTCAACCAATACAACGGGGCGAAAAAGTTGATTTATTCAACCAATACAACGGGGCGAAAAAGTGGATTTATTC
>OZ038495.1:33226771-33234271 GCA_964036315.1 Acanthosepion esculentum | reverse complement strand
TAAATCATCGGGTAAAACAAGTCTGATCGATGTCAGCTGTGATTTCAATTCCAGTGTCGTTTGGTTCTTAAAATATCACACACTGTTTCAGTGGAAGAAAATAACAAGCGATACAAAGCTGTACATGTTCTATATTAACTGATGAGTTATCTCCCCTAGGCATTATAAGCATAATAAGGAGAATCTATCCACATGGATTTTGGTCCATAATTACAAGCACAACAACGGCGGACTGGAAAATTTTAGATGAAAAAATCAAAATAGACATAATGGTCTGAATAAAAAGAGCATATAATAATGATAGTCATTCTACTCAAGATTTTCTATAATGTTTCTTCACCTAAATATAGAATGTGGAGCGAAGACGGAAATAAACTCAAGTCAGTCATCAAATGATAAAAAATGGTTTCTGAGTCAGAGGATCTACGCAACCTTCCGGTTAATAAATTAAATCCTTTGAAAATAATTATTTAACATTTTTCAACCAATGGTTCGTATTCCTGCCAACAATAAATGGCATGCTTCGTGATTTCTTTGAAAATTATATAAGCAAAGTCTCTAGATGGATAAAACCAGGAAGGAGAATAGACGGATACATACGACAACAGTTCACGACGGCGCGGCTTTAAAGAGATTCCTTTACTAATTCACCAGTCTTCCTCACCAAGCTTCATGAGATTTACACATTTCATCACCGAGTTTCGTGACACGTGCACACTTCCTTACGTGACACTCACCTGTCTTTCTCACCAATCTACGTGAAATTTGCGAGTTTTCCTCACCAAGGTACGTAACATTCATCTAGCTTCCTCACTAAGCTACGTGACACTTACACTTCCTTCCTACTTTCTCCCTTGCGTCTTTTCACACACAAAGGCACATCCAGAAAAATCATATTTATTTTCATCTTAACAAACAACTACAAAAAAGGAATTTAACACTCGTACACGCTGAGATAAATGTAGTTGAATAAATACAAAATTAAAAATATTTGATATTTCTATATTTAGAATCCTTTATTACATTTTTCTTTGATGGGGATTGATTCAAATTCGTAACAAGTATTCCGAAATTAGTTAAGACTACACAATGCTAAACAGTTAAATTGGAAACTTTTCGGAAATTTACATAGAACAATATTTCCTCCTTTCGACGCATGCTTGGTTTCACGCTCTCCGCTGACCTGAGGCGAAACAAATACATTGAATTAATAGCTTCATCTACCGCAAGGAAAGTTGGTTCTCTGTATCGCACCAGAAGGGTTTTTTTCGACTGAGTCCATCCTTCACATCTACAAATCTACCATTCGTCCTTGCATGGAATACGGTTGCCATATATAGCCTGGTGACCCGGCTGTACGTCTCAAGATCCTCGACAAAATCCAGAGACGTAACGTGGCTTCCCTCTGTCTCTTCTACATGTATTTTCACGGCATCTGCTCCGACGAGTTACTGTCGCTGTTTCCCAAACTGCATGAATTTTATCGTACTACTAAGTTGGCATCTTGGTCCCACTTTTTCACTGCCGAAATGGTAAAATGTAAGCGTCTATTCTACTCCAACAGCTTCTTCTCTCACACTTTCACCTTCTGTGGAACTTCCTTGCTTCCCTGATAACTATAATCTTTAAATATTCAAATGTAATGTCAATCGACATCTTCTGATGCTTTGATCTTGTTCCCCGTCCTTCTCTATCCTTTCCTCAAACACGTCTCTTTACTCTTGTTCTCATTCTCTGTAACCCCTGGCGTGCCAGTGACACTCCTTGTTTGGGGTGTAATGCTTAGAAATATCTCACTAGTGTCAAATGGAATATAATTCAGTAGTAAGAACCGCCAGGGTAAAAAAAAATAATTTAGTTAAACTGGACTAAAAATAAAATGATCTCTTTTATTAAATTACTAAAGCAATAAAGATTCTTAGAAATTACATGTATTAATATGTTCTACTTTGTTACTTACAGACGGGGAAAAAAACAGGAATAGGTAACCAAAGAGTGAGAAGGAATAACGTCATATGAGAATGGGTAGCCAGGAACATGAAAGACGCAGAAGGAAAGTAAAAAAGTAAAAAGATACGATAACTGAGAATAGATAGAGAATTAGGGTCTGAGATGTAGAACTAAACTGTTCTATATTAATCATCTGAGAGAAACCTCTCTGTCTTCCATCTGCATATAGTTCATGATTGCTTTCAGTTCATGCTGAATTCCGTTCTCAGATAAGAGGAAGAGGAATGCCTATATTGAATCTATTGCCTGGTCAGCTGCTACGAAGTTTGGTTCTCTGTGTCGTACTAGGCTATTTTCTTCTGCTGACATTACCTTACATATCTATAAGCCTAACATTCGACCATGCTTAGATTATTGCTGTCACATATGTTCCGGTGCTCCTGCTATTTATCTAGAGCTCCTTGATAAAATCCAAAGAAGAATCAGCAATGATATTGGTCCCGATCTGTCCTCTCGGCTTTACTAACTTTCGTACGGACATAACGTTATCTCCTTTTGCCTTTGCTATAAATACTTTCACGGTAATATTTTGGATGAACTCTTCGCTTTGGTTCATATACCCTTTGAATTAGACTGGCGATGAAGTCTCACTTGATATTGAGGTTAAATACAGCGGTTGATCACACTAGTCGAGGCCACCATAGCTCGTATGCGCACATCTCCAACAATCTAAACCCGCTAAAAATTAAAAATACTACAATACCCACTAAAACTATCCGCAGTATATTAAATAATACCAGCAGACAGCATATTACATCCGATGCTTGCGTCTATCAGGTACCATGCAGAGACTGCAACTTTAGTTATGTAGGCGAAACAGGGAGGTCCTTGAAATCTCGCATTTCCGAACATAAACGAGATATTCGCCTCGGTAATTTAAGTAGTGCTTTGTTTGTACACAGCCAAATCTGATCACAATTTTGATTTCGACTCTGTGAAGATTTAAAAATATATCCACAATAAAATCCTTAGGCAGATTTACGAGGCTGGCATGATAACCACCTCACACACAATAAACACCAGACAGGGTTTCTTTAATATATCAACTTTTCTAGCAAGATTAATGCTTGACAAACGTACCGATAAGCTATAGTTTTAATTACCCCCCTTTCCACGCGGCGCCAGCGTATCCGACTCCAAGAAAGAATACTCTGACTTTAGAATTTCAGTTTTTCTGTTTCTGACTAGTCCTGTATATATTGTCTCTTCATCTAACTTAAATCTAATATAAATATGTCTCCATTAACCATGTCCTGAAGAAGGTCTATTTGACCGAAACGTCTGACGTCGACAGAATAACAAAAACAAAAATAAAATAAAAAGAAGTAAACTCACATATACGGATTTTGCTTTGTCTTTTCCACATTTTCATATATATATATATATATATATATATATATATATATATATATATATATATATATAGTTTACGAAAAACTAGGTAATCCGTATGAGTAGACCCAAGGAGGATAAAATCCAGTGAGCTCAATGTAAATCAGAGCTAATAATTTAAATAAAAATAATAACAGACCACTTTAAGGTTCCATGTCTCCTTAAAGTGGTCTGTTTTTATTTTTATTTAAATTATATATATATATATATATATATATATATATATGTGTGTGTGTGTGTGTGTGTGTGTGTGTGTGTGTGTGTGTGTGTGTGTGTGTAAATTGGAGTGTGCAAATGACAGGTTTGAAAATGTCAGGGATGGATATGTTTATTATTAATATGTTTGTATAATAAATACAATACATTTCTCTCTCTCTCTCTCTTTCTGTATGTGTGTGTGTGTGTGTGTGTGTGTGTGTGTGTGTGTGTGTGTGTGTGTGTGTGTGTGTGTGTCTGTGTGTGGTTTGATCGTGCAGACAATTGCAGCACTGTTACAAATGAAACCTGATAGTGTCCTGGATGTGTCATATGCATACCACCAGATAATCGTTTTTTTTTTTCGTATCATATTTCCAAAAGTCTTTGGCTTTCTTGGGAACGCAGTAAAATTCACACCACTTTCTCGTTTGTGTCTGGGCTCTAGACGGTGACGAATGCTATGATAATTTTCCAGACAGTGAAACGTAAAATGTAGGCAGGTGTCAATCCACAGAGAAGTACACCTGCTCATTCTTCCTTTATTTAGGTCTACTTGAACGGAATGTATTTGTGCGGCCTTGAGTGCCTAGATGATCATTACAGAAAATTGGTGCGCAAGTTGGTGCTTTGATGTTGGCTGCAGTGGTCTGATGAACATTTCTACATCCACAGATCCCATTCTGAACGGATACGTCAACTCTCTGATTAGAATCGGTGGCAGTAGTAGCAAATCGTGCTGTGCCCACTGAAGCATGGACACAGGTTACACCTATTACGGAATAAGGAAACTTCAACTTACGCACTACATCATCTTACTAGTCGAAAGTAAAAGATTACGAAGGAAACCCTTATCGACATTAGAAACCAACAGCCATACCCAACTAGTAGATCAGAAAAAGCGTCAAATTAAAACAGAGCAAAGACAGAAGTAGAAAATAGTCTGTATTTATTCCCTCGAAGTTAGCTGTGGACATAAAGGGGGAAAACATGTAACATGAAGACCCACTTCAGACCATAATTATTTTGCAGTTTTTGAAATTCATTTCGTCAGTGTGCTAACACGGATGTAAAAGAGGATACCCTTATAAAGCAATTGTTAAGTTTGATGAAAATTGGTTGAAAGATCAACGAAAAATGAGAAAGAACATAGGAAAAATCGCTAGTTAAGTGGGTTTTCATTATATGGGTGGATTCAGTTATCAAGTTATGTGATTGTTAAACAATCAACCTATTGTTTGATACAACTGAGTGTAGGTTGTAATAGATTGCTTGAAAATTGAGGGAGTTTTTAGTTTAAAATTTGTGTTGAAATCAATTTTTTGTTTTTCGCTAAACGCAGTGGCGTTGAAATAAAAATGAGGTATCGTTGAGCTCGTCGTGATGTAAGTAACCTACATACCGAGTAGAACGAAATCGGAAAAAAAATAATGAATTTATCAAATTTTGATCGGCTTTATCGTTTGTTGATTTTTTTAAAAAAAATATTGATTTTCTACCCTAAGAAACTATCTCGTACATTGTACAATGAAGTTTGGTCAAAATCGGTTGGATGGATCTCGAGTGAAAAAAGTGTCACACAGACAGACACAGAGACATCCTTTGTTTTATTTATATATATATATATATATATATATATATATATATATATATATATATATATATATATATATATATATATATATATATATAGATAGATAGATAGCGATAACAGACTAGAGGAACTTATTTTCTGTAAAAATGCTGGTAGAGTAACATTTAATCATTTCAACAGACAATAGTACAGGCTGCTCAGTCAATGAATGCCAAATGTTTCCTCATAAGGAAACCGCTAATATTAGCATTATTTGAAATTTTTATGTGAAGCTTTCACCAAAATTCGCTTGATGAGGAAATGGAACTAATGTCTTTGGTTTAATAACAAAATTAAATTCAGGGGCTTTAGCTTCCATTTCTGAAACATGGTTATCACTGTGTAGCGGTAAAACCATATTTTAAATCTATTAATTTATAATATATATATATATATATATATATATATATATATATATATATATATATATATATATGAAGGTAGATTTAATTACGCATCTCGCCTTCGAGGCTTCATCAGATAAATACATGAAAGAAAGTAATTCGTTTGTGTGTGTGTGTGTGTGTGTGTGTGTGTGTGTGTGTGTGTGTGTGTGTGTGTGTGTGTGTGTTTGCATGTAGGCTTTAACAATAAATCATTAGTATGTTTTTTCGCTGAGCTGGTATTTCTCTATGTTCCTGTCGAAAGTTATTCAAATATTCTCCCAGCTTTTCTCTATTGAATTTAATGTAAACCTCATCTTATTTTCAGAATCGCTATACAGTAAAAGATTCGTATATGGTAAGTCCTTATCCAATTCCTCAAAATGGCATTAAAATAAAATATTTGTTTTAGGTATGCCCGTAAAAGAGGATATAGAATCACGACAAAGTTTTGAAGTTTTCTTCAAGAATTTGTTGAGATTACTTCTCTCATTTTACAGACGCACATACACATTTACAACACGTTGCTATAGACAACACCTAACCAGGGAACAAATAAATAAAGCAATTTCCACACCTACAAAAGACACCCTAATGTATAAGATTAAAAATAACCCCCAGCCGCATCCCTCTAGTAACCCCTTTCACCCACAAGCTGCCTCCACTATACAAGATAATCATAAGTTGCTGGGAAATACTACATCTCGAACTAGGCCCCAAAAATTGTTTAAGGAACCCGGCCTTCTAGTATATCGTAGTCCTAAGAACCAAAAGGAAATTATAGGTAGTAAAAAAATTTCAGGGGGTAAAGTAATCCGTAATAAGCAAAAACAAAAACAAAAACAAAAAACACAGGATTTTCCCAACCATGTAACAAAAGGAGCTTATGCTGTAACCGCATTAGACACACCAATTCGTTCACTAAATCTACTTTCAAAATCTGCCACGACTCTAACTGTAGAAATCATAACATAATTTACCTTCTAGAATGCACACTATGACAGAAACAATATGTAGGAATATCCGAATAGCTCTTTTGCAACAGAATTAATAATTATCGCAATCGAATTAAGTTGGCTCCCCATGGAATATTATTACATGTAGAACATTTCCGCCTGTAAAAACACGATTTTAAATCCTATGCCAAATTCACTATAATTGAGGAAATAGAAAATTTAGAGCAGAAAAATTTTAGAAGACCTTGAAGATATGTGGATTCTGCGCCTAAAAACGCTCCACCCAAACGGGCTTAATTATATGTTTAACAACTTACATAGAATTAATAAACGTGCACCAAAAATCAAGCCCTACCCACATTTCTCACCCACACAAGACAGACATGCGTGCGGAGGTGTTGTGGACTCACACTTATACACACACCCATACTAATATGCACACTTACACACATCATACTCACTCCCTAAGAACCAAATAACACACGCACTTAACAGGAACCAGTAATCTTGTCAAAATGACCAAGGGAATTCAGAGCAGCATGAATCTGTCCAGCACTTATTTTAAATAACCACTTAAAAGAGATTGTTTGACCAACACAAGGACTGACCATAATTCATGATAAAAAATATAAAAAAATAAAAAATAAAAAAACAAATGAAAACTATAGATAAAGTTAATTTTCTCCATCAAGTCATTCATTTCTGTAGTTCACTACTACTAATAAACAATTCTTTTTTCCACTGATAATGGCCATGCTGGCCGAAACTAGTCGAGGAATCGAAGTGAAATAATAAAAACGTAAGAATATTAATGAAAGCATGTGTGTTTGAAGATTTTAATTTTTTATTGTTCAAAACATTCAGGACAGTAAATGTAATTAATAGTGTTTAATTAAAAAAACAAAAACAAAACGGAGCTTTTACAATTTAA
>OZ038495.1:33189271-33224271 GCA_964036315.1 Acanthosepion esculentum | reverse complement strand
AACATGAGAGGGAGAAAGTAGTAATATTCAACATACCAGACAATCAATGGACACTCGACGATGACCAGATTGTACATACCAGAAACGTTGTGTTCATAATAACATCCATATGTGAAAAAATAGTTCGAATAAATTAAATTATATAGTTGCGTTTCAATGTCATAAAATTAGAGAGGTAACTGGTTATATAGATAAAAATTATATAGGTAACTGCTCGGATAGAAAACATTATATAGGTAACTGGTCATATAGATAAAATTATATAGGTAACTGGGCGCATAGATAAAATTATGTAGGTAACTTGTCATATAGATAAAATTATATGTAACTGGTCGTATAGATAAAATTATATAGGTAACTGGTCGTATAGATAAAATTATATAGGTAACTGCTCGGATAGATAACATTATATAGGTAACTAGTCATATAGATAAAATTATATAGGTAACTGGACGCATAGATAAAATTATATAGGTAACTGGTCATATAGAAAAAATTATATGTAACTGGTCGTATAGATAAAATTATATAGGTAACTGGTCGTATAGATAAAATTATATAGGTAACTGCTCGGATAGATAACATTATATAGGTAACTGGACATATAGATAAAATTATATAGGTAACTGGACGCATAGATAAAATTATATAGGTAACTGGTCATATAGATAAAATTATATATGTAACTGGTCGTATAGATAAAATTATATAGGTAACTGGTCGTATAGATAAAATTATATAGGTAACTGCTCGGATAGATAACATTATATAGGTAACTGGTCATATAGATAAAATTATATGTAACTGGTCGTATAGATAAAATTATATAGGAAACTGGTCATATAGATAGAATTATATGTAACTGGTCATATAGATAAAATTATATAGGTAACTGGCTATTGCGTTTCAGTATTATAAAATATCATTGCACTCATCCCAAAATCCGAGAAGTTCAAATTGCAAAAAATATCTGCTTCCAAACATTTCTGATGAGAGGTGATGTGCTTCTTTATTTGTCATAATTGTATCTATCGTGGAAAGAAAGTGGGTTTTCTGTTAATGTTGCTACAATACTTTACTTTCTGAGTCGGGAATATAATACGCTTAGAATGAAGGATTTCTTGAGTGAAATTTACAAAACTACTCCATACAATTTTGTCCCCGGGGATTATCATTTACTGTTTGTATTCAAAAGCAATGGACAAACACAGCACGACTCGAAAATGTATTTATTTTCCAAAGATAAACAAACATTATGGCCCATTAGTTTAATGAAGAACTGTTCGTGTACTCAGCCGGATATAACAAGACAAATAAGTGCATTGGTGTTTTTTCTTGCGTGAAACATTACATGCTAATGTCTTGAACAAGTGTAATTTTAGGAGTGGGGCATTAAATCTAACGGTGATATTTGGGATGGAAGGGGGAAAAAAAACAGCAATAGTCTACTTTGTGAAGCGATGGCTTTGGTTAGAATTTAGAACATTATTATCTAGCACCCAGCAGCGCCAAATTTGATCATTTTGATGCGCAAAGTCGATTAGCGGATTTCGGGATTTCGATATTTTTATATCCGTAAATATTTATAGACTTATTACACTTAATTATACACACACACACACACACACACACACACACACACACACACACACACACACACATATATACATATATATATATATATATATATATATATATATATATATATATATATATATATATATACATATATATATATATATGTACTGTGGTGGTAGTGGACACTCTTGTCATATTCGACGTATGAGCTCAGTTTCTAGGAACCGACAGCCAAACACCAGCACATATGATTTGATTATAGTGATGAAGGCATTGTGCAGAGCCAACCACACTTTTTGAAGGGCTGAATACAGAGACCTGGTGCGCTACGTGCCACAAGGTGAACAAACGACCCTACGCAGGTTTTGAATTCAGAGTAATCCTTCTCCTAGACCAGTTGCCATCAAAGGCTATAGAACCCAGTCTGTCCTCCTATTTACCGATAGCTGGATGGAGAACTGGTGAAGTGAACATTGAAGTGAACACTCAGAGGCGACAGGCTGTTTCATGCTAGACGCAATCGTCAGGCGTCTAGTATGAAACAGCCTGTCGTCTGAGTGTTGACTTCAATGTTTACTTTTATATTTATATTTACATACGCTCTATCTCTGATATTGAGCACTTATAAATATAGCACACCTTAAAACTATATTTTTTCATCTATATATATATATATATATATATATATATATATATATATATATATATATAGAGAGAGAGAGAGAGAGAGAGAGAGAGATGGATTTTTCTGCATCTAATAAGGCCGGCAATCATTGTAAAATGGTTGGTCTAAGTATTTACTCATCTACTTTATTATATTAAACATCATATAAGATCATTCGAAGAACTCTTGTCGGACGAGAAAACTTAAGAGAAAAATTTACAAGTTCACAGAAAAATTATTTTATAGTCAGATATATGGTCACCATTGTCCTTAACAACTGTCTTCCATCTTTCTACACGCTAGAAAATTTGTATTTTTTTTTGTCGAAATAATATTGCGAGGTAGTTTACGACTGACTCCAAAAGGATCAAATTCATTATCATTTAAATTGTTCTGTTGAGACCGAAAGAAGTGAAAACCCGATGGACCAACGTCATCAGAATACGGTTGGTGCTGGAGGGTACTCCAGTCCATCTCTTTAAGTTCTGCAAGCTTTCTTTCGTAAATGTCGTCTTGCGTTGTCGTGATGGAAAATGACACCTTCTCGATTTACAAAAATAGGTTGGTTTTCTTGGATAACCGCATTGAAATTGGTGAGTTAATTGTAATAATTATTTGCAGTTATTATTTTCACACGTTGGTAGAAGCTCAAAGTCAACTATCCCTTTGCAATCTCGCCAAAAGGACAACACCATCTCCATTGGATGACCAAGTTAGGCGGGGGTTATGCACATTTTCAAGCTTGTTTCCAGCTATGTTTTTCTTGAAAATTATGATAAACTATATACATTTTTCATTGCGTGTGATAATTCCGTCCAAGTACAGCTCCTTTTCGGGTCGTATCAGGCACGAAATCGCCACAGAAATACGCTCGATCTTGTTCTGCTCTGCCAGAGAATGTGATACACGCGTGTCAAGTTTGGAAACGAACCCAAGTCAGTTCAAAGAGCGAAATACAACTATTTATTGATATAAGAGATATTGATAGCTTTAGACGTCTTCAAGATACGTTTGCCAAAATGATAATTAAATATACGACAGAGGTGAAATATCTGAAGACTACAGTTAACGTATCGTGTTAGCACTGCAAGTGTAAACAATTGCAAATTAATACGAAATTCTTCAGACAATCAGCTTGAAAACCAACTTAACTACAAAAATAGTTGGGGTTCTAATGGATATAGCTTGTTGCAGAATCAGAGAGGAACTATTGCAAAAAAGTGTGTCAATTTAAATAACTGGAATAAGAAATTCTATTTTCATAATAATTCTATCAGAGCGAGTATTATAAATGCAGAAATATATATATCTATCCTTTATAGAATAAACGATGGCATTTTATAGGCACGAAGAACTACTTGAAATATTAGAAAAACTTGATTTAGATTGGAAATCTACTCCAGGAATCTGTGACGTCTACTAGCAACAAATAGCTCGCATGTGGGTAGAGAACAAATGTAGTAAATATTCAATTAGAAAAAAATTGAATATGGTAAGAATGCATCAATTAACCACATTTATTTAATCATTATATAAGACGCCACTGTGTAAACAAGAAAACCTAGCATATCTTTTTAATTGGAAGCCATAATCTTAACAATATAAGAGACGTATATACTATGGTGGTGATGGCAAACTCAGAAAGGAAACTGAAAGATTTATTAGATAAGGAAGCAGACGAAAGCAGGAAAATGAACTACCTGTTAACTGAAAGAAAACAGACGGCGTGACTGTCACCGAAAGAGAGAACTCAATACTTAGTCGGAATTCATCTCGCGGAACATGCTTACTATACCAATATACCACATCGAAGTAACCAGCTACGCTATACACGTGTCCTCGCAGTTGTAGGTCGACCTCAGCCGAGTTATAGCGTCATTTTTGTTGAAACTTGACTAATGCATGGAATAATAATGCAAACACAAAATGTAGTTAGAATAAAATGTATTGAAACAAGAAAGTGTACACAATAGTTACATATAGTCTTTCGTATATTCCTGGGAAGACCGTTCCTGGAGAATGTGTTGACTAAGTCGCAGTCGGGCAGAGTCTCTAGTTGGATATCTAGATTCGCCTCCTCAGTCTTCCGGTACCAACCATATTTATATCGTCGGTACTCCGCTATGCAAATTAGGTGGATCCTACCACAACAATTTTGAACTCCAATATCTTGTTGATATCTGTGCTAGGAGAGGCCTATATAAATAAAACAGTTATTACACTTTGATCCAAGGCTAGCTGTCTTAGAGTGAAGAAATTCCTAACTCGATTAGCACGAGCTGCTCGGTCAATGAATGCCGAATGTTTCCTCATAAGTAAACGACTAAAAGTACTATTTTTAAAATATCATAATCAATTATCTTGCGATTCCCTCTTCAGAATATCCCCACTTATAACATGATAAACATTAATCTAAATATCGACATTCCCATTTTGTGTTGTCAACAATCCGTTTATCTATGTCCCCCAATAATATCAGGTCTGAAATGCAATTTAAACTGCACCTAGATTTCGACCGCTGCTATGAAAAATACCTTTGCGTGACTTCATGTTCCATTCATTTAATATACCGTGTATGCGTAGCTTATTAAACAACAGACTTTGTTTAAGCCTGATATTGACCGCTTTTACGTTTATTGCAATATATGTTCCAGTCCGTTAATGGCTCTGCAAGAACTTATTATCACTTATGATCAGTAAGATTTTATTATTATCATTAATATGCCACTTTTACGGGAAGGAAACTGCAGGAAACTGGTATGAGCATCACACGTCCCGGTTACTGAGATAGGATCTGTAACAATTTTATGGGATTTAACAATAGACACAGACAAAACAATCAAAGCTAATCGCCCAGACATCGTTATCGAAGACTACAAGAACAGAATGTTTTATTGACATGCCAGTAACTTCAGATTGCAATGTATCTTTGAAGATCATTATCAAAATATAAGGATCTTGAAGTAGAAATCTAAAAAATGTAGAACACGAGGACATCCATAATTCCAGTTGTAATTCCCTCAGATTTGAAAAGGTTGTGATAGACTCATTGAAGGGATTCTCGGTAGCCGATACCTTAAGGAAATAAAATATTGTAATCACAAGTACAACTCCCACATTAGTATAATGGAAAAAGTCATGATGACATTTCTGACCTTACGTCTCTGGTTGAGCCCCGAAAGGAAAGGTGTTTACAAAAGAAATAATAATAATAATAATAATAATAATAATAATAATAATAATAATAATAATTACGGAGATAGGACCTGTTACAATTCTATGGGACTACACAATACTCACTGACAGAACAATCAAAGCCAACCCCCAGACATTGTTATTAAAGACCACAAACAAAATAAATGCCTCCTTATTGATATGGCAGTCCCTGCAGACTGCAATGTATCTTTGAAGATATTCGAAAAACTGTCAAAATACAAGGACCTTGAAATAGAAATCTCAAAAATGTGGCACATGGGAACATCAACAATTCCTGTTGTAGTTGGAGCCCTTGGACTGTTTGGAAAAGATTCCAGTAGGCTGATTGAAGGGATACCTGGAAGTCCATGCCTCAAAGAGATACAAAAAATGTTCTGACAAGTACAGCCCACACTTTAAGAAGGGCTTTATCGATGTAATTATTATTTTTTTTTTTTTTTTTTCAGTGGAAAGAGTCATGATGCCATTTCTAACCTTAGGTCCCTGGGCGGGACCCGGAAAGAAATGTGTAAACGCCAGATATCAAAGGAAATAAAAATAATAATAATAATAATAATAATAATAATAATAATAATAATAATAATAATAATACTAAAGGGAGAATCTCAGATATGAATCCAATCTCATCGCTGAGATGAAAAAAGTAAGACTGTACACTATATAGTTAAGTCAAATAAATTCCGGGTCTGTTTTATAAAGCGTATACTTCAGTTAATGAAGTAAAATTAGATTTTATTCCGTGATACATTCACCATTATTTGCAATGTTTTATTGCCACTTATCAGGGAACTTTTCGATACTTTTGAGTAAGATTCCACAATTTTGGATTTGAAATGATTTCCAACAAATTCGAGTATCCGGTTTTCATTAGAGTAGATTTTTCACATCAAAGCGTTTTGCACCGATCACCAAATGGTAACAATTCGTTGGTGTAAAGTCAGCTGAATATCGTGAGTAGGTGGGAACAGACCAACCGAGTTACAAAATATTTACTGGCTTTTTGAAGGCTTACATTTTCAATGAGGAGTCAATGTTTTCAATAATCCATTGTTCATGCTGCCATTGATATGCCAAAAAAAAATTATGGTAGGGTACTGCAAATTTATTCTTAACAGCCGAGTATGATAAGATACATTCTTTATTACAGTTGGTCCCCCAAAAAGAAAATTGGTTATTACTTAACTTAATAATATACTTTTAGAATAGATATGGAAGAATGAAAGATAGCTTGAAAAACGTTTCCATGAAGTACATTTTATATTTTAATTACTCAGTCAGTTATGAGCCGTGCGTGACACATGCTTAGGCAGTCATGTACCTTTCGATACATGACTGACGAGGCAGATTTTTTTCCCGCAGTATGTTGCCATTTCTTTATGCGGTAGGCCAGTTGCCATCCAAGGCTACAGAATACCTTTTTTTCCTGCTAATTAGCTATAGTTGGACGGTGGGGGGAGAAGATGATTCATACCTTTCCCAAGAGTACTAACACGTAAGTGAATGTAATGGATTGGAATGGAATTACTGTTTAATATATTATTACTGGATAAATAGTAAAACGCTAACCACTGCAGGAATAAGAACAGAGGATGACTGGGAAAGTCAAAGCAAGAGTAATGCAGGTTCACAAAGAGATTGGTAATCTATTTATACAAGGAATGGTTTTTATTAAAAGAATAAAAGAAAGCCTACGTAACTTAATGTAAATATCGTCCCGAGGCGATGGTCACAGCGTGCGGCACGTTTGGAAAGTATCTAAAAAAGCATACCACGAACTGAACCACGTCTTGTGGGTGAAATTATTTAGTCGAAACTGTTCAGAAGACGTCAATGGGTTTTCTAGTAGGAAGTCACAAGTTCCTAGCTAATGGGCAGATAAAAGCTCTTTAACCATTGCCGGCAATCTATCTAGCAATGGTGACTCGATAAAAGCACTCAATACCCCCACCCTAGAATCCTGGCTACTCGCGGGAAGAATCGACCTAAGAAAAATATCAGATTGACTTTTAGTTCTCAATAGTCGAAAACAGCGCAACATTGACCGTCTTCGTAATAATATTGGTATTATGGGTAACTGAATAACAAATTGGGGAAAAAGTCTACGTTACACGTTTCGTTTTTCGAAATGACTTTTTCAGAATAAATAATGACGTATTGATGGAATAATATATATATATAGAGGAATGGAAAGAAATACAACAAATGTTGCTCATATAGGGTGCTCCCCCCCAAAAGAGACATAATTTAAAATGAGAATATCTTAGTAACTGCATATCTCAGGCAAACCAAATTAAACAGGATTCATATTGAACGAGAAAAGATTTACTTGTCAAAATTTGAACAGGATATTCAAAGGGTTTGGCACAGCACCTGTGACATAACACATGTCAAGTCGCTAGTCCAGCTCCTGCCAAACACGCAGTAGCATGTCTTTCGTAACATTCTCTAGTGTCTTAGTGCCGACTTATCTAAGTGTGAATTTACCAGGAAGATGGATCCGGTGTGCCATTGAAAATGATAATGTGCTATTGAAATGATTTTTTTTATGGGCCTATGTGGAAGGACAAGTCTATATCTACCCTCTTCTTACAAGTCTAGGGTAACTTAAGCAGAGAATCGCCGAGGCACTGAACAATGTTACGCAAGATATGCTACAGCGTGTTTGACAGAAGCTGGACTACCGACTTGACGTGTGTCGTGTCACAGGTGGTGCGCGTATTTTGAACATTTGTGAAGATTTGTGAAATCGGTTTTACAATTTACATCCGTTCGAATATCCTGTTCACATTTTGATAAATAGATTTTCTGTTGTTCAACATGAAACGTATTTAATTCCGTTTGCCTAGGGCATGGAGTTACTCAGATATTCACATTTTAAATGATGTTGGTTTATATTTTTGAGGGGGGAATCCTCTATATTGAGAAAAAAAACCCCTGAAAATGCAGGGTCATTTAATTTTATATTTCGTTTTTATGGCTCTTGTTTTTCAATCTTCTGCGTTTAACAGCAGCTGTTTCGTTCAGAACGGTGATATGTTGCATGAACCATGACGAAAATTCGCTAAGGAACATTCGATAATTCTGTGCCTCGTTTTGCCGTAATGTATTACCATCTTTATTACTATAAAAGTCTGTGGATGTTGCTTGTGTGTTTGCCAGAAGTCATATATAGAAAATAGGTGAAAGAAAGATATGAATTTGTTATCGTGTAGGAAGGCGAGGGAGAGAAGGAAATGGAGAAAAAAATCTCTCTTTCCACCCTCCTCTCTCTCTCTGCTCACCCTCTTTTCTCTCTTTCCATACTCCTCTCTCTCTTTCCACCCTACTCTCTCTCTTTCCACCCTCCTCTATCTCTTTGCACCCTCCTTTCTCTCTTTCCACCTTCCCGTGATTGTGTGCATGCTTATTTATATTTCAGCTTTCTCAAACAAATAATATTTTAAATATTTTTATTACAACTTTCTTCAAACAGACAACTTTTTGAATGTTGAAATCAACTTCAATGTTTTATAAACTGAACATTCAGTGACTCAAAGGGTCACGAGTAATATATATACATATATATATATATATATATATATATATATATATATATATATATATTGATAATATTAGTGGTCAATATATATTTAAAATATATATTATATATATATATATTGATAATATTAGTGGTCAATATATATATATATATATTTAAAATATATATTATATATATATATATATATATATATATATATTGATAATATTAGTGGTCAATATATATATATATATTTAAAATATATATTTTATATATATATATATATACATATATATATTGATAATATTAGTGGTCAATATATATATATTTAAAATATATATTTTATATATATATATATATATATATATATATATATATATATATATATATATATATATGTTGATAATATTAGTGGTCAATAAAAGTAAAATGGAAAATAATAAATAGAACAAAAACATGTAAAGCCTGGGATGACACATACCCTTTATGCCTACATGAAAAACTACACATCATTAAGTTTCTAAATAATGAAAAGTTATTAAACCATAGACAGGAGTTAACGGTTTTTTTACCGACATCAACAAATTTTCGCATTAAATAATTAGCATGAAAAAAAAAATAGATAAATAAATAAATTCCATAGTTTAATAAAAGTCTTAAAAGCTTAGCCCAATCATTAAATAGAAAAACTCTTTGTGAAGTCGTCTAAAAAACAAATTGTAGTTCAGTGCAACGCGTTTATATGAAACAACCATTTGAATAAACAAATGAATAAGGAGATTAATAGATAGATAATATAATACAAAATAAAATAAAATCCTCTCAATACTTAACGACTTGCCGTCGCGCCACGAACTGTCTTTCGCTTAAAACTAACGAGACGATCACCGCCACCATCAGCTTTGTAATAGATACACCACCACACCCCGGTATAACCTTTCCGAAGGTGACTGATCTGTAGATAAGAATTAACTGTTCGACCACCTAACTAAAATGGCCGGCCCAGCCGTTTCCATAGTAATTAATGTTGCAAGAGACCATACTTATAAATACGCGCAAACCACAAGATAGCTTATTCCTAAATTTTCGCTTGAGGATGAAACAGGGCTCGATACCTTAATTCAATTTAATTTTAATAATTATATTGAGGGTTCCGGCTCTCGCTTTTGAAACATGAGAACTCTTATGTAGCGAAGGACCATATTTAAAAAAAAAAATTATAATACATATATATATATATATATATATATATATATATATATATATATGTATGTGTGTGTGTGTGTGTGTGTGTGTGTGTGTGTGTGTGTGTGTGTGTGTGTGTGTGTGTGTGTGTGCATATTCCAAAGAGGATAGAATCCAAGTAGAACTCAATGATGAATTGGATCGTGATTATGATCCCAATGTAATAAATTTTAACCATGGAATATTAGTGTTTGATCCTTTTATATATATATATATGTATATATATATATATATATATGATATAAAAATACGATTTGTGTATACAGTAAGTATTTTATTTCAACTTTATTCAAACATTTTTTACTGTTAATAGCAACTTTAATAACGGCAAATAAATGTATTTTAAAAATATCTCTAATTTCATAAAGTCTTCATGAAAGTAAATGTAAACTGTAATATAACAAGGTTCACCCAACGGGTCACGGGTGGGTCTAATCTTAATTAAAACTGCATTCTTTAAGTCGAAATGATATTATAATAATGGTATTATTAAGGATTTGTAAAACAAATTCAGAAAAACATTTGTATCATCAATTATATTAATACTACAAACATGAACGAAAATGTAACTAAAGATATAACTTCGAATAGCCAGGATAGTGATACTGGATTTTGAAAGAGATAATACTTGATGTTGGTTATGCGTAAGTTAAAAGCGAAACAAATAAAATAAACAACAGGACGAAAAACTAATCGAAACAATGAAGACACATTCCTGGGAGAAATTCCTAAGGATATTAGAAGTTGGTTCTATAAAAGTGAATTGAATGAAGGGGAAGCTAAACAATAAAAAAAAAACCTTCGGAGGATCAAGGTGTTTGAAATAATATTAAATCGCCATAATCAACTCAAAAGCTGAGCGCATGAGTAGAGACGATAATTTGATATTTCGGGCTTTTCCTAAACTAAACAACAGAAGAATAAAAGTCGTTTGATCGGCGTTTAAAAATTGAACAACTAGATACGGCGGCTTGCACATGCGAGATAATACCGTCAAGAACAGCGCCAAGAGAAATGAATGAAGGAATAAACGACGTGACAGAAAAGACTTTGAATTCCATTATCAAAATAGTTTCGACAATTGAGAGGAAAGAACGGCAAGACCGATCTAAAGAAGACGATAGAATAAAGTAAATATAGAAGCCAGGGATGGGATTAAAAGCACGTATATGGAATCCAAATGGCAACAGAGGGTTAGAGAAGAGTTGATCCGGACATACTGTCGCAGGGGACAAAGATGACAACAAACAATACGTGACGGTAGAAATCCAAAAGTAGATTATCAAAAAAGATTACATCAAAGGTTTCCGAACGATATGATGCAATATTATCGTTATTACTTATTTGTGTCTCGGTCTGTTGGGATCTAATTTTGTATTTTTGATTCATGCAGTTTATAGAAGAGTTGTCGAAAAATGCACCTAATATTGACGGCAAAATTAAACAAAATGAAGATTAAAACTACACACTATTAACTAGAAGTTATTAATCAAATCATATAGATTTCATTAATTCGAATTTGGTTTGAAAAAAATTGTAAAATTTTAAACAATTAATTTAGATGTAAAAAAACCTGAGTTAAAAATTTAGTTAGTATGCATATGTTTTCTTGAATGTATAAATGTATTTAAAAAAATTGCTGTCTGAAGTTATTAGGCAAAACCAAATAATCATATTTTACTTAAATAAAAAGGTAATAAAATCATAAAAAAATATCAACATTTATAACAGAATACACAATAAACACATGATATGTCTTTGACTCATTTACATTTTAATATAGTGATCCTTCTTAATAGCAGCCAGTAATCTATTATCGATTAATTTTGTTATTTTCTTTTATTTCAGCGGGTTCAGTTTCCGACGTCTTAGTTTAAGTTGTTTCCTATAGCTATCCTTTTTTTATACTGTTTAATACCTTCATAAAATTTCATCTTCACAATTTACCATAGATTTTTGATCGGATTCAGAACAGGACTTTGTGGGCGCCATTTTATTACCTTCTTTCTTGTAAGTCTTTTATGTCCAAAGTATTTACGAGTAATCTTAGATCCATGAAAAGGAGCATTGTTGTGCATAAATACACACTTAACTTTGGATCTGCGAAGACTGGAACTTGTACCATGCAAAGAAATCTTTGTTCATTAAATCGCAATAGCTAGCACATCAGTTTAACAAATTCATCGACTTTGAATGGTCTTGGTCGACAATCCCAAACGATATCATAATACTACCGCCTCGTTGTTGCTTTCTTTTAACCACAGACACGTTTGAATTGGATGAAATCCGTCCTTTGTCATATCTTTCAGGTCCATCAAATGTCACACGAGATTCGTCCGCTAAAATTACTTTAAAAAAGTCAATTTTCATGTATTTCCTGACCCACTTTTGATGCGTTAAAATATTTCCTTTAGTGAAAGGAGTTTGCCTAGGATAACTTTTTTACAGATCCCAAAATCACAAAGTATTCTACGATATTTTTTCTTTCTTGTCTCCCTCAATTCCAGCATTTTCAAAGATTAGAGCGGTGGTCAAAAAGTAGTTATTTTGCTATAACTTGTTTTACATTACGTTCATCACGAGGAAGCGAGTTTGTAAAGCCTTTTCCTTTGCTTCGAGTTCACAACTTGCTTATATTCTCAACAACCTTCTTTATCGTTCGATGATCTGCGCAAAGTTCCTTTGATATCTCCAATATGGACATTCCCTCAGTCAAAAACTTTGCTATTTTCTCTTTTTCGACAGTGGTCAAATCCGTTTATTAATCCATCTTTCAACAGATATTATGAACACAAAAACAAAAAAGAAGTTATTTTTAGATTTCAGCCGTCATGAGATAATATTAGTTTAATCTCTATATTAACTTCAGTCAATACATTTTCGTAAATTCCAAATATCTCAAAAACTAACAATTAAAATTGACAGAAAATTTAACTAAATATTTTACTCAGAGGGGAAATGGAGTTGTTTATATTTGAAAAATATCGGTTCAAAACTATTTGACTTATTGAGGTTTATTTTATTTGAATAATAACTACAGACAAGCTGTAGTTGGAAATTGATAAGCAATCATATCGAAGTATATAATAGATAAGATCATGAAAAAGTAAAATGTCAAATGTAAGAATTGTGTGTGTGTGTGTGTGTGTGTGTGTGTGTGTGTGTGTGTGTGTGTGTGTGTGTGTGTGTGTGTGTGATAGATAGAGGGAAAAGTGTTGCTGGGGCAAAAACGAGTAAGATTTTAATGTAGATACTCAGCCCCAATGAGTATAATAAGCAGATTTGGTTTTGATGGGACACTAGGAATTGAGCAAATAAAATAGATTCAGTCAAATCAATAATAATAATAATAATAATAATAATAATAATAATGACGATGATTGCGGAAACATGATCAAATGTCGAGAAGGTTTTTTTTTTCATAAAACTTCGCCAAAGCGTGTTGGGTGTCATATCAAGAGACAAGCAGTATAACCCGTCTTTATATTATATTATATTTATATTAGTATAACCAGTTTTCACACACATATATATATATATATATATATATATATATATATATATATATATACACTAGCAGTATAACCCGTTTTTGATCCGGTTTTTCATTGCTAGGAATTTTTACCGATCAATTGGAGCAGTTTAAGTTTAAAGTCAGCCCACCCGAAAATCAATATTAGTAACAAGATTTGGATGCAACTGAGGCAAATCCCCAAATGGGAGGTTAACAATTTGAATGGGAGGCGGCCCTGAAAAGGGAACTGTATAATAATAAATATTATTATTGTAATAATTTTAAATATTTATTTTTATTTCTAAGTTTTTATGAAAGATATATATCCAAGAACCGATAGTAAAGAGTAAAACGTTGCTGAGAGATATAATGGACAGGAAGTAGTGGAGAGCCATTGTCGCCAACAATTTGCACTCAAAACCGGCACTGGAGAATTATCTATGAAACAAACAAAAATCATCAAAATCGGATAAAAACTGTCGAAATGCATAAACAACATCCGATCACACACACACACACACATACACACACACACACACACACACACACACACCCACACATACACACACATATTTTGAGAATTATAGATATAGATTACATTATGTCGGAGACTGCCTGAGCGAACTTACCCGATCTGAAGTTATTTCTAACTAGACCTTACCAGCAAGGTTAACAAAACTTTTAACAAAACCTTTCACCGTACTACTCACATTGGTCTATGACCCACATGCCTAGTATACTCTTAACCAAAAGGGTGGCATTAATGGTATGGCTTTGTATAAGCAGCACTTAGTTGGTGTGCTGTTTTCAACAACCACAACAACAATAATAATAATAATAATAATAATAATAATAATAATAATAATAATAATATTCTTGCATAATAGTACGGACCCAATATAATAATAATAATAATAATAATAATAATAATAATAATAATAATAATAATAAAACAGTCTTGCATAATAGTACGGACCCAAAATATAAGTTCTGTAACCAATACAATGAAAAAATTAATTGCCTTGTCTCAGGAATCTCAATACTCACAAAAGGAGTTAAAAAAAAACTGTTATGGCAGGATTGGTCAATACCTCTATTGGATGATCTGTCATCAATACGATATAAAAACAACTGAAAACTGGCATGAGCAACATCCTCAATCTGAAGTTGAGGGAGCAGATTTTTTTTCTATCAACACGAATCAATGTATGTAAAAAAAATCCCCCAGACATTATCGTCAATAGCAGAAAGGAAAAAGAAAAAAAACTCACACGGATTGCTATGAGCAAACCAAGTGTCGAAAACATCTCAGCCAAAGTTTTGAAAAACCAAGCAAATGTAAACACGTGGATATGGAAACATAAAAGCGTAACATTTAAATGCCATTTTGGTTGTTTTTTCGATTTAAGTTTTGGATCACATTTAGAAAAGAACTCAAGTATCTGGTGCAGTATTTCACCAGGAAATCCCAAAAATTATTCTAAAGCACAGTACATAATCTGCGAAGATAAGTAATATGGCTTTCACTTCTCTAGGCCAGCTGCTGATGTATTAAATATTAATACTGTAGAAGTCTGTCAAACTTTAGATAAGCTACGGTAGTTGCGTTGGGTTTCTCTAATGCATTTAACAAGGTTAGGCATACTGGTCCTCACAAGTTGAAAAGTTACAGTATTTCTGAACGAATTTTTGAACTGATTCTGTCTATCTTATCTAATCGCTAAATGAATCATGTCTTGAATGGCTACTCTTCTAGATCTTTTTTTCATTAATACAGGTGTTCCCAAGGACTCTATCCTAGGACCTACGTTGTTCTTAAATTTTCATAAATGAACATTCTGATATCATCGGTTCTTAAATCGGGGTCTATGCTAATGACTCAATTATATACTCCTCACTTAACAGTAACTCCCATCGGTTGAATAAGTTCAAATTGGCAGCTGATCTCAAAGATTACCTACAATGAGATGGAATTAGAACAAGGAGTAGCTTGTTAATTCTAACGCCCCCAAAAGGAGACTTCTCTCCTTTAGCGTCTGAGAGAACCCTTTTTATCATCCATCAGGATAGCTGATGATAAACTCTAGTAGAGTGATTCATTGCGTCGTTTTGATCGAACACTTTCTGCTGCTATGAAATGTATATTAAATCAATTGCTAAGTTGGTTCACTATGTCGAGCTAGACTTTTTTCTCTCACCTGAATCTACCTTATATATGTATAAGACTACCATTCTTCCTTGGTTTTAGATATTATTGCCACATCGGGTTTCGTGTTCCTGCTATATATTTATAGATTTCTTGATAAAATCTGAGGAGGAATCAGCAGTGTTATTGGTCCTGACCTGGCATCTCGTCTTCAGTTTCTTTCTCAACGACGTAATGTAGGTTCTCTACACCTTTTCTATAAATACTTTTTCTGAAGAATTTTCGTTTATGATACCCAGACTTTATGAATTTAAGCGCAGTATGGGATTGGTGGAAAGGTCTCATAATTTTACACTTGAAATGGCTACCGTAGGTTCTATGCTAACAGTTTCTTCTTTCGCACTTCTTGCATGTGGAACTCTCTTGCCGCTTCTTGCTTCCCTGTCAACTTTGATCTTCAAAAATTTAAATGCAACGTCAACCGTTATTTTCTGTCTGATAAATTGTTGTTTTCTATCTCCTTAATAGTATATTTTTCTCGTGTTCTCTAACACTCACTAACCACTTGCGTCTTAGTAGAATTATTGACTAGTGTGTGATTAATTATTTTTATCTGTTTGGTTTAATTAAGTAAAAAACGATAAAAATCGTACAATTTCCTAGCTCCTTGTTATTGGCTATGGCCTATTATGTGATTATAACATAAATACAGATAAAAAATTCTTATTATAGTAATATAAAAAAAATTAAAAGCTCTTATGTATAGAATAAAACAAACTATTAATAAATGTTTCTGTTCAAATCAAGTGACGAGACTTAATCAATTGCTATAAGCCAAGAAAGGAAAGCGGCCTATGTAGCATTTCCAGCAGACAAAAGCTTCAAACAGATAAATGCTTAGAAAGAAGATAAATTGGAATATTTACAAGGAAGATATAGTTATTTCATAATAAGATAAAATTTGTTCAGATCATGGCTTATTTCCTGTCTTTTAAGCAGTTACAAAGACTTCTCAGAATATCGTACACCCTTCGGAAATCTGTCAGAAAGACACAAAGAAGTGAACAGGGTTTTGAGAAATGTTGTCAGTTGATCTGTAATTAAAATACAAATAAGAACACCGATAACAACAGGACTTAATTGGTTAAGTATCATTCCTAACATCATTAGTACATTTTGAAGTGTTTTCATAACGTTAAAATTCAAGAAAAAATTATTTTGTAATGAGACAATAATATTAGGAAAGCTGCTTTAAATCATTGGAGACTTGATGTCACATGATACTGAACAATATCTATCGTTCCTAAACACATTAATCTATCAAATAATTTACTTAGCAGCCCTTTGAAGATTTATGTTAGTGAATAATATTTTTAAAAAGATGTCATGTCTATTCAGGACATTGATATTCTTTTCTTTATTATTTGAGAAATACAATGCATTTCTGGGGAAATATAGGGGTGTTTCAAATTGGTTTCTTCAAGATTCAGAGCCTTCCTTCGCTTAGAATGTTTGACGCCAAAAGGTAGATGGCGTGGTGTGGAGAAAGATTCAGTTTTTTTTCATTTGTGCAAAAGTGAACTCCATACACTCGCCCAGAATATTACAAGGTAACCAAAAAAAGTTCTGTCCGTATTTAAAGGAGAAAAAAAGAAAACGCTTCATAGTATGTGTAACTTATATTTAGTCTTCGAAGTAATCGCCATCGGCATCCAGCACCTTCTGCCAACGTGTCTCCAGCTGTTCAATGCCCTTGCGGTAGAACTCGGGGGGGTTTGACGCAAAGAAGTCCGTGATCGCTTTGCGCAAGTTTGCTTCATTGGTGAAGGATTTCCCACGAAGAAGATTATCCAGGGAGTGGAAGAGGTGGTAATCGGATGGCGCAAGGTCAGGTGAATAAGGTGAATGGCACAAAGTCTCCCACCCAAGTTGCTGTATGGTATCCCTGACCACTCGCGTGACATGTGACCTGGCGTTGTCATGGAGGAAAAGCACACCTTTGCGATTCACCAGTGCTGGCTCCTTCTGGCGCACTGCCTGTTGCACACGTTTCAATTGCTGCGAGTATAGGTCTCCAGTGACCGTTTGGCCGGTTGGTAGCAGTTCATAATGAACCACCTGACGATCTGTCATAAGCATAATCTTGCGTGGGTGCATAGGCGGTCTTGCGGTGTGAGGGACAGCATCCTGAGGAGACAACCAATGTCTGGAACGCTTGGGAGTTTCGTACAGAAACCACCTTTCATCACTGGTAAGCACTCAATTTAATAAGGATGCGGTAAGGTGGCGAGAAAGCAGCGATACGCAGGCTGCCACTCGCTGTCCCATGTGGAACACCAACAGCGTTTGCGGAACCCACTTGCTCAGTTTGTACGTCTTACCTCGGCGGTACAGGTGTAGTCTAACTGTTTCATCGGAAACGTTGAACTGACTTGCAAGTTCATCACACGTTAGACTACTGTCCTCTTCAATGGCCGCCTTCAGGACTCCGTCATTCAAGACCTGTGGTCGTCCACTGCGAGGCTCGTCATGGAGAGACAAATCTCCCGAATTGAATTTTCGAAACCAACGCCTTGCAGTACGATCATCCACAGCACTATCCCCAAACGCTTGACATATGCAGCGACTTGATGCAGCTGCTGATAAGCCCACTTTGAAGTCGTAAAGCAAACAGCCCCGAACGAGGTTTCTAGAGACTTCCACCCTTCTCACAGGCTTATAACTGATGGCCGGGCACAGTGCGCGTGTTTTTATAACGTCTGATGTTCCTACTTTCGGCTGCCCGAATTTGAAAACAATTGCTACACGCATTTCGAATATATTTCGTATATATTTCAACTTCATTCAATGACTAATCAAAAACGGACAGAACTTTTTTGGTTACCTTGTAGAATGAAGCTCGACTTTGACAAAGTTAGAATTTTGTATTTCACAAGAGAAAATAGAAAGCAACAGAAGGAATTGAACTATCCACTAATATAAAGGACGATTTTGAAATATTCGCTGAAAATATATACTAGAAAAAATAATTATGAATACCTGAAGTGTTTATATTTCAGAAGATTGAGATGAGAGCAACATCGGTAAAGCATCTTGCATAAGAACGAAGAACGTATACTTAATATCAACGCTGGAAATCAACTAAAAGACAGACATGTGCACCGTTGATAATATATATGTGATATATAGAAACTTGATGAATGAACTGAATTGAAGCTCTAGGTAAATTAATAAAAATGAGTTGACACAAAGAAATAAGAAATAAAAAAGAATTGCACTATCAATGACCACTTCCTTTTACGTGTTTTGTCCCTTCAGAATGTAAGGGATCGTGATTATAAAAACCACTATCTATCTTAGCTAAAAGATGTCCATGTTCGACCACTCATTTATACAAGCTCGTTAGATATCTTACTCGCTGTTTTCCACTGCCTTCACTAAGTCTAATTCTCCAAGCCCCCTTTCATCATTATATCTCCCAAAAATATCAGCTTCCTTTCTGATTCTAAGCACAAGGGTCCGTATTAATCGATTCTAAGAACTTTTTCTCGTTGCTCACATATTCAGTTGATAATAGTCCTTTCCTTTTTCTGCAAAACCAGATTTCATGCCTAAAATTCCCTTCTTGATGTGTGCAGAAATTATCAAGCGTTCACTAACATGTGGAAGTATTAATATTATCAGTTGAGAATATCTTTGTTTGTTTTCCTGTCTCTTAATAATTTGCTTATCTTTCGGAAGGCCTCTTTTGCTATTCCACTGTACATTGTAATTTCTGTCTCTTTCTCCATACTGTATAAGTCAGAATAATGAGATTGGTTATAAGAAAGAAAATGGAGAACTGACATAAAGCATAACGTATAGATACGAAAACTGTAAATCGAGGAAGAAATACAGATGAAGACAAGTAAGGACAAAGACATTTCATAATATAAATAAATTTCATTACAGATATTTTGACATTACTATGGTTGCGAATACGATATCTAAAAAATAAACTGAATCCCAATTAATGACATCGGAGAAAATTTATATAACAATAAATGTTATTAAAGACTGGCTAGACAAAACATTAAATTAAAGTAAATCGTGCCTGTAAATTAACAAATAATATAATAGTATGATAAATAAATGCAACAAATATATCTAGCTTGTTTTTTCTGAGCCGTTTTCCTTCACTATGAGGTTGATCATAGCACTCCACAGTTTCATCTCATTTATTCCTCTTAGTAAAATCTGTATCTCTCTCATGTGAAGTAAATAACATATCACTTGCAACACAAATGAACTAGGCAAAACGCCTTAAATAAAGAATTCCAAGTAAATCAATGAAATCCTTTGGAGTCAGAAGAATTTCAAACAGACGTTACGACGAGTTCTCTACGCAAGACATAATATTACCACAGCAAGGAGTGAGTTATAACAGTGAAGACGAAGATATTGAAACTCATACGAGTAGGAGAAAAAAGGTACTGTTTGCACATGATAACCGTGACGACGAGAAATTAGAAACATGTTGATTTATTTTTTCTCTTTAGTGTGCGTAAGAAAAGAAAAAAAGAGAAAGAGAAAAAAAACACAAAGCAAATATTCTATAAATATGAAATAATTATTAGCCCAAGTGGTAAAAATACAACAGCAATAACAGCAACAGCAGCAGTTGTTGGAACTCCAGGAACAACCAAAAAACTTTGTTGAGATAATACGGTAGAAAACGGAAAATTCCCAAAGTTATTTAACTCCCGACGAGATGGCAAATGCCATATCTGTATTCCTATACAATTCAGATGATGGAATAAAGAAACGAACAAATGTTCATAGAAGAATGCAGCGACTGGAAAACAGAGAGAAAAAAACATGACATTTCTTGAGAAAGTTAGCACAGGGAGAATGTGAAAATAATGTAATTATGTACTACAGAAAAAATCAGGAAAAATTTGCCATGAAGAAACAGTAAATATTCTAACTAAAATATTTAGCGAGAAATTTTCGTTATTCAATACTCGTTGAAAGTGAATGAATCTGATGAAAAATAAAAAGAAGATTTTGTCACATATGCTCGGATCGTTAGCAAGGATTGTGAAAGATTCAAATTAAAGGAACTGACTTCGGATATGTTTAAAGGGTTAATTTTCGTTAAAGGGTTTAACGGCAAAAAAATAAAATAAAATAAAACCCGCAGAAATACGTACTAGAATTCTAACGAAACATTAACAGAATAAAAAACTAACACTACAAGAAATATCGAATGAAAGCCAGAGAATGTTAAATATGAGACCTGATACCGGGGAAACTGAAGGGAAATAATGTGCTTATATACAAGCGAAAGAAAAATGTGGGAAAAGAAAAAAATAATCCATGTTTCAGATATGGAAGCTTACGACTCGGAGTCGACTTTCCCTTTAAGAATTCAAAGTGCTACAAGTGTGGAATACTAGGACATAAAAGTCACACTGTAAAAACTAAAGCAAGGAATTGTTCTCAAAATTCGTACACAGGGTTGCGACGGAAAAAAATAATTACAGAAAACCAAAGAAAATTTATGTATGTGAAAATTAATAATGTGGGTGTAAAAATGCAACTGGACACTGGTAGTGATATCGCAATAATCAACGAAGCTACATGGAAAGCTAGCAGAAAACCTATATTAAAAACATCTTCGAAAATCGCAAGGGCGTGTCAGGTGAGAAATTATTTTTTTATTGGCGAAATTACTTGTAACGTCCCATTCCGTAACACGTGTGTAAAAGCTAAGATTTATGTGTTAAATAATACTACAAACGTATTTGGTACTGACTGGGTGGAATTATTTCAGCTATAAATTATTTTACCTATAAATATTTATTGCAAAAATGGACAAGCGACCAGTTTAAAAAGAAGAGTGAAAATTTAAAGGAAGAATTGAAAAAAGAAATTCCGGATGCACTGTCGGTGTTCCAATGTCAAAGTGAAATTTAAAGTGAAAAAAGTGTCGACCTCAGAGTTTAAACTAATAGTGTAGCATTCGCAGCATTGGATCAACTCAACGCAGAATTAGACGGACTTGAATAAGTAAGTGTAATTGAAAAGATTGACCATTTAAAATGGGCAGCACTAACAGTGTATGTAAAGAAAAATACAATGAAATTCATGTTTGTGCTGATTTATCGACAGGGTTAAACAAATATTTAGAATCCCGTAATTACCTACTACCAAGTCCAGAGGAAATTTTTGAGAAATTAAACGGCGGAAAAAAATTTTCGAAGCTGGATCTTTCTGAAGAATATTTGTAAATATAGATTGAAGAATGTTCAGAGTTAATAACTATGAATACGCAAAAGGGATTGTATAACTTCTTTCGACTTCTTTTTAGGATAAAAGTGGCTCCAGCTATATTTCAACAAGCTATCGATACTATGCTTGCAGATTACGATTTCGCATTTGTTTATCTGGATGATATATTAATTAAATATGTATCTAAGGAACAACATATCGGGCATATGAAAAGAGTTTTTGATTACTGGTTCAAACGCAGTGAGGAAAGGAGTTTTTTTTGTCTAAATCAAGTACTTAAGACAAATCATGGGCATAGGGCAAGTGCAATTAAGAATATACCTCCTCCAACAAACGTTACTAAGTTACACACATTTCTGTGATTATCATATTTATATATTTAAATATCAATTTATAAAATCAGAAACTGTATTGGCTTCAAATGCTAGTGACTACGGTATAGGAACGGAAAGTCTACAGAAATGAAAGCTGGTCACATACTTCTGCTTCCATACTACCGCCTGAAAAAAAATAGAAACTACAGCCACTTCGAAAAAGAAACGGATGTTACTATATTTGCAGTGAAAATTTTCACAAATTTATAGACGGAAGATGCTTTCGTTTGCAGACAGACCATCGTCCTCCCTTATCAATTTATTGTTTAAAAAGGAGATCTTACGCATTACAGTGAACAGTTACAACACTGGGGGTACCATCATATTAAATGAATATTTCAAGATGGAATACCAAAGGTCCAAACAATTATAATAATGCTGATGGATAATCAAGATTGATAACAAACAAAACCGACACTTTTGAGGACACTGTTATTGCTTTTTGAGAACACTGTTAAAAAGTGGAATACAAAATGAAAATATATTATGCAATGTAGTACGCGCACTACCAGTTACCCTGGAAGAAATAAAATTAAAAGCACAACAAAATATTCGAAAAAAAAAGAAATTCGAAAAAAAAAAAAGAACTAAAAAAAAGTAAGAAAGATAGACGATTTTTAGAACGCAACCCAGAGTTGAACGTTTACTCGCTATGTGACGGAGTACGGATATTTGCACAAAGAACAGTAATATCTAGCATAATACAAAAGCGAATATTAAATGAATTTCATAGTAGACATGCGGGAATTTCAAGGATGAAATCTCTTATGAGAAGCTATCCATACTGGACCAATATGGATCAAAACATTGAATAATTAGTAAAAGCCTGTAGAGGCTGTGCACTGGCAGCAAAATCAACTATAACAAAATTACAAACTTGTCCAAAGATAGATACTCCGTGGTCAAGACTGCACAAATATTTCGCAGGTTAAATAAACGGATCACATTATCTTGCGGTAGTCGATAGCTTTACTATGTGGCCTGAAATTTGTGAAGTTCAAAAAACCAACTTCTACGGATACAGTGACATTTTTACACGAATCTTTTGCAAGATATGACATTTCGAATGCCATAGTTTCGGATAACGGTACATAATTCACTGCTTACTAATTAAAAAATTTTACAAAATATTCTCGATTTTTCAAAATTGGCGAAACGTGTTATCTGATCAAAAAGAATAAGAACGGGTAACAAAAAAAGACACTATTTTTTTAAATTGGCGAAACGTGTTTTCCATTGTATATAAAAATGGAAAAGAAATATGGGTAGACGACGCAATAAGGTCACGAATTTGAAAAATGATATATATGGTAAAAAGAAAAAACAATGGAACACAAAAGCCTTAGAATCAGTTAAAGTAAAGATTTACAGAAGAAAGTTACAGAGGAAAGTAAAAACCTATGCAAGTACTGTATGATATTTTTGATGTGCCAACACTCCAAGAATTCGTTAAACGTACAAGCATGATTAAGAGAAAAAGGAAATGTACTAAGAAACTAGAGGTTGAACCAAAACGAAAGAAATACAAAGTTCAGTACACTATTTACATTATTCGGACTATTGTCTTATTTATTACAACGTTTCGAGCGTTGCAGGCTCCGGCCTTCTTCAGGTGGTTGGAATATCGAACTGAACCTTTTATTTCGCTCACTGAGGTAGACTGTTCTAGTTCCACATGAAAACATGGCACAGTGGATAAAGGCGTTGGTTAGATCCTGTAACAGGACCCAAAAAGTGTTATTTGAATACCTGGTTAAGGCGGTGGAGAACTTGGAGAAGGGAATTAACAGGAGATAACTGATATCGTAATAAATATGGCGACAAAGATGAGTACACTAGTCCGAATAATGTAAATAGTGTGCATAATACCTCATTTCAGAAATATAGACATACTGAAAGTGGCGCGGGTGAATACTAAAAAATAAAATACATACTAATAAAAAAATGTCAAAAGGAGGTATGTTGGTGAGTAAATACTACGCCAGTGTAACACAAACGAACTAGGCAAGACACCTTAAATAAAGAACTCTAAGTGAGTCAAAGAAATCTGTTGGAGTTATTTTAGCAATCTTTTATTTCCTGTTCTGTCAATAATTTGCACAACCTCATTAGGTTAGATTATGCGCTGTCAAACTGACAATATGTCCTGTGAGTGTCAAATTTTCAAAGCCCTCTTTCCTCATTTAACTATTAAGTGTACGTTTGCTGGGTGTTTCTTCAGGTGGTTGGAATGTTGAACTGAACCCTTTATTTTGCTCACTGGGGTAGACTGTTCTAGTTCCACATGGACACATGGCACAGTAGATAAAGGCGTTGGTTATATCCAGCAACAGGGGAATTAACAGAAGATAACTGACATCCATTAGACATGGCACGTGGAACTAGAACATAGTACCCCAGTGAGCGAATTAAAGGGTTCAGTTAGACATTCCAACCACCTGAAGAAGGCTGGAGCGTACAACGGCCGAAACGTTGTAATTAATATGGCGACAAGCTTGAGGACAATATTCCGAATAATGTAAATACTGAACAGAAGTTTGGTTTTACAGAAGGACGTGGATAAAGCCATGGCCTGAACATGTGAGGGAAAATTATACTTGAAATCAGATAGAGGGAAATACTGAGAATTGAGACTTTCGAAAATTTGACACTCAGAGGGCATATTGGAGGCAAGATCGATGGAGGCAAGCAGCGAGTAACTTACCTAACGAGATTGTGTAAATGGGTGGCAGAACAGAGATTAGTAGGTATAGCCAAAATGAATCTTTACTGAACTACAACGGTAAGGAAATTGTGGCGAGCCATTATCACACTGAGCCTTAAGCGACACGGCTAATTTCACGTTTTTCTTCTTTACGTAATTTTAATATTTACTTGCGTACTGATATATCAAACAAAAATGTTGGCAATTAAAAAAAATTATGTCCATTCATTGAATTTAGCTTAGTTTGGCACGATTGGAAGGACATGCAAATAACATCACACCGGAATTCGGGGTCTGCGAAACGAGTTTCCATGCTATTATTGTAGACACATAAATCGTACTATTAGTAACTTCATATTAGTTAGTCATATTGATACTAATGCAAATCTATTGTCTATATGCAACCTTAAAATAATTTAAAAAGCAACAACACTCCTTCTGTTTTTATGTCATTTGGTTTCAAATAAATTAGCCTCGAATTGTTGTAGTGATTTTCCAAGCGTAGTTTAGATGTGGCACAAGGCCGAAAGTATGGGGCACCCTATGAGGATTGAATTCACTAGTCGTAATTGTTCTAACAAGCGTGCTAACAATTACACCGCCTTGATGTGACCAACCTCGATATGTAATAAATGGTAAACGTAGCTTAGATGTGGCACAAGGCCGAAAGTATGGGGCACCTAGTGAGGATCGAACTCACTTTTCAGTCGTAACTGATCTAGCGAGACAAGTTTGTTAAACATTACATCACGCTGAGGTGCCCACATCATGAGTATTAAATGCCGCATTGTTCGGCGTTCAGAAAGCGTGGTACATTTTCCGTTTCAAAATTTATAAGTACATCTTTATCTCTTTGGGAAAGATACAGGCACGTCGATTATTAAATGATATTACATCAGGAATATTAATTTTCAGACAGAGAAAATTAAAATGTTATATTTGCATAAATAAATTATTAAAGTATAATAATGTGTAAAACATTTAGATGAAAACATTTCAAATTCCAATAATCACTTTTACAATATTTAAAAGCAAATTTCTATCATGCAAAGGCAGTAATTTGCTCACAGAAGAATATATAATAACATTTGAATAAAGAACACACACAGAGACACACAGACACACACACAAATATATATATATATATATATATATATATATATATATATATATATATATATATATATATATATATATATATATGTAGCACATGATTTTACAATGAAATTAATCAAATTTCTCATATACTTCAGACGTAATGCTCCTCTATGTTATCTGCATAAGATAGGACTAAATAGACTCATATTTAAATAAATGCAGATTAAATTTCCAGTCAAAGTGATCCGCTTGCATGGATGTTTGGGGACTTTGATATCGATTGCCAAGCAGCATTGTATTCGTTCCTTAATTGCGAATTGAGAGTCTCTTAAGAAACGAATATTTTGTATTCCTATTCTAGATAATACGTTTATAACGCCTTTGTAGCCCATGAAGACAAATATCTGGTGCCAAGAGTTGTATATAGTCAAAATGGCGCCATTTTTCCCTAGTTAGTTGGTTTATTAGATTGTACACTTGCTGTGATGGATTGGTATGGTGACAGAATGAGGGAGCGAGAGAGAGAGAGAGAGAAAGATACAGTGTCAGAGGAGTGTGAAAAAGCTGTGGATAGTTCACTTTACGAGGAAAATAGAAGAAATCTAATGGGAAGAGAGAGAAGAAAAAAGAAAAGAAAAAATTCAACAAATTTACAGAGGGAGACTGAAGAATAAACGATGTGATAAGAGGGGAAAAACTCAAGGAGAAATGTGGCTGGTAGCTTTTGTGAGAAGTATTAACATGTAAGAAATAAAATGAAAAAGATATCAGTAAAAAGAGTAGATATCTTATTGAAGAAAGATGGATATAAAATGAGATAAATGAAAGAGGAAAGACAACTAGGATATTGGCTAGTGGTAAATAATATATCTTTATAAAAAGGTAAAAAATATATATCTGACTATATTTCTGAGATGAGGTACTTAACTATTTACACTATTTACATTGTTAGGACTATTGTCCGTATCTTTATTATTATATTCACGACGTTTCGGTCGTAGAAGGCTCCGGCTTTCTTCAGGTGATATACGTTAGAATTTCCTAACCCTTTATTTAATCCACAGAGATAGAATATTCTGTCGCAGTTAATTCCCCTTAGTAACTCAACTCTTCAAATTTTTGTTCCTTCTACTGTGGCCAGATGTTCGACGGGCATGTAAGAAATTTATATCTCTTGTAGGCCTGTACTTTCATCTTAGCTTCATGCTCAGATCTAGACTGACAGAAGACTTGATCTGGTTGCTAGTTTGAGCCACGGAATGAAAAAATAAGTACTTCGCACTGGTATACGTTAGTTCAATAGTGAGAATGGGAATTTTGGACAGATGCATATATGGACAACTACTCTGGTAGTCCCGGGCAGTCTCTCACACACTGCAGCAGAAAAGTTAGATTCCGCGTTTCGGATTAGAGGCATCCGTTGCCACTCAGATACAAGAAATTGTCTGAGGGTTTCTTACGAAGTACTGAAATGAATACAAATTTTATGTAATAAAGATTAAAATTTCGTGTTAACATTTAATCCATTGATTGCCAATCTTTTTTCTTTTTTCTGGGCCGCATTTTCGCAATGAAAATTTGCTCGCGTCTCACGAAAATTTATATGATAAAAAGTACATTTATAAAAAAAACAAAAAAAAAACAAAAAACACTGAGAGAGTTAAAGGGAGATAACCGCAGATACGAAGTTAGAACATTATCAATGATAATGTTCGGTCCCAATTTGAGTCTAGTTACTATATTCTTAATACTTGATATAATGCAAAAATATCCAAATAAAATTGGTCAATAATTATTAATAACTATTTATACTAGGACTCATGCATGCAATTACAAGTAATCTATGATAATATTTAATATTTTGAAATCATCTTTATTTTTAACATATGGATTTTAAAAAACTGTTTTAAATCATTTCGCCTCCTCTTCCACTGAGCCTATGAGGCGCGTTCTACATTTTGGGAACACTTAATTTAATCGGTACCTCCACAGTAGAGAAGTTACATAGAAAACCTCAATATTACTGGACATTAATTCGAAGGCTCCATAGAGATGCAGTTTTCGATGTCATTATAATTCGATGAATCTTCATAACCATATAAATCACCATCTTCTGTTAAACTGATGCATATTTGTGCGCCATAATAGGTACATCTATTATTGGAAAGCAAATTCTTTCATTTTATGACTAAAAAAATGGACGATACTTTTTTTCTTTACGGCTCAACAAAAATACTTTTAGAGGAATCATTTAAGTGCCTTTTCTTCTTGCAGTGTAAATGAATTGTTGCTGTATTTATTTTCTCTGCTGAAAAACCTGCAATTCAATTTATTCAATAAACTTTTATAATGATTTGCTCGGCATCTTCCTTGCTTTCGCTTTAAAAGCAAGTCAGTCGGCCACAATAGGTTCCGCTGAAAAATGGCAGCTGAATATTGTTTTGGTTTTATTGCGACGTTATTAAAAACGGATGAGCTTTTGTTTTTCAATTATTCATTTTTTTTTATTCCTTCCCTTGTGTTGGATCTTTTTCTCTTCATTGAGAAGCAAAGACCTTAATTGTTCTTTATTGAATTCGTCTTCTAGTAACAACTTTATTACTATTCAGAAAAGGTGAATAGAATATCACGGCGGAAAACGTCTTCTTTTGTCTTCGAGAAGAGTCGACATCGTAAATTCTCTCATGAAGAATAAAAGGTTTAGAAAATAAAAAGATTCAGTCAACCATGACATGATGGGCATTATATTCTTTCAAAAAAACCCACATCTTCTGTAAAAAGAGAAATCTATAAAATACCACGAACGTCCAGCAAGGAAGTTTTGCTTTATTTTTTTGAAAAAAAAAATTCCCTCTTTGTTTCTCGAAATGGAAAAAACCAAAACTATTCTAGAAATAAAGATAGAGTAATGGAATAGTCATCTGGAAAATTGATTTGTTAATTTTTTTGTAAATCCGAGGAAGAAGTAAATTGCCTTTAAGAAGATTTGCCCTAATATTTCGTCCTGGGGATTTATTTCTGACAACTTTACCTTTTGTAGATTGAAATCCCGATTCGATTCTATTGGCTATCTTAATTAACCTATCCATTTAATTATATATTATTATTTATTCATTAGATTCAGAAATAATTTACTTTGCGAAAGATATGAATTGGTCTCCCGACATCTATGCATTAAATAACATTACCTGTATGTGGAAAAAAATCATTTTAATTATTAACGAAATATTCATTCGCCAAAAAAAAAAAAAAGTATATTCTTAGTATCCGAAATGTTTCGTCTTTAAATGACTCAGAAATCATAAAAATTTCGAGACAACGTTAGTAAAATATGGATTTTCCACATAAATATTTAACGGTCTGTATTCAAATTCATCTTTGTTTCTACTCCCTAATAAATGATCTCAATATAATAATAATAATAATAATAATAATAATAATAATCAAATGAAAATCAGCAGGTGCTAAAACTGCTGAACATGGGTCATGTGGAAGAATTTCAAATCTTAACGATCTTATTATTTCTTTTGTAGAGTGTAATCTTGCTGGAGAATAACACGTTTTCTGTGTCTGTCTATATTTCCGAAATGAGGTATTATGTACACGATTTACATTATTCGGATTATTCTCCTCATCTTTGTCGCCATATTTATTACAACGTTTCGGCCGTTGTACGCTCCGACCTTCTTCAGTTGGATGGAATGTCGAAGCGAACCCTTTATTTCGCTCACTGGGGTAGACTGTTCTTTTTCCACGTGCCATGTTTTAATGGATGTTAGTTGTCAGTTATCTCCAGTTAATTCCCCTCTCCAAGTTCTCCAATGTCTTAACCGAGTAGTAAACTCACACTCTTTGGTTCCTGTCACTCGATCTAACGCCTTTATCCACTGTGCCATGTGTCCTTAGAGATAACTGATAACTGACATCCATTAGATATAGCATGTGAAAATAGAACAGTCTACCCCAGTGAGCAAAATAAAGGGTTCAGTTCGACATTCCAACCACCTGAAGAAGGCCGGAGCGTACAACGGCCGAATCGTTGTAATAAATATGGCGAGAAAGATGAGGACAATAGTCCGAATAATGTAAATAGTGTACGTTTTCTGTTTATCAAAGTAGGACACGTACAACGAAATACTTTGTTTACCCGAGCAAGTTGATGGAAATAAACGTCTGATGGTCGTTCTGTGTAGCATGAACTAGAAATTAACGGCACCTTTCGTATTCCATAAGACAAAAAAAAAACAGGTCCCCTATGGAGGGAGGCCAGGTTTTGCTTTCACATTTTCTGATTACCATTGGTTTTACACTTTCCCTTTGACATACAAAACCTATTTTTCATCACGTGTAACAATGCGATGCAAAAGGAAAGACAATTGGCATTCTCGGTAAAATGACTTCTGTACATGGGGGTGGGGGAAAGTGCACGTTTCTCAAGAAATAACTCATGAGGAACCCAAATTACCCAGTTCAAGTTTCCCCAATTAAAATTTTAAATGTACGCATTATAAACGTCAAATTGACGGATACAAATGAAAATAAACTAATTCTAAACGCAGTTTTCTACATGCAACCATAGTGGCGAACTACGTGATTATTTTCTGAAAAACTTAATATATATATTACCATTGATAATCAAAGTACGGGTTCATGATGTAAATAAATATCGAAATATTTTCTTAGTGAAGAAAATAGTTATTTTTAAAACTGTTTGATTAACCACATAGTTGACATTTATATTGCATTCACAGTAATATACTCTATAAGATTATTCTCTCCAGTATTACTTACATCATGCTTCGACACTCCAAAAGCAAATTTATTATGTTTGGTTATTTCACGTAGAAAAAGAAAAGGTTCTTATTTTGGTCATAGAGAAAGAGAAAACAATCTTTCTATAACATCGAGAAAAGTCGTTATCCATTAATTTTAGATTATATTTGGTGATGCTAGGAAAGTGTTGGTCGGTATAGTAACCGTTTATTTCCTGTTCGCCAACATCCTGTCTGTTAAAAGACCATTCTATTTCTTTACGGTGTCTATACATAAATGTGTCTGAAGGATTGCTTAGCCAAAATCTTGGAGTTTCACCAAAAGCAAAACATTCCTTTCAATAGCATAAACAACTTTTGGAATTATAAATTTAATCATATACGTTATGAACGGGTGATACTAGAACTGTAAAGTATTGCATATTTAATTTCAGCTTTTCTCATTATTAACTGTGGTTTTACATTCCAAGTAAACTGACATCTAACTGTTCAAAGAAAACTTCAAATGTAACCAGTAGCGATATCTCTTGAAAATGGAAATCTGGCGTAGTGGTGCTATCAAGTACCTACAGAAAAAATGATTTAGTCTCCAAGGAAATTCATGTTGACGTGTATTCTATATTCGGTGAACACGCCATAGTTTTATGAACAGTGTAAAAGTGGGCAGCTGAATTTAGGAGCGAAGGCGAGAGTCTTGATGGTGACCCAAAATCTGGACCTCCTGCGACTACTACTACGGAGAAGGAAAGAAATTGATCGTGCTCATCACATTTTGATAGGTGTCAGGCGATTGACTATAAATCAAATATATACTACTATTACTATATCCCGTAAGAAAGATGAGAATATTATATACAATTTATTTGGTATGACAAAAGTTTCTGCTCTGTGGGTTCTACGCCTTCTAACGTCTGATCAAAGGCGAATAGTCTGATCACATCACTGGAAGATCTTACATTATTCGAGGCAGAGCGAGCTTGTTTACTTGAACGTCTTCTAACAATGTGTATTCGGTTCATCATTTTGTGCAAGAGATACACACTATGCAATGGAAACATCCCTGCCTGCTGACCTGCTCCAAAAAGGCTGAGTTTATTTGATCTGCACGGAAGGTGATGACCTCATTTTCGGGGATATAAATGATATTTTGTCTATTGGCTATCTTCATAAGTATGAAACAGTCAGTTGAGAGTACTATGCAAACTTGTTGAGACAGTTAGGAAATACGAGGAAAACGGACATCAGGACTATGCTCCAGCAAATAAGTCCTTGTTTTCAAGTAATGTTGTGCGTGACAGTGTCTTTGAACTGGTCGATAACCCTCCATATTCTCTTGCATTGATTACCATCTGTTCTCCAACATGAAGAACATTTGGCTGGGAACGTTAATCGCAGTGATGTTGACGTCATATATGTTGTTCATAATTATTTGACCCAACAGGATAATCAGTATTTTTTGAACAGTCATATGTCAGTCTGCCGGGAAGGAAACACAGTAGTATAGTTGAAATTAATGCAAACAAGATTTTATAACTGTAGAAACACATCTTCATAATCAGCCTATGAACTTTTCAGCCCAACCCCGTGCGTTTGTAATACAGATAGATTTCGTATGTGATAATTTTGAAATATGACTTTTTTATTATAAAACCAAACAGATATTTAAGTAATAGGATAAATAAGAACATGGATGTTAACCTTCTTAATGCGAATTAAATTGCCTATTATTTTATATCGTAACGTTTAGTGTTCTATACTGATCATCCGTCTTCATATATCTCGTGTATTTTAAATATCGACGTTCATCTGAGAAGATATGCGTTTCGTTTCTTACTCTTATGAAAAGCATTGAATGTTATTAGTATTAGCCTCTTCGGACTCTACAATAAAATAAACTGAATGTCAGCAATATTTTCTATCTATGGAAAATTCCATAAGCCAACATTGATGTCTACAAAAATGTAATATTATTTTTATTATGAATTTAATATTCTGATAAGCCTTACAATATATAAACATTCAAGTCGTCTGAAGATCTCGTGAGTTTGAAACTCATATTAAGACTAGAGCCATCCTTTCATAGGTTTTAACATTGCTAAGCGTTTTCTATACAGTCTGGGCAATCTAGGCTTCAAACACATTACTGTGTAGTTAAGTTTGTCCTATGCATTTTTTCTTATTGTGTTTTCAGTATTATCGTTTTTATTCGAGACTTTATCTGGAAAAGAGTTGTAGGTTTTGGCAAGTTGTTCGCTGTTTACAACAACGTTTTATGTTGTTCATTAATATATATATATATATATATATATTTGTGTGTATGTGTGCGTGTGTGTATAGAAAATATGTGTTTAGTAATCTGTATGGATAAATCTAGGGAGGATATAATCCAGAGAGCTCAATATAAAAACAGAACAAATATTAATAACATTAAGAAACCGACACAAGTCAAGTGTGCATATATATATATGATTTGATTTCTGTGGGGACTCATTTCTTACCGACTCTTGCACAAAAATGTCATCATAACATTTTTCCACTGAGCAATTAAAAAAAAAAAAAGAAAAAAAAAACACGCACACACACATTTTGCATAGATAAAGCCCTTCGTAAGTTGTGGGCTGTACTCGTGAAAACAATTTTGTGTATGTTTTAAGGTATAGGCGATCAGGAATACCTTCAACAAGTCTATTGGAATCTTTTGCAACCAATCCAATGGCTCCAACTACAACAAGGATTGTTGATATTTCATATGCCACAATTTTGATAATTCAATTTCAAGGTCCTTGGATTTAGATAGCTTTTTGAAGATCTTTTATTATTATTTTTTTAAAAACTTTTCACCCCCAAGCAAGGCGGGAGTGCTATTAGCACGCAAGGGGTTACAGAAAGTGGGCGCATGAGTAAAGAGGTGTGAAAGAGGAAAGGAAGAAGATAAGGACGAGGAATAGATCAAGGCATCTGGAGATGTCGATTGATATTGCATTTGAATAGTTGGAGATCATAGCTATCAGGGAAGCAACTAAGAGGAAGGGCGTTCCACAGACGGGAAGTGAGAGCCATGAAGCTATTGGAGTAGAAGTGACGGCTATATTCAACCGTTTCGACAGTCAAATGGTCGGGCTGAGATGCCGACATAGTGGAACTTTTAAATTAATGCAGTTTGGGAACTAAAGAAAGTAGCTCGTCGCAGCATTTACCATGAAAGTATTTGTAGAAGAGACAGAGATTCGACGGCACGTCTGTGAGAGAGAGACTGTAAACGAGAAATCAGATCAGGGCCAACCATATTGCATTATTATTATTATTATTATTATTATTATTATTATTATCATTATTATTATTATTATTATTATTATTATTATTATTATTATTATGTAAATAGGGTAAATTTAATTCGAGGATTCAAAATCATTTCCTTGTATCAATGAATGAATAAGTCACAAATGAAAAATAAGACTAATTCCGCTAGAAAAAAAAAGGTCTAAAATGAGTATATTTTTCTTCGGAGAGGAGAGAGAAAAGATAATTTTCCGGGATTAACCTCTATGTATTCAATTGTCAATTCTGACTGAAGCTAAATAAGTTTCAATTTGTTGTTTGCTGTCATTCTAAACATCTTTTGATTGTTAGTGTCTCAGCAGAAGAGATTTTGATTGACTGACATCGAAGAGCACTAGAAATTACCTTATTGCTTGTCTCGCGTAATTTCGTTCTAATTTTCCTGACCAATAGTGTTTCTGTCAGGTGATGCGTATTTAGAAATACTCTAAATTGCTTTCAGTCGCGGAACGTAATAAGCTTCCGGAGATCATCAGCCGATACGTCGTCTTGGGTTAACAACGAACCATCAGAGGTGTATGGGAACATTTAAAGACAAAAATATCCGCTTGTTTTTCAGG
>OZ038495.1:33181771-33184271 GCA_964036315.1 Acanthosepion esculentum | reverse complement strand
CATTCCAATTGAACGCTTTTTCCGATCGACGAGCTGGGTATGGCTGCTAGTTGTTGATAAAATATTTACTAATAATTACGATATACATCCAAGATTATAGAATCCTGCCGTGTCACAAGGTTTTACACTTGTAAATATGACTAATAAACACGAAATATTTTCTAATAATACAAAATAATTTTCTTTGATGTGAATTTTTGGAATTGAACATAATTATTCTTCACTGATGTTTCTCATCACAACTTGCAAAGCTAAAATTGAAGTATTTATTTTAATCACTTCACACCAGGCAAAGCAATGAAGCCATTAAAACGCAACGCGTCTACTGAATGTTAGAGAATATGAAAAAATATGCTATTAAGGAGAGAGGGCAATAAAAGAACAAATATTAAAAAAATAGACGATAACGATTGACATTAGATTGACATTTTTGAAGTTCAAAGTGGACTGGGAAGCCAGAAGCCGAGAGACTGTTCCACAAACCAGACGTGCGATAGAAGAAACTGTTAGCATAGAACTTACGGTTATATTTAGCCATTTCAGTTGTAAAATAATGAAAAATTTCCGCCAATCTAGTAATACGCTTAAACTCTAGATACCAAGAAGAAAAGTTCGTTAGAATTATTAATATGAAAGTATTTATAGAAAAGGCAGAGGGAACGAACGTTTCTTCAGTGGGAATGTGACTGAAGCCGAGATTTCAACTCATTTTAGATACTTTTCTGGACTTTATCAAGAATCTCTAAATATATAGCAGGAGCAGCAGACCAGATGTGACAGCAATAGTCAACGCAAGGATGAATGGTAGACATATAAATATGTTTATATTCATATATGTTTATAAAAGTCATTCAGAATCCAATTATTCCTAGAGGAAATCATTTATAAGTCTATAGTCTGGCGATAGAAAACATTTGACACAACAGCTATTTATTTGTCAACATGGTATCCATTTTTGCACTTGGAATATTTGTAAAATTAATCACATATATTGAATACTATAAAATGATAACTTCAGATCAACATCCAGCAAAAAAAAAATACGAGTTACACTACAGAGTTATTGATCCATTTTTGAAAATCTACATTCGTTATGTAACCATAATAAAAATAGCAATTGTGCCTACTATTGATATTAATATAATCAAAAGCCAAGCATGAACAGATCTCAGTAATATCAAATTCTCATTATACTTGAGATATCTTGCAAAACATTACAAGGAAATGAGCAGTAACTGTTAGGCTATTATTCCCTGGCTATGCATAATACGGTGTTGTTTTAACGAGGTTTTACTGAAAAGATATCTGCACTTCAAGTCGTTCGAAAATAAAGTCCGATTTTAGAACCAACCAGTCAGTCATGTGACATGCGTGATATACTCTTAGGCGATCATGTATCTTTAGATACATGACTGACGAGGCAGATATTTTTTGCCGCGATAGACGAGATTACATCCTAGGCTATAGAACCCGGTCTGCCCTGCTATTTACCCATAGCTGGGATGGCAGTAGAAGATGATTTATACCTTTCCCAAAGGTATTAGCACTCAAGTGAATGTAATAGATTTGACTGGAATTCGAACTCGGCTCTCCGATTCTTCAATACGTGTCGATATCCATTACTCCACCGTTCCTGCATTCCCGTATTTAAACAGCGGTTAAATTAGTCAAAATAGGAGCCCTGAAAATCTATACATTTCTGCGATTGAGTTAAAAATTTATTGATACATCTAAAGGTATGGACACAAAGAAATCTTTGAATGCAGTCTCTACATCTTCTTCTTTCAAACGGAATGTGTTTTGGTTTGCATTTTGTCAGGATACTTGACAACCTGTCAGTCAGTGGGCGAGAGGTCGAGGGAATGTGGCAAAGTCTCGTATCCTAAGTCCTTGAGCTTCTGCAGTGTCAATCTGGCAACGTGTAGCCGAACATTTTCATGAAGCAGAATTGGACCTCGTCGATTAACTTAGCGCCAATCGCATTTTGCATAACCGAATGCGCATTCCTTTGATATTCCTGTTAGGTTCCTGAATGTTTTCTGAGATAACACCACCATCAGACGGTCACCATAACATTCTCTTTGTGCAATTTGGGTTTTGGAAAGTGACCGAGAGAGCCTTCGTTATAATCAAGCTATTGATCATTTACGATTGTCATAAATTAACCATTTCTCAATTTAATATTTCATTTATCAGATGAGTAATTGTCAATATTTTTGTGTATTTCGCACTATTTGATATTGATGCTATTATAGAACAGCGTTTCGACCAAGTACGCTCTGTTCATAATCATGTGTCCATTGATTGGCTGATATGGGATATCTGTTGATTACTCTGATGATATGTCCATATGATGTCAGTTGTTCTTCGTAACTGCTGAATTGGTACTAATTTCACGACCTGATCCAAGGATTGAACTCGTGGCCACTTGATAACAGTAACGCATATATAAACAACACATACCATTTCTACTGATTCTCAGCGGGCGCCTCATAATTGT
>OZ038495.1:33151771-33176771 GCA_964036315.1 Acanthosepion esculentum | reverse complement strand
ATTCTTCCAAATAATGCAAAAGATTTTGAAAATAAAATTTGCTTTTATACAAGTTTAAACTTGCACATTTTTTCAGGTGTCAGTTAAGAGTAGAATATATCACGAATTGCCCAGACTAAGATCAGATGCTCATATGACACTGTCTCGATTGCAGACTTCGAGAGAAAACTCCTACACAAGGTAGTAAAGAAAGGCGGGAAGAAAATATTAACTTTTAACTGTAAGAAGACAGAACGTGAGGACGTCAGCGAGGTGTGAGCTATGAATTGAAGACGTCTGAATCAATCATGTAGATACATGCAACTCATTGGGTTGTGACGAAAAAGACAACAGAAAATATATCTGTACACAGTGCGAATTATACAGGCGAATATATGTATAATTTATTCATAGATAGATAAGCCCGTCAAAACATGACAGTGATATTTAAGTATGTTCGCAATTTTATTTACCCATAAAATTGTTATAATCTATACGCTGGTTTAATGTTTGATGTTAATATTTTTGGAATATTGAACTAATCAAAAAGTTTTCTATTTATCATTGTAAAGACTATGTAGTTTTTTTTATCAAAATTTGAAGATGGTTTGCCTATATACTTGTCGTCCTGGTAATGACGTTAAATTTCATCCGACAGCAAGGTGTCTGATCGGGAGAATTTGAGGAGTGTGTAAGAACCACTTAATTGCTATTGTTCCCTGTTCCACTCTGACCCAGGCTGGATTGCATCGGTTAGGACCCCACCTATGGGTAAATAGTGAAACGCCAAATTTGGGTCAAATATGAAAATATAAAAAATACGTTAGAAAAATTGAAAGCAATATTTTTATAGCCAAAGAGACAAAAAACATCAAAGCATTTTTGGAAAAAACAAATTACCAAAGCTCACATGAAAATTAAATTTCGGCAAGTAATGACACATAAGGAATTGATATGGCACTAAACAAACAAACAAAAAACAAACAAACAAAAAACAAACAAACAAACAAACAAAAAACAAACCAAATCTATGTGTTCAAGATTTAGTAGCGACAAAATGAAAACGCAAGTAGATAAAAAAAAATAAAGTAATAGTAAATAATTGGGAAAAATAAACAATGAATTATGAAATTATTTAGAAGGTCAAAATGCAGCTTAAATGATTACAGTTGAAAACAGGATTTTTTCTAAAGAACATTTCTCTTAGCTCTTAATCCGTTATTTATCTAATGGAATATTTCACACTTATTAAGAATTTAATTCTTTTTCTCTATCATAAATTCCATTTTCCTGGAAAGAACTTAGGAGGATGTATACGAACATTTCGTACGATCTGTATTGTGAATGAGAATACTGCAAAAATCTCTGTAACTGCCTAGGGCAGGGATTAGGATTGCACTCGGATACAGATAACTAGATTACTGATTTGTGTCAATTTTCCCAACATGTAAGGAATACAAATATGTCACAAAGACAAGAAAAAGAACGTCAGTTTAAAAATACAATATTGCTTAACAAATAAAACCAATGCATACTACACTTATTATTATTATTATTATTATTATTCTTATTATTATTATTATCAAAATTTCTTTTTAACTATATAATGTTGGGAACTTTCATCCTCTGCGAAAAAAAGCCAGTTCTTTTACGCTAAGAATCCAAACGTATTTGCAAAAACAGTACATTCTTTGTGAGTAGGAGAACCGAAAGATCTCTTATTTTGCAGAAAATCCGATTGCAAGTTTACGGCTCCGTTGGCATATCAGCAATGCATTTTTTTGGATTGTTTACTTTTGTTAAGGTCTTTGCACATTCGTTTGATTCTCATGTGTTGAAATATATCAGCTAACCTTGGGCAAGATTTGTAAGTGTTCAATGAGCAGTTAGAAGGAAAAGTTTCTACAACAGCTTCAGAAACAGCAAGGCAAATGGTTTTACTCCTCTGATATTTTTGCAAAATATTGAATAGTTTCACTTTTAAACCGCCACCTACACATGGCTCCTGAAATATTTAAAAATAACCTTTATTCAAGTAATTATTATTTCCATTACGAGAATTGTATATATATATATATATATATTGATGCATGTTTCATTAAATAACATAGACAAGTTTTGTCTATTTTAAGTAAGTTCCTTTCATATTGTCTGATAAGCTTGATAACATTATCATTGAAAGACGAAAGGAAATCACCATATTGATACATGTTTAAATCCAATCTAAGACATAAGCCATTATCAAAGATGGCATTTACTTTTCAATATATCAAACAATACACGGACGAAAGAATATTGATAGTCTGTTTTTGTTGCATGAAAATTTTCAAAGCAACGACAAGCTCGTGTATACGAGACGCGGAACCGAAAATAGCGTCGCAGCTCGTGACGTCACACATGACCACGCGCGAGTAAAAACGAGAAGTATTAAGTATGGAAAGCCGTTGGTATAAACTCATGGCTTCTGTTATCAATTACAGGCATTTAAGAATATTTGTGGAGATTTCGTATTTTATTTTGTTCAGGTTAGGTTTCAATTGTTTTATGCATATAGATTCAAGAATTTTTAGTTTTTGTTTATTGTTTTCAAGTATAGTTGTGTTTTCAACAAGGATTTTCCGGAATTATGTTCGCGGCCAGACATGTTGTTTTAAATGCCTAAAAATGTTAGAATTAACATTCAAATGTAGAGTCAAGCGTCGTGAAAGCGAGTTTGTGATGTGACCAACATAAATATTATTTAATCCAATGGAGATACAATCACCCAAAGGACACTTGTATTTGTAAATTATGTTGGTTTTTTTGAAAGTCGCTAATGGGGCGGGGGAAGAATCATTGCGAATAATTAATTTGGATATACTAGATTTAGTGTAGTATATGATGAACCTAATTTTTTTGACGTATGATAGTCAAGCAGCTCACTTCCTAGGAACCGACAGCCAGACACCAGCACACTTTTTGAAGGGTCGAAATACAGAGACCTGGTGGACTACGCAGGTTTTGAATTCAGAGTTGTCCTTTTTCTAGACCAGCTGCCGGCCAAGGTCTGTCCTACTATTTACACATATCAGGAGGGAGAAGAAGAGGATTCAAACCTTTCCCAAGGTTATGGGCATGTAAGTAAATCTAATGAATTCGACTGAAATTCGAATTCGACTCTTCGAATCCTCAATTCAAACCGTTATCCATTACTCCACCGTGCCTACTATATACATACATATATACGCACACACACACACACATTATATATATATATATATATATATATATATATATATATATATATATATATATATATATATATATATATATATATATATAATGATGTATGTATAATCATCTGTCTGTGTGTGCATATTCCTTTTGTGGTGGATTATATTAATAACTTGAATAGTTATTCAAATAACGTCATTTTATTCCTGAAAGTTTTAACCAACTTAGTATCTTGTTTATGGGGAGATATATATGTATATGTAAATATGTAAGTGTATGACTGTCACAGAAACGGGCGAACATTTGTGGTGCTAAATATCGAAGAAAAAATCTAAATGGATTTAAGTAGGGAAGAACTCTTTAAAAGTGTAGACGTTTTATTCAATGTTGCAAAATCTTATATGAAGAGACGGCTCAGAATCGCAGAATCTGAAGTGGCTATCCTGTGAATGAAAAATCAGGCGACGTTAGATAATGAGATATTCACCCTTAAGCATTTGTCATATATGATATGTTTTTATAAGAAACATACGAGCGCTGTATAGACTTATCTTTATTCATTTCGCTAAACACATTGTAAGGAACAATACAGAAAAATAGTGTTAAACGCAACAGAATTCAAACCACGGCTTAAAACAATGCTGTTTGTTAACCAAGCGTTAGTAACATAGGGAGATCTGTTATCCCATAATTTTTCAAATACGCGTAATTGCGGATTGGCAGCTTGTTTCTTTAGTTCCCACCAACTACTCTGTTGACTCAGTAAGTTGTAGCACGCATTGTGGTGCAGTCTTAGTTGAGTTTTATAGGAATGCAGAAGTCTCTGTCTTTAATAGAGTGGCCTGTCAGAAATAATATCTTTATATATATATATATATATATATATATATATATATATATATATATATATATATATATATATACGGCTAATAATGCAAGACTCTTCGGTAAATCGAATCGAGTTCTCTCAGTCACTGTGTGTTTATCTAAAAATAAATACACTTAAATTCACCTTCATCTCTGCCGTGCGCCAACGGCTTCAGGGTAAAATTTCCGACTGACGCGAATTCAGCCGATTTTCGATTCTAGCCAGAGGCAACCGGACGTCTACCCACACTGATGAGCTGTGATACAGCGAAACAGTCTGTCTGTGGATGACAGTATGCACACACACACACACACACACACACACACACACACACACACACACATATATATATATATATATATATATATATATATATATACGAGAAAAGTGTTTGGGTAACATTTAAAATTACTTCGAAAAGTAGTCTTTGTTTTTAAAAACGAGAAAATTATTATACATGGTTAAAAAAAGACATGATTTTTATTAAAAATTTTATCATAACAAAAAGAAAAAAACATATGATTAAATTTTGCTCTCTCAAAATATCTTCATTTAGACTTGATTACTGCCGCACACATTTTTGGCAATTATTGCAAAAATTTCTCAGGTATAAGTTTGATATGTGTGTCTAGGTTTATATGTGTGGGTGTGCGTGTGTGCATGTATTATATAAACTTATATATATATGTATTATATCAAAAATTATATAAATATATGTATGTGCATGTATTATATAAACTTTATATATATATATATATATGTATTATATAATCATTATATATATATATGTATGAATATATGTATATATATTTGTGTGCATGCATGATATATAAACATAAAACATGAGTATGTATTATATAAACATCATATCAATAGATGTATATGTTCATTATATAAACTATATATATATATATATATATATATATATATATATATATATATATATATACACACACATATCAATGGATTATTGGCTTCGGAAATAGGGAGAACAACAGGGAGTCTGTTCACATCGATTGCAGACAAGTTTGTAACTGATAGTCCGGCCTGGGCACTATGGCATATATATATATATATATATATATATATATATATATATATATATATATATTATTATTATTATTATTATTATTATTATTATTATTATTATTATTATTATTATCACTACTACAATTTCAGCCTTGCAATTGTAGGTTTAGCTAATTTAATATCTTTCTATATTTTTTCTATTTTTGACGTATATAATTTTTCCCTATTCTTGTGTTGGTGTGTTTCACCTAAAATTTACGACATATGATTATGAAACAAATTCATTATAATATTTTTAAATGAATAATTATAGCTCCATTTCAAGTTGTGATTTAAAGTATATTGTAACGGAAATTGCCGGTTATATTTTTTTCAACAGTACGTGCATATTTTACATAATTGTAACACTATAAGCATTATTGTATTGAGGGGTGTAAACATCCTAGGGAACAATATATTTTCGAAAATCCGTGGGGACTAACGCATAGTTAAATAGTGCTAGTAAAAACGAATTACGAAGGAAAATGTCAGTTTCACTATGGGCGATCTTCGGGTGCGTCGTAAACAGAAATTTTGGATTTTCTCACCGCATACAAACTTGTAAAAGCCAATAAATATCGTGTGGGAGGTCGCATTGCAGGCGCGTGTTTCATTCCTACATTTAGAAAGTAATTTGGATGCTTATTCCATAGAATCCCAGTATAATCCACAGTTTTTAGTTCCTGCTTTGCATACAGATGTTTTGCTGAAGATTCGCCATGTCACTTTGGAGTTTTCTTATTCTTCGTTCAATTGACACAAATGCATGGAAAGCTTTGTACGATTGACATCCTGTCTTCTCGTGAAAGACGTTCTGCGGTTGCAGTTTCTTTGTTTCCACAGCTGGTATACAATATCAGCTGCGTCCTAGGTAAGAAGATAAACTTCATCCAGCAAGAAGGCATTACATATATATATATATATATATATATATATATATATATATATGTGTGTGTGTGTGTGTGTGTGTGTGTGTGTGTGTGTGTGTGTGTGTGTGTGTGTGTGTGTTTGTGTGTGTGTGTGTGTGTGTGTTAGGCTTCCATTTTAAATCGTGATTAACCAAAAACAAGCCGTCCTGGGTGTGATGATAAACTACATCCGCGTACTGGGTGGGACTGTAAACTGCATACGACAGCAAGACCTTTGATCAGGAGGTTTTGAGGAGCGTGGAACAACCTATTGGTTGCTGATGTTTCCGGGTCAACGTTGACTCGGTGGAGTGGCGCCTGTTGTTGTCCCAGCTTTGGCCGAGTGATTGACCCCAAGCCGGTGTCGGGGCGCAGTGAAGGTGTAAAAAAATAGGTTTTGATACCAGCAATACATTTTTGTAAAAAATTATTACCAACAATGAATTTTTGAAGAAAAAAAAGTATTATTAGCAATACATTACCAGCAATACATTTTTGACAAATATATTGCCAGCAATACAGTTTTGGTGAGGATATTATCATCAGTTAGCATCTTGTCGGCATTAAATAACCCAGTGAGGTGATATACCGTAAAACAAAACAAACCAAACTGATATTAGTTGTTAGTGATTCCTCCAACTGTACCTTTACAGTTAGAAGAGAGGATTTTATTATAACTAACCACAGAATAGCGACCGTCTGAACCATGCTTCAGGCAAGTCTGAAGATTGCATTCAACCATGAAACAGACCATTTACACTATTTACATTGTTCAGACTGTTGTCCTCATCTTCATTGCCACATTCACGACGTTTCGGATCTTGTATGCTCCGGCCTTCTTCACCTAATATTTATTGGAATTTCGGTAAGGTTCCAAATTCCAACAAATATCACCTGAAGAAAGCCGGTGGGTACAACGGCCGAAACGTCGCGAATTTAGCAATAAAGATGAGGACATCAGTCCGAACAATGAAAATAGTATAAATAGCTATAATACTACATTACATAAATATAGACAGGTGATGAAACTGATCGTCGCCAATCGCTGTTGCTCTCAGTGTCCACCTTTATATTTACACACACATTATACCTGATACCGTAAAACTATATTTTTATCATTACGGAAAATGTTTAATTACATTTAACGACACATTTCGGCAAAGACGCGATTTACGTTTGGCATCTTCAGATTGATATGAAAGAGAAAACTGTCTGTAAGGAAAATGGGTTGAGATAATTGAGGATAACAGCAATAATTTAAAATACTATATCAGATCCGACGACCAGAAAGTAGAAGGTGTTCAAGATGTTTCAGAGTCTTTAGTAATTTTTGAATGTTAAATCAGTCCACTCCAAGCACATTTTTTTCTATTAACTCGCATACCACATGGTGTTTTTATTCGTTTTTTGATGATCAGTGATATTATTTATGGTACTGGCTTGAGGTTTATTATGAGTAGCCCACTCTCAATATATTTGCTTCCTAGCAAATCCTTTTCTCTCTTGATCAGAAGGTGCATTTATTAAATCAAAATTGTTGTCAGATGGAAGATGGTGAATTACCAGTGCTTTTAAAATGTTTTTTTTTGTAGCATATTTATGCGATTTCAAATATAGTCATTACTGGGGTTTCTGGATTTTACAAAATGTAAACCATTAGGCTATTATTGCAATCTATTTTATATATACCCGTTTCTGTCCTGTTGTTGTTATCGCGTTAGGTGATAACTATATCTCTCTTTTTTGAGGTGGTGTCGAAGTATTTAAAGTTACGTTTGGACAGGATTTCGATGGTGGCTGTTACAGAGTTCGTAGGGAGGATTATGTGCTTGCATCTGTTATGGTTATTAGGATTAGTATTATCCTTGGATTTTGGCATTTTTCTTCTGTGGAATTTGAAGGATTTGCATTTGACATGGCATAAAAAATAATCCGTTATTGGAGGAGTCTAAAATTGATTTCACTCGATTTCTCTTTCCCAGACAGTAATTGGGGGCTATGATATCGAAAATGGCGCCGTGAAAAAGGTTTTTCTCTTTAGTCCGATTATCTCCTCTTTTGTTTCGGGTTAGGGTTAGGGTAGGGTAGGGTAGGTGTGTATGAGTGTGTGTGTGTGCGGTATGAGAGGCGTAAAAATATTGTAGTCATGGAAAGTGCAATCGGCGACTCGTGTTAAAATTAAAACGTCACATTTTCACTATTTAGATTATTCGGACTATTGTCCTCATCTTTGTCGACATATCTATTACAACGTTTCGGCCGAAATGTTGTAATAAATATAGCGATAAAGACGAGGACAATAGTCCGAATAATGTAAATAGTGTACACAATAGCTCATCTAAAATATATAGACAGTAGCATTTTTAGTTCACTTTTTCACAGATGTCTAACAAAAACATTTGGACCCATCTCAAGTAAAGAGTTTACCAGGAATTCTGCCAGGTCTTACTTTCCTTACGATGCTCCACTTCACACAAGGGCATCTGCCATAACTTTATTTGTATTTCCAGACACAATCAGCCAGATTGGTGTCATTTCTATGGTGTTTCTAGCTAAAAGACATGGTTATAAAATCAATATTTGAATGGGCCCCCCGTACGTCCAATGTATTTTTTCTTGAAACCATTCTTATCATTGACCTCAACAATGTAAATATTGGCTTTCGTGCAGCCCTCCTCATCCAATGGAAAATTATTTTTATTCTTGCAGTTGCTTAACTTCTTTTCTTCCCTTTCACCTCTTTACGTCTCCAAGAGTTTAACTTTATGTTTCTTAATCACATTATCCAAGTTACCGATGAACATGTATCTCAGTCTCACCGTTTTCCTATTAAAAACCACTCCTAATAAAGACTTTTTAGGAAAATCTTTATCCAGTAACTTAAAAAGTATTTTTCAATTTTTTTTCCAACTGCCAATTAAAAGATCGTATCCCTGCTTCTGGTCTTTTATTTAGACTGAGGTGTGAAAAACAAGTTGGTAATATACCCCTCATCTCTCAAAGCATTTTCATATTCTTTTTTTCTTATAATTATACATCTCCCTTGTGGACGAATTTCTTGAGATCCTACATTCAACAACCACACCCGGGGATGTGCTTAATAACAGTCATGGTTTGGGATGACATATTGTTTACATATTTGAGGACAGCATTCAGGTTCGTATCATGATCATAAATATATATATATTTTCGTATCATGATCATATATATATATATATATATATATATATATATATATATATATATATATATATATATATATATACATACATATATATATATATATTTGAATTTGTAGGTCTGATGAATTGGATCGTGATCACGATTCCAATGTTTAAATTATAACCATGGCATATTAGTGTTTGAGCCTTTTATATTCTATTCTTACTCTGTCTTGGACATTGAGTTCTACCTGGATTCTATCCTCTTTGGAAGTTATATATATATATATATATATATATATATATATATATATATATATATATATATATATATATATATGTATATATATATATATGTGTGTGTGTTTGTGTGTGTTGGTTGTGTGTGTGTATAGTTAAAAATCTGTGGTAAGTAATACAACTGAATCTTAGTAATATAAAATATTAAAACTGATTCACAGAAAAGAGAGTAATTAATATATTACAGAGCATATATGAAATACTGATAGATGAAAATCACCCCCCCCACAAGAATGGTCATTTCGCCCTTCCAACGGGCTTATCAGCTCAAGTAGATTTTTTTTGTATGTATATATATATATATATATATATATATATATATATATATATATATATATATATATATATATATATTAAAACAAAGACCTGATACCACAGAACAGGAATATTGATTTAAATAAACATAATTTTATGTTATTTTTGTTTAATATCCGGACCTAGCCTGCCTTTCAGCCAACGCATCATCAGGGACAAATCGTTGGCAACTTTATAAGTGATAGTACTGGAACACGCTTAAAATTACGAAATACGTACAATTAAGAAAAAAACAACAAATAAATGTACGATTATAATACGTAAAGAAAGAAAAAAATAATCCAGTGGAGCATCAAAAGGAAAAAATAAAGCTCACATACCTGCAAATATATTCAAGGATCTTAAAAAGTTCTCCTTCTTCTTGCATAGTACAGGCTGGAATGATTTTAAGCATAAAGCTTCCAAAATTAATAAATGGTGTTTTGATCTGCCTGTATGCAAAATGGAAAACGAGTCAGTCGAAAAACGAGACGAGCATGACTCATCATCCAATAGGTGTTGTCCGATCGAAGACTCGTGCGCTGATTGCGACACACGAGAATGGTCACAAGAATGTAATCTCATATACCTAGCAACATGTTGGCTTATTCTCGACTCTAACCTGAGACTATGTCCATCCTATGTATTCAGCTTCGCACTGACATTTGAATTTATAAATAAGCAAACATTTATTGTGATATATATATATATATATATATATATATATATATATATATATATATATACACACACGTTAGTATGTGTAATAACATTGTTTTAAATGTAGTTTTGTCGAAAATAACGTGCGAAGAAACAGCTATTGCATATAATATGCGTGCTTATGTATTTGTAGGACAAACACATACAGAGATCTGTTAACCAATTTTGCTACAAGGTTGAATTTCAAATAAATTCTAAGTTTACAATCAGCGCTGAATTTTTGATACCCACGGTATGTTCGTAGCTAAGAGGTAAATGACACCGACACTCACAAATCTGTAATAATTGATGTGCAGTCTTTATGTAGCTTCGTAAATAATTTCACTCCAAGCATTAATACGTATCTTCTCACTTTTAGACAGTGAGAAAAAATGTGTATTACTTATCTAAATTTAATAACTGATTTTTCTAATTATTAATTTATCCCGAAGATTTTTGTTTTAGAAATCTACAATTAATCTTGGATATGTATTTATTTTTAAATTGATATCAGATTAGCGAAGGGTATTATTGTCCCAAGATTGGCCAAATTTTAAAGAAAAGGAAATCGTTAGAATCTAAAAGAGGTGCTGTAATTCGATGTAATTTGAATCCTCCTGTATGGATGTGAACGCTCAACAATTTCCTCGGATGTAAATTTAAGAATTGCGGCAACAGAGATGTGGTTCTACAGATTAATACTGATAATACGATGGATGCGACATGCGAGCGAGGAAAAAGTATTAAGAAAATAAGAACAAAAGGTACTAGTATACTTAGAATTAGTAATTGTTGAAATTTCTGGGAGATATAATGAGGAAAATAGGCTTAGAGAATTTGACTGGCAAAAGAAGAAGGCAAAATTAACCAATTACCTAGTTTGACGAGATTGTATAAATAGATGGCAGAGACAAATATTAATTAGATCTAGGAAGTAAAAGAAGTTGGTGAAGAGCCATTATACAAATAACTTTCTATATTTTTTCTCATTTATATGTTTGCATAATCCTAGTGATCAAAATGTAATTTGATTATACAATTGATTTATTATTCAAAAAAATTAATTTGAGGTCCTTATCAGTGTTCCTCACTTATTATTTTGTGGAACTGTTCATTTTTCAGGTTTTACAATTATACCTGGAACGTCATCCAGCTCTTCATTTAATGTAACCATAGGCAACGGGATGCAAGCAGTTTACTTGTCAAGACCAATTTAGGTAAAACAATTTAGTTTTTGCGTCAGTAACACGTATCACAAGATTGTTGATTAGAAACATCAGGTAGAAAATGGAGTACTGTTGCCATATCTGGTCTGTAGCTGCCTAAGCTTCATTTTCCAGTCTTAATAGGGTCCAAATGCGTCTACGCGGACTTGTTAATATTCAACCGCCAACCCCTTTTCCACAGACGAAACGTCCCAAGTCTCTCGCTAATCTATCGCTATTTCCACGGGATATGTTCAGGCAAGCTATATTATTTAACCTTCACAGCTAGAATCTGCCACGTCCCGTATACTGATGCAAACAACCCTCATTCCTTCCATATTTCATTAGCGAAAAGTAAATTTCACTCAGATTCTTACCACAAACCAATACTTTGTGTAAGCGACTCCCAAAAGCTTTATTTCCCGACTATTAAAATCGTAATTTGTTTATGTTTAGGGTTAAACGTTATCGGTCCCACATAACCTTCTGTTATCTATTACGCTTAATACTCACACACACCAAAAACTCCTTCAGTAATCCTCTACCACGAGTGACTCTTGGTTTTTCTATAGGGTGAACACGTGTCGAAAAATAAATACATATGAGGTTTAGCCAAACATTATCCTCTTTAGTGCGCAATATTAGAAGAGGGGGCCATGTTGTTTGCACTGTAACAACAGCAAGAAAACTGACATGATCGAGCTCAATCTTCGATCACGTGACAACAGTGGTTCCAACAATAAGCGCCCATATGAAGAAATCAGTAAGATAAAACTAAAGATATGTTATGGCAAAAGAGCGGATGATTTTTGACTTACAGTCGTATATTTGGTCTTTTAATTTTCCAAAACACCTTTCACAATCAAAATAAGTAGGTTAGATGATAATCTCATATATTTGTGTGTGTAATCTTATGTGTAATTAGGCTCAAATCTTACCATCTTCAGTTTTTCGAGTAGGGGACATCTTGCTAATATCAACCTATGTAGACGATTCTAGTGACTAGCTCTGCAGGTATATAGCTGTAAATAATATCACGATTTTACCTAAGCCTTCTAAATGAAATTGTGTATATGAAAATGCTCGGAAGCCGTCAATGCTTGTGCTATAAGGAAGTCTGAAATGATGGTGGCTGTGAGTTCAAGCGGGATGGCCTTCCTGATATTGTGAGCGCTCATCTTCTAGATGTAGCCAAAAGAGACTCAGCATAACTGCAGTGTAAACAAGAGCCACTCTCGTGATCCGAGAATGAAGGTTGCTGACTACTCTTTCCTGAACCAGCATGCGTACCTTTGTTTTTATAATAACATTGTTTCGGTTGCGTTTCCCTCCTTTTTAACGTCCTAGTGGGTAACGTTCCCGGAAGTTTGAGCCGAATACTCTAACCAAGACATGTAATTTTTATATGACTTACTAATTAAAAAGAATTTTTTGTAAAGCATTGCGTACCATTCTTAGCAATGGGGATTCTTTGAAATCCCAGGGTTTCATCGAAATTCGATGGCCATTTCATTGCAGCACACGGTGATTGATCTGTTGTTTTGTTGTTGATAAATAGATAGATTCCTTAATCTTGATAACGTGATTGAAGCGCTATAATAAAGGATAATAATATATATAAAATATTAAAAGGAAAACTTTTAACACATGTGAGAATTGTAATATCTGGCTTCGCACTCTTCAAAATTTGATATAAAAAGACATGAAAGCCACACATCAATTAATATTTCCCTAAGGTTTTCTCTACCAATTCTTGGTTCCGGGCATTCTTGTGGTTGGCCTCTCGGTTCGGTAAAAATAATTGGATGGGACTAACGTTCGTGAAAGACAGGAAATTACTTGGATAAATAATAGTCTATTTGAAGACGGGAGAAATGACATGGGGATTAAAACAGGTGCTCGGAACTATCTCAGCTCCTGGTTCAATAAGGTTTACCCGAAAGGCAAAGAGATAATCGGAAAAAAGTAAACACTAAAATATCATTCTCTAAAGAGAAAAAGAAACAAAAAGAGACTGAGAAATTCAAGAGGCGAGAAAAATGGTCATAATAGGATAAAGTAAAACAAAAAAAAGAAAAGGTAAGAGTGTAAGCGGGAAACCAGTGATAGAAGGCTGCGTAAAGAGGATGTGTATAAAAGAGTGACATGATAGATACGGAGTTAAACGGGATGAAAGAGATGAAAGATGAATAGGAAATGGAGACATAAAAGGTGGGGGAGTAGAAAAAGTCGGTGAAGAGAGAAGGTAAAGAAAGGAAGAGAAATAGTAACAAAAGAGACAAAGGAGTGAGAAAGGGAGAAGAGAGAGAATGAAATGAGAGTGAAAATTAGTGACCCCAAGAGAATAACGATAAGGAAAGAAGTGAAGACAATTAGATAGAAAAAAGCAGTGAGTAGAGAAATAAACGGAAAAGAACGAGTCAAGAGGGACAGCAGAGGAGAAAACAAAAAACGAAATAAAAGTGGGATAAAATGTCATATAAGTTACAAAGCGAGAAGAGGAAAGTGCACACTGGACTATTAAAGATTGTAATTCTTACTGAAATTCCTAGGATAAAACCTATAACCAACACAAATATGTCTTTTTCATGATCTGACAGGTCAATTATGGGAAAAAAACACAAACATAAAAATTTGAATAATGGAAAAAGGCGCTAGGAAAAGAAAAATACATGAATAGACAAAAACATTGAATAAAAACCAAATACCGCTTTTTCCTGGGACAAACAACAAAAAAAAAGAAATTATAATTAAATGATTTTTTTTTTAAATTGAATCTTTTGTATCTTTTTTTCCTAAAAAAAAACATTTATTTCAATTTTTTTTTTCGTGTATGTTAAAATGACTTCGGAATTGTTAGTTCTAAATGAAAAGGTTTAAAATATCTACTCACTCAGTTTTTTGTTAGCTTCTCTTGGATCAACTACTCTGTTCGATCGGTCATTGCCTGAATCTGTAAACAAAACAAAACAAATATATATATATATATACATATATATATATCAAATTACAATGAAGAAAAAGGAAAACTCTCAATGATATATTAACGTTTTAAAAATCATATATTAAAATTTTAATAAGTAGAAACTATAATCTCAAGGTAACTTACAAATTAGCTAAATAAAAAAATAAATATATAAAAACGAGAATATAAAAAATGCAAGCCAAAAAATAAAAAAGGGAATAAAAATCTGAAAAAGGGCTGAAAAGATTCCAACATTTATCTGATGACAGAGTAAGGCAATTTGGGGGGGAAACTCGATGCTCACTCAGCAACATATATTAGTAACGGAAGAAAACTCTTAACAAAAATCCATTAAGAGGTTTATGGGATATTGGTTACACATTCAAAATATAGCACGATTATACAAAAGGTAATTATTTTGGGGGTATCTCTAGTTGTTTCATTTCAATATCTGATGCGTTGGAGCTGCATTTATACTGATAGCGAGAATTAGATACATCCTTATTTCTGTGAAGTCTTTTGAAATAAAGAACTGCATCTCGCAATGAGAGTTTATTTGTACTATCTGAACTCCAACAATGGCAGATTAATGAAGCGTTGTGCGTGCGTGTGTATTTCAATATGAGGCCATTTCTTTTTAGAGTGTCACATAATGGAAACAGCAACGCATAGCCAGTTCATAAATGCGCGTTTTTATCGCAATAAATATAAAATAACAGTTTTTTTTTCATACATTCTTTTCAATGTCAAAATCCTCCAGATCACATGGAATAACTTCCATTTAAATGAAATATGGCCGTGCTGGCCCGAGATCCGTCTCTCACCAAGAATAAATAACGTTGCCATTTTAAACTAGGCATTATGGAAAAAAAAGGTTTATGGAAAGATATCCATCATGATGGAAAATATAAAGTCATTAATACTGATACATATTTTATATAAAAGACAGAAAATTATGATTTTCACAATTTATATTCAGACTATTGTCCTCAACATTATTGTTATCACAAAGTTTCGGTCGTTGTACCATCCGGCCTCCCCAGGTGTATATCGATCTGAGAAACCTACTGGATATTCGGAAGTGAACACTTTATTTAATTTATGGGAGTAGACTGTTCACGTTCCACTGCTCAAGTCTAGGGATATTGCTTTGTTCTTATTTTCATTCATTACTGTTCTTCGATCCCACTGAGTGAAAGCACACACTGTCCTACCCAGGGAAAAGAAAATTATTTCTTAATTATTGTTTTCTTCATTCCCAGTTAGTGTATGTTCCTTGATAATAGATATTGTCCGAATATGAGTAATCCAGGGCTTTTATTCATGCTTCTGGGAATTTTAAAACATCCGGGTCATTTGCAAATGCTAAATTGTATTATCTTGATCAAATATTTATGACGTATATGTTGTGAATATGGATTATCTCCCCTTTGATAATCCAAGCTATAAAAGCTGTACATTTCCGCTTGTCAAGTAGACGAGTAGTAAGATTCTTAATTGAATAAAAGATTACTAGACAGAATCTCTTGTCCTGTTTTCATTACAATTTATGCAATTAAGAATCTTACTACTCGTCTACTTGACAAGCGGAAATGTACAGCTTTTATAGCTTGGATTATCAAAGAGGAGATATTCCATATTCACAACAGTATATTTTATTTACGGGTGAAAAAAAAAGTGGTATTTTTATTGAAGTGGCATTTGTTTGAATTTCTCTATTTGTGTATACCAACATCGTCAACATGTGGAATCAGATGCAATATATAGGAAAGGGATTTTTATATTCGGTTCATAAGGGAAATAGATGAACGAAATCTTTAAGAATGCACATCGTAAAATTACTCGATCTTTTCCACTTTTTTTTTGTCTTCAATATGCTATGTTAGTGTCAAATTCGTCAAGCCTTTATTCCTTATTATGTATAACAAACTTTTAACTCTTGTTGTCTGATTGTAATTATAATTGACATTTTAGTTCTTATATTCTTTAAAACTTTATTCTGTATCACATTTGCAGCCCATGTTATCCTAAGCACCCTATTGTTAAACCACATCTGTCACTTCAAGTATCCTCGTCGTTTTTGAAGAAATTGCCATGTAGCAGGTTAGATTACAATTTCAAAACAAAGTAAAAGTGTTTACTCAAAGGTTCTCGTACAATCATCGAAGTTAAGCTATGTCCAGCCTTGTCACTAACAAATAGGTGACCGCTTGGATGTGCGGTGGTGTAATGGATAACGGCTCGGAATTGGAAACTGGGGAGCCGAGTTCAAGTTTAGTACGTTATATTCACTTACGCGCAAATATCCTAGGTAAATATATGAATCTGTCGCTTCTCCCCTCAGATATGTAGGGCTTGTATCAATAAATCACTATTATTTCCGAAACATTATTACGATCTAATAAAAATTCATTGCTTTAAATGATCCGCAAAAGGGTGATAAACCGTAAAAACAAACTTGATTACTTAGATGCTTGCCTTATACTGGAAAGATCAATGAAAACTAGCTAACCTTTTCGTGAATAAGAGAATAATAATGAGGACAATAGTCCGAACAATCAAAATAGTGTAAATACTTACAATACCTCATCTCTGAAATATAGACAGATCATGAAGAAGGCCGGAGCGTACGACGGTATATAATGTCGTATATAAGACAATAAAGATGAGAACAATAGTCCGAACAATGTAAATAGTCTAAACAGTTACAATATCTCATCTCAAAAATATAGACAGATCATGAAGAAGGCCGGAGCGTACAAATGTCGAAATGTCGTGAAGAAGTCAATAAATATGAGTACAATAGTTCGAACAATGTAAATAGTGTAAATAGTTACAATACCTCAGCTCTGAAATATAGACAGATCCTGAAGCAGGCCGGGGCGTACAACGGTCGAAACGTCGTGACTAAGACAATAAAGTTGAAGACAACAGTCGGAGCAATGTAAATAGTGTAAATAGTTACAATACCTCATCTCAGAAATATAGACAGATCCTGAAGAAAACCGTACGGCCGGAGCGTACAATTGTCGAAATGTCGTGAATAAGAAAATAAAGATGAGGACAATAGTCCGAACACTGTAAATGGTGTAAATAGTTAAGTTACAACACCTCATCTCTGAAATATAGACAGAACCTAGTCTGAGCAATGTAAATAGTTAAAATATGTCAGATGTGTGAGAGTTACAATATCTTAGATATATAAGAGATCACACGCGGGAAAATCTAAATTTCTTAATAATAATAATAATAATAATAATAATAATAATAATAATAATAATAATAATGTACAAGCGTAAAAAAATATAGGTTATTCTTTTACGTTTGAAAGATGATGTAGACATGGCGAATGGAGGGTTACATCTACATGCATGGGAGTAACCTTATGTGCAATCCTCAAGGTAGTTCGAACTGGACCGCACCTGTAATATTATACACATCTTTTAATAAAACCTTTTACCATATCACGTATATTTGTCTGTGATGAATGTGGCAGGTATACGCTTATCAGTCTTTGTTGAAGTGCTTCTCTCTCACTCACCCAGTAATATTAATAATTATAATAATGTATATATTATAATGCGAGTATGAAAGAAAAGAGAGACTGATAAAAGGATAAGGTTCAAATTGAAGTGAGACAAAATTATTATGATTTCTATATGATGGCGGCTGTGTTTATAATGGTTTCGGTAATACTATATGATAAATATGAAGCTTGATATAATTGAAACAGAAAGAGGATGGAATGAATTGAACATCGGAGAATCTTGGGGAGGAGAAATAAAATAGCACTTAGAAAAGAGATAATAATTATCTGAAGGAAAAAAAAAGCCACATCTTTAAAAAATAGAGAAAGATGTAGAGGTGGTTGAGGAAAAATAAACGATGAAGGGAAAGTAAGAATGGCAGAAGATGGGATAAGAGTTAAAGCGGAGAGTGGAAAATGTAGACTGAAAGCGAAAGGAAGAAGAAATAGAAAATGAATTGGTGGCAGAAAAGTAGAAGAGAAAGAAAGAGTAAAAAAGTGAAAGAAAAAAGAAGCAAAGGGAGGAAGAAAGAAGAAATAATAAATGAGTTGACGATAGAGAGGAAGAAGTGAAAGAATATAAAAAAGAACAGAGCGACAGACAAAAAAGTGATAGATAACAAAAACCGAAGCACGTGGTAAAGAAAGTGAAATGCATAAAGATTGATCGATTTATTTTACGTGGGTCATTTAATGCCGAAGAAGGTTTTCAGGTGAATATTCTTTGCTGAGCAGGGGATTATACAGAAGAAAAAATCGTTTCAGTTTTTCTTTTCTCTTGGGAATTGTAGGTTTTATAATATCGTTTGCAGAACAGCATAGGTAATCAGGTTTGGTAAATAGTTTATTTAAATATATTTTCCTGCAGTTCCTAATTTCTTTAATGACATTTAGGCTAAGGTTTCTGCACTGAAGATTGAGGCTTTGTCACGCAATCGTTTCTGCAATGTTATATTGCTAAGGATAGTAGTGTATCCAACTCTGCCCAAGATTTTAGAGACATCGGTGTCTATGTGTTTTTAATTTGGGTGTGTTTGTAAAACGTATGGATTTCTTCCATGTAATCAGATAAGTTAGTATTCATTTTAGAGTATTTATCAATGATTAGCAGTATCGTAGGGTATTTTATTAACTAGGGTATGTTTTTTGAGATTGTTGTTTTATAAATTAATGTTCTACTTATTGAGTTTAGCTGCTGAGATTTTATATATAAAGGCGAAGAGATTTGATAGCGTGTTATCATCCGGTTGAATAAAGATTTATATTGTGGATAGAAAGTTCCGCTTGATGACGGCTTGTTTTGGGCATAATTGTAATTTGATATAATACTGAAGTTATATTTTTTGTAGTCTTAATGTCAGTGGAATTTCATGAGCTGCAGCACATAAGCCTTCAACTGGGGAATGTTTTAAAAGCTCCCAGGATGAGACGCAATTCTTGGTGGTGGATGGTATCAAGCACCTTCAAGTAAGATTTCCTTGCTGTGCAATAAATGAAACAATACCATAATTGATACAACCACAGTCCCATTTTGATCTGACCAGTGATCCATATAATTTTATTGCGATTTGTCTGTCAGCCCCCCCCCCAGTCCTTGTGCGCTACAAGTCTGAGTAGTTGCATTGCATCACTGCACTTTATTGCACTTAGTTTTGAGGTAATTTATGTGGGGAATGAAGGATAATCTTCTATCAAATATAATACCCCGAAAATTATATTGATCTACCATTTAGCAATCAGGTTTTAAATCAGGGCTCTGATGCAGCTTCCGAATTTGGCAGAAATTCACATATTGTGTTTTTGTTTTGGAAAACATGAATTCGTGTTCTGTGGTCCATTTATTAAATTCATTGAGGCACTGTTGAAGTTGGCGCTCAATTGTCTGGGTATCCGATCAGAAAGACGTCAACGTATAAAGGAAAATCTATTCCAGGTGTTAGACACTTGAGTATACCATTAGATTTTATATTGAAAAGGGAAACTAAAAGATGCTTCCTTGTGCTACTCCCATTTCTTGGTTATGTAAATCAGAAAGAGTGTTTCTAACATGGGTATTAAAGACGGATTCTGTAAGCAAATTTTTGATGGAAGTTGGCAAACTTCCTTTAAGGTCCATTTCGTTTAGGTCTTGCATTATACCATATCACCATGTGTTATCATAGGCCTATTCTTAGTTTTTAAAAAATGCTCTCACGTTTTCTCTTTAATATACGCGTTTCTAATAATGTTTCTTGTCGGACAAACTGGTCTATTAGCTTCTATTCTTTCTGAAGCTGGTACGAAAATCTGAAATAATAATATTGATTCGAGGAAGCAAGTCTGCTGTTAATCAATCTTTCAAATTTGTTCATAGACAGCTAGTGAGTGTAATTGGGTTGTAATTTGAAGGATTTCTCAAGCCTTTGCCAGTCTTCGAGATTGGGATAATTGTGGCTTTTTTTTCCAAAGACTGAAAATATTGCCACTAAGCCATATATTATTGTATATCACTAGTAAGTATTTGAGATAGATTTCTGGTAAAAAGGACCGCCTGCTGAATTGTGAGATTACTTTACTGAATATATTACCTCAGATAAAACGAATAGCGGCTTATAGTCTTCTATATTGTTTGAATGAAATTTTACCTTTTGCTTGTTTTCTTTTAAATAATATTCTGTTATTGTACATCATAGTTATTTGAGGAAGAGTTTTCCGAAAGATTCTTCGCCAGTGGGTTGACAATATCTGTGTTGTCTTTGAAATTCATACTGTGTTGTTATAAGTGCCTTACAGGGTTATATTTGTTTTTCCAGATTTTGGGGATCATATTCAAAACGGTTTTGACTTTTGTGGTAATGTTGATATCGGACATCAATTTCTTCCAAGAGGTTTGTTTCGAATGTTGTGTTGTTCTTCGTGCCTTATCAGTTCAGATTGTCATTTGTTGAATGCTGTTTAAATTTGCGGAGGGTGGCACAGTACAATCTAATGAGGCTCCTATATTCGTCATCAAATCATGGCCTGCTATATTTGGATGATGTGGGTTTTGATTTTGGTAGGCATTATTTAGCTATCGTTATAAGTGTTTTGTTGAAGTTTGCTTCTTTATTTGTATGAAATACTGGTATAAGTTTGAGTGAGCATAGGTTTTTGAAGTCCTCCTTATTTTCTTTTTTAAGGTTTCAATGTAGAATTTCTCATCCACTAGTAGTCCAAAATTTATAATACAATTATCATCATAGACTTTCCAGCTGTACTAGAGATATGTTCTGGAATCGCTTAGAATTAGGTTGACTGCAGCGTATGCATCTTATTATGAGTGTAGTTAAATGCCTGTTATTATTGAGTGAACAAATTGTTTCTATTTATAAGGCTAAGATAATGTTATGACTATTAAAATTACCCATTAGGATATGTGGTTTTGGGAGTTGTCTACGTAGATTATCTAAAGCATTTTCATTTATGGAAGCATTGCGTAGAGTATAAATGGAGCAATTGGTGATAGTTCTTTGAAGGGATTCTTTTGTAGCAACTGTTTGTAATGTTGTTTTCAGGACATTCTGGCTTTCGATTACATCATTTTTATGTGTACAGAGGCGCCCCTTTAAGCTCAATCGCTGTTGTTACAAATGAAACTGTAAGAGGTGTAGTTTTTAAAGTTTCTTTTCGTTTTCTTTTGGATGGGCTTCTTGTAAACAGAAACTAGAAGGGTTCAAGGTTGCTAGGAGTGTAATAAGTTCATAGAGTTTGTTTTTCTCCCACGGCATTTCTTTTGAATGATTGTGTGAACCATAGGGGAAGTGAGATTTATTTGCTTTGTATTTTATAGGTAGGGCAATCTTCGATGTCCATTTTCTCGAGCAGTTTCTACTTATCTTTGGTTTATGATTAAGTTTTTTTTAATGTTTTGGTAGTCATTTGTTTGTGAAGAGGAACATTGGTATATTTTCTTTGTGATTTTTCTTCTGTTTAATTTTGTTTTTTGGCAGATTTTTCCGTCGATGTCTGGAGATAAACCTCCGATTCAATGAGATGGTTGAATTAGTGTTTCTTTTCCATTTGTGTTTCTATTTGCAGGGCACTAGTGTTCGCTGATTGGTAGTTTAATCTTAATAGATAGGGGTACTCTTACATTATTTTTCACTTTTCCTTTGATGTTGGGCTTGCGAGAGGATTTTTAAGGGCAAATCTTCAAATTCTTCTAAGGTTTCTCTTATTTCTTTTATACGTTTAGGCCAGTTGCCTGATTCTAGTGTCAGCAGTTCTTGAAACATATACTTGAAACGTATACTTATTACCCCCTTCAGATTCATTCAGTTTGTGATTTGACTATATTTTGTTTGAGGTTGTATTATCCTACGTGCTTCAATGACGTCGTACATTTCTGGAATATTTAATTTGATTTAAAGGGTTTATTTTCTTTGTCCCCATTTCTCATATTTATTTGTATATGTAGGATGACCCCCCCCTGCACAATTTTCACAAATTAATGGTTCCTGGCATTCGTTTGATGAGTGGTTTGGGACTTTACGCCCACACTTTTGGCATACCATTCGTCCTGAGCAATTAACTAGTGGTGACAAAATTTGTGGCAGTTACAGCATTTCAGGAAATTAGAAATGTATGGTTCAACCCTTTCCATGCTATATCCAATTTTGAGTCTTTGGGGGGACAGTAAATGTGATTATATAGGTGTCAGTGAGGATTGACAGTCTTCTCACCTCTTTGATTCTTCAGCTCGTTCTAAAATCCATCTATTGTGCAAAAGGAGAGTTCTTGACTACTTACACGCCATTGAGATGCACCCAGTATTTGATGCGAGTATGGTTTTATCTGTGTGTGAATACCAGGGCTTCTATATCTTCTACATTTTCGCACTTGATATATTTTTGTGGAATATATTTGCACTTGAGTTTTTTGGATTTTACATATCCATATTTATTGTCAAAGGGAAATAACAAGGGAGAAACCCACTCGCCTTGGCAAATCAGAGCTACACAACCAGTATATTCACACAGTTTTCATTCTCAAGATAATTGATCACAAAATGATAGTTAGAAATAGTCAATCTCAAGTCTACAGCGTTTACCATACAACCAGCGACCACTGATTCAGGTTTCAACAAAGAGAGGTTCGAAAATTCAAATTCAAAATCAGGGCTTGTCATAACCAGCCTGTTTGATAGGATCGGGCTTCTCCGACCGCCCCTCTTGAATCAGTGTTACACCGTGAGTAAATTAAAAAAACATTCCTGGTCGGATCCAGACCTGCAATTCTAAAATTTTGGAAACTCAAATGTTCATTACTGCGATTGTTAAGTGGCGGCAAAAGAATTATCTTTGAAAATTTAAAAGGTAAGCTTAAATATTAATGCAATACTTAAATGCAGCGATCAAACAATTTTGAGTTCTTCTGTAGCTTATACCTCCCGATCGCATCTACTCCTCCCTACCTATTGTGATAAAAGCCTAATGACCCCCACCCACTTACACACACGCAGGAGCTATCTTAAATGTCATTCGATAGGGTTGCTATGAAGCTAGTATATATATATATATATATATATATATATATATATATATATATATATATATATATATATATATATATATATATACTATCAGTATTACCCCTCATCGACTGGGTCTTTCATTACTGGGAATTTTTGCCGTCACAATTGGAGCAGTGTAAGTTTAAATTCAGCCCCCACAAAAGACTAAAGGTTTTCGATTATTCACCTCACAATCTTGTAATATTTTCCAGCCAATTTGGACTCAAAACCGGCAATGAAGAATTATCTATCGAAGAAAATAAATAATCGAAATCGGTTGAAAAATGTGGAAACGCATAAACAACATCCAATCAGGCACACACTCACATGCACACACATTTTGAAAATTATAGATATAGATAATATTATTGTAATAATTTAAACTGTTTATTTTTATTAAATTTTCTATGAAAGATATATATCCAAGAACACACAGTAAATAGTAAAAAGTTGCTGGGAGTTATAATGGACAGAATGTAGTGGAGAGCCATTGTCGTCAACAGTATGAACTCAAAACCGGCACTGAAGAATTATCTATCAAACAAAAAAATAATCGAAAACTGTGGAAACGCATAAACAACATCCACACACACACACACACACACACACACACACACACACACACACACACATTCATACACACACATTTTGAGAATTATATACATATATATATATATATATATATATATATATATATATATAATATCTATTAGTTTTTATTTGGATTTGATCCAGACTTCCCTCGTCATATAAGCAAACAGAAATAAGAAGAAACCGATAATAGCTTGATAATTTCGGAAACAGTGAGTATTGATGCTATGCAATCATTTTGGCGGCGTCAGAATATCTCAGTAAATTTCAAACCAGAAACCTGTATAGAACTCAAAAAACGAGAGAAAACGAATTTCACGTTTCTTGAAAAGCAATGCCATTTCTATCAGTCGAAGTAACTTTCTTTCATTTGGAGTAAATCTCAAAACGAACTTATGTTCAACACAATCAACAGTTTGAGATGAAGTAGTGAGATTGAAATACTTGCATTTTGTAAATTGGAAGGCTATGTAAAACATTTAGAAATATGTCAATATAACACGGTAAGATACAGATAAAGCGAGGAATAGTGTAAAAGAGGAATAGTGTAAGAGAGATATAGAGTAAGAAAAGAATAGAGAGAGAGAGAGGAATAGTGAAACAGAGAAAGAGAGTAATAGAGAAATCGAAATAAAATAGAAAGTGATAATATGAAACTGGGAGGGGGATGAAAAGAAAATAAGAGAAAGAGAG
>OZ038495.1:33136771-33146771 GCA_964036315.1 Acanthosepion esculentum | reverse complement strand
TGGAAAGAGAGGGGTGGAAAGAGAGGGGTGGAAAGAGAGAGATGGAAAGAAAAGTACATCATGCGGCTGGTGTAAGCCTGTTTCGCAGACATTTAGTATTAGATAGATAGATAGATAGATAGATAGATAGATAGATAGATAGATATGAAGAGTGACATAGACAGATAAACAGATATGCATAGATAGATAGATAGATAGAGAGATAGATAGACAGATAGATAGATAGATATAAAGAGTGACATAGACAGATAAACAGATATGCAGAGTGACATAGGTAGATAGATAGATAGATAGATAGATAGATAGATATGAAGAGTGACATAGACAGATAAACAGATATGCAGAGTGACATAGATAGATAGATAGATAGATATGCAGAGTGACATAAACAGATAAACAGATATAAAGAGTGACATAGATAGAAAGAAGAAGAAGAAGAAGAAGAAGAAGAAGAAGAAGAAGAAGAAGAAGAAGAAGAAGAAGAAGAAGAAGTGGTAGTACTGATGATGGTGGTGATAGTGATTTGTTGGTTATTTCTGGATGTTTAATTTATATACAATTTTTATATCATAATCCATACTGTATAAACACTTATAATAAACTTTTTCTTTAAATATTATTAGTAACTATATATTAATTTTATTTATGTGTAAAATATGTTCATGTAATGACAGGATTAGGGAGACTTGAATATAATTTATATTATTGAACATAAGAGAGAAATGAATCAAAGAAAATTCCGTTGAAAATTGAAGTTATCTCGGAATCTGGTGAATCTTAGATCCAAACGCTTATAAATGAACATTTTACCACTGGTTTTAATATCTGTTTCTATTTCTGAGATGAGGTATTATGCACACTATTTACATTATTCGGACTATTGTCCTCATCTTTATCGCCATATTTATTACAACGTTTTGGCCTTTGTACTCTCCGGCCTTCTTCAGGTGGTTGAAATGTCAAATTGAACCCTTTATTTCGCTCACTAGGGTAGACTATTCTAGATCCACGTGCCATGTCTAATGGATGTCAGTTATCAGTTATCTCCTGCTTAATTCCCCTCTCCAAGTTCTCCACTGCCTTAACCAGGTATTGAACTCACACACTTTGGGTCCTGTCACTGGATCTAACTAACGCCTTTATCCACTGTGCCATGTGTACTCAAGCTCTTTAGTCTTGGTCGACAGTAGTCCTACAGCTGGTAACTTGAACAAAATTACCCATTGGAGGCCAAGGATAAAACGCCAAAATTTACAAGTGTCAATGATTACAAAAAATCTTCTTACCGTGTCGGCCTACAATTGGGTCAACAAGAGCCGCGTATCTCAGAGAGGAAGTAGTTTGGGACCGAAAAATCTCTCACTGGAACAAACTATTCTAGCAACGAAGAAACACTTAGTTATTAAACCTGGATAATTTCCAACCTTGGACCAAATGACTCAAATCAACAAATAAAAAGAAAGCGAACTAGATGGTCACGCGAAGAGTACCAACAAGTCATGACATCCTTTTACACCACACTCGAAAATCCACAAAAGAACACCAAGAAGCAGACATACCAAATATGGAGAACTATAGTAGGAAGTGAAAAATACCTCATTTTAACCGAAACATGCTTACCAATGTCCACAGAGACATTGTCGTGTCCAGTAAAATATCAAATACAATTCTTATAAACCAATCACACTCAAGAAAACAATTACATCTTAAAACACACCAATAAAATCATAGAATACAAATCAGAATGTTTGTTGTATTAGACATCAATATTTTTAGGTAGATACCGACCAAATATCGTACGGACGTAGTAGAAGACATACCACGTGTCCCTTTAGGGCCAATTAGGAATAAATAAATAAATTCATTCTGGAGCCGATTTTGTTAGAAAAAGTGTATAAAAACACACGAAATCCGTTCCCAAAAAATATACACGCGGCTGTCACCAAACTCCACGCAACTCTCGCTTATGATCTTCACGACCCCATGCTAAAAGCGACAGCGTTGACAAAGTTCAGACTACGGCAACTCCGCCAACAATAAGAACCAATTCCTATCTCTCGTATCCGCTTTTACTATGAATCACGCACACACGTGTTGACTTTTTCATACAAACACACATATCACAACATTTTATTGTTTCTCACATACGTACACAAAAACAATTTATATTTTATTTCCGAACTTTATTAACTCAAACAAAAAGACATTACTTCCCAATCAATCATCAACTGCTTGTATTCTTGTCGCTATATTAAACTAATGTTTATTTGGTGAAACTACGTTGTTTTTTCTACTGAATTTTATTCCTTCAATGAAAATCGTGTGATTATTTTATACGATCAAATTACGAGCGACCCTGTAACGATATTTTGTTAATGTATCGAATCTCGACACTTTAAATTTTAACATTCAACGAAAAACCGAGTAGAAGGATTACTACAACATCGTGCAAAACAAAAGACTCTCAAAGATAGAAACTAGATATAAGACAGAATACAGTAACCCATCACTCAAAGTGTAAAGAGATGAGAGTAGAAAAAATAATATGACAGAGGATGAGTTAAAATTTTTAAAATAAATGAGATAGGAAATAATAATCTCCCAATAAATAAAACCGAAGAATTTACTGTGACATAACTTGCAGATTTCCAGACGATGTCACTGAAGATGAGTCCAAATACATTAGGGCAGAATTCCTTGGAAACAACAGAGGTGAAACCAATTAAGCGAAAAACCACTCCGTCCAAGTCCTCAGTAGAGTAACTCTCACGCAAATTTCAAAAAGAGACCAGCTCCCAAAACTTCATACGACAAAGTCCAATATGTGCAAATATACAACGCTGCACTAGAAAAACTGTTAACGGACAAACCACTGAGAAACATCACAGAAGTTAACAATCTCATATACACAACAGTTTTAGCAGGTACTGGGAAGCTTGGAGTCAGGACAATGTAAAGATCAAACAAAAAAGTGAACCAGCGTAGAAGGCGAAACTGATGCAAAAAAGAGAGGGAATCAGATGTGGGATTTCGATACTGAATGAGTTCACTAAACACCCAAATGTATCAAGACGAAATTCAGGAAGATCAGGAGGAAATATAAAATAAAAATACTAAAAGAAATTCCAGCAATCAAGGAAATGCTAAAACAGAAACTGGAGTTAAAGGTACAGAGAACAAGACGACACGATAGACATTGTATTTTCTATCTGAAATAAAAAAAAATATTCCAAACGGACCATAAGAAATTTTACATGGAACTTGGAAAAGTAGTTATACATGTCAAAAAGCCAACATCTATTGACAAAATGCAGAAGTTTTGGGAGAATATTTCGCGCAGCCCAAAGAAATATAACACCAAATGCAGAATGGATCCAACGTGCGCGAATGCTAGATAAACCTCTACAAGAGTGGGAAAATATAACCACGAATAATGTTAGGCAAGTTCTAACGAAATCTCCAAAATTGAAATCTACAGGAAATGACAATGTGCCCAATTTCTGGCTCTAACTTCTCTCATCAATCCATAAATCTCTGGCACAAAGTCTACCAATGCTTATTAGTAATCCCAATGAAATCCCGGAATGGATCACCGAAGATATTATATATCTCATGCCAAAAACAATTGAAACAGACGACTCGAAAAATTATAGGCTAATAGGCAGTCTGTCCACCACGTATAAATTGATAAGGTCTGTCTTTTTTTCGAAAAAAAAAAACAACATTGTTCCACTGGAACAAAATGGAAACAGGAGAGGATCACATGATTGCAAAGATCAATTACTGATAAACAAAATTAGTGACGACATATGTATGAATTTCGGATTAGATAATTGTGTAAATGTAATATTCAAGAAAGGGAGAATTACAGAAACACGGTCAATAGATTTAGATTTTGACACACAGATTAGGGAACTGAAACAAGAAAAAGCCTATAAGTACTTAGGACTTAGCAAAACAGATGGAATACAGCTATCGAAATGAAGAAGAAGGTAAGAAAAGAGAACTAAAAGCGTGTACGTCTGGTACTGAATGCCAAACCGAATTCAGAAAGCAGAATATCAGCCATAAACACTTGCTTATCCCTGTAGTGCAATAGATTTTCAACATTCTTAACGAGACCATAGCTGACATTAAGCGAATGGACACCAAAACGAGAAAGATACTTACATGCCACTGCATGCATCATCCTAAGGCTGATGTTGATCGTCTGTATGTGACCACATCCGAAGGAAGCAGAGGATTAGTTCAACTAGAACTGTCTTACAAAACTACAACAATTGGTCGTCAAAGATGCCTAGAAACTACAGAAGACAGGATGATGATCTGTGTCAAAGAAGATGGAAATAGTGAGCAAATTTATTCAGAAATGAACGAAGCCAACAATTTCAAAATGGAGTTTCAAATGGGTGAAGAAATACAAGTAAAGTCTAATACACCGATTGAAGCTGCAAAATGCTTAAAAAAGAAAGCAAAAGTAAATGCAACCGGCCAGACACAGAAACGATGGCAAGATAAACCGATACATGGTCAATACTCTGCCCGTATAAAAAAAGCTAATGCAGACAAACCCATCAGTCGCTACGTAGTGCAGGGTTAAAAGCTGAAACCGAAGGTTTTATTCTTGCTGCACAGGACCAATGCTTACTAAATAGAAATTAAAGAACACCCATACTGAAAAATTGTGTCAGTCCAAAATGCAGATTCTGTGATAAATATCCAGAAACAATTGATCATCTTGTATCAGGTTGCGCGGTATTGATACCCACTGAATATAAAACCAGGCATGACAGAGTGGGCCAATATCTGCACTGGAAAATCTGCAACATTACGGAAATGGAACTTCAGGAAATTGGTATGAACATTACCCAGACCAAGTAACGGTGATAGGACCTATAACAATTATATGGGACTTAACAATACAGACAGAGAGAACAATCAAAGCTAATCGCCCTGACATCGTGATTAGAGACCGCAAAAAAAAAAAAAAAATGATTCCTTGTTCTTATGGCAGCCTCTGCAGACTGCAATGTATCGTTGAAGAGCTTCAAAAAAAAGTTATCAAAATACAAAGACTTTGAAATCGGCACTTTGTAGCCGTGTTCATAGTTAATATTATTGAATTTTTTTTATTACTATTTGGGCTTTCGTAGTTTCTAATCTTTTTTTTACATGTGAATGAGCTTATTATGCTTGTATATTCTACTAACATGTTCTCTATGGATTCTGGTAGGTTTTTGTGTCTGTTTAAATGAGTTCAGATGGAGCTATAATCGGGTAGGTATAACGTAAGTCGTCTGGATAGGCATGTAGTAGTACGACCAATGTAGTTATTTTTGAGTTTGGTTTGATCAGGAGCACAGCTCCTTAAGGAGCATGTGAACTCGTAAAAACGTTGTTTCTCTGATTATGCAGGTGTGTTGTTATTTTTGAGGATTAGATTAGCTGTTTAAAATGTTTTGTAATAGATAATTAATCTAATCTTCTTTCTCGTGTCGACTGGGGTAGTGTATTTCATTATGATATTTCTAATTGAAGATTCATCTTTCTTATAGTTGACGTGTCTTTGGCTTTTTTTTTCTGTATGTTCAGTATCGTTATTAGTTATTTGGAAAGGAATAGTTTAATCTTTTAGACAGTTTTTACATACTTTGTGCGCAGAAAAGAATACCCTTGTACGTACACAAGAAAAGTTAAATAAAAAGCTTAATAGCAGTACCTTGTCAGTTGTCTTTAATGAAATATATTCGGGGACTTCATACAATGGACAATGGAAATATTAAGCAGTTTGAACCAAAGTACAATTGATTCAATGGAAATACAGAAAACGTTGAAGTTAAGAGATGGCGCTGATAGATATATGCAAAACGGAAGTCGAATAGGAGTATTTATGATTAAGGTTTGCGCTGCCAAGAGACCGCGTGATATCAAGCAACTAAATCAACAATGTATTTCGCCGAAGCATCATTTAAATGTATCGATTTAACTTTCTGTAGAGTTGTTTAGAAGAGATCTTCATTCCAAGTTATATCAATTTTCATAATGTTTTCCAAAGCTTTAACGTTGAATACACTATCGGTAGCACAATGTTTATGCAGTATTCTTATAAAATTCAATCCATTCCCCTCTTGCTTGCGTTTCGCTTTTCCTCCTAATAAACATGATGAGCGCGAAATCGAACGTTCATTTTGTATTCAACCGTTCTTTTTCGCAAAATAATATAGAATTTGCAATGCTACGTAAGTAGTAATTAAAGAGTTGATATAAAAACAAAGAATGAAGAGTCGATGAAACTTCAGACATTTACTAAACGTCTCTGACCTTATGAAGAAGAAGGAAGAGGAGGAGGAGGAGAAAAAAGTAGGAGGAGGGGGAGGAGAATAAGGAAGAGGCGAAGAACCGGTGCTGCATAATGTTCTAATTATCTAATTAAAGAATATCAAAGTATGCTTAGAATGGTTGATTTTACATGACAGCACTTGTTGAATTGTTTTATATCGAATTTGATTGTAGGTATCCTGTGAAGATCTCCGTCGCTATTAAAGGTCAAGCGCACAAGCCTCGCTAATCATTGCCCCAGACAATGAATGTAAAGATCAATACAATACAAAAGCAAAAGAAAAAAAAAACTAGAAATTTAAAATCGATTTTAAAAGTTCATAAAAGCACGTCACAGACAGAACTGCATTTACTCCAAGGAAAGATGGGTCACTATGTCGTCCTAGAATTTTTTTCTCGTCAGTTTCCATCTTGCAAAATTTCCAACTCTACCATTCGCTTATGCATTGAATACAGTTTCCATATCTGGTATGTGCTCTCGGATTTCTTGATAATTAAAAGAAGGATCTGCAATGAAATCGATCCTGACTTGTCGTCCCAACTTCAGTTTCTTTCTCAACGACGTGCCGTGGCTTACATCTGTCTTTTCTACAAGTATTTTCATGTCAATTGTTCTGGCGACCTTTTTCCCTTGTGCACCGACTATATGATCAGGTGGCACCTAGATAGCTACCTAAGTCCCACTAGTTTACTGTTTAAATAGCTAAATGCAACCGCCACTTCTACTCCTACAGTTTCTTTTCTCGCACTTCCCGCCTGTGTAATTTCCTCGTGTTTACTTTCTTCTTTGATAACTGCAAACTTCAAGCATTTAAATGCAACCTCAATTGACATCTTCTGTCTTGTTCAATCGAGTTCATTTTTGTCTTTTCCTCAATCCTCCCTATATTGTCTTTTCTCCCACTTTCACTCCATGTAACCCCCTTTGTACTAGTGGCATTCCCGTCTTTCTTGGAGTGAAAAGATTAAAAAAATAGAAAAAGAAGAAATAAGGACAAACGTTTTACAAATGGCTACGAAAATGTTATCAAGTAGTGTTCAATCTTCTACTTGTAAAATCCATGATATTACACAGTGAAAATTTCAAACATCTCTTTTTTTCTAATATTTCCCATATCTACACAAGCCTTTGTGAATTAGCAGACAATTAAGTGCCGAAATCCATTTCTCTTATGATGTGAACGAGTCAGATTCTTAAAGATCAGGTTATTTATGAAAGACATTGAGAGAGTGTTTGCCTTTCTACTTGAAATACACTCTTGTCATTTGATAAGGTTACATAAATTTCCAATATACGTACGCATAACGAAAAGTAGAAAAAAATATCAAAATGTGATGGACAGGATAAGTAACAACGTAGATGAAAACTGGACCTGAAAATGGGGTTTCGTGTTAATCCTGACCCGATCGAAACCTTAAGAACTAAGAGGCTTTTCAGCCATCTTTTCCAGCATTCTGACCATTAATAATTTGCGTTCGGGAATTGACCTAATATGAGCTACTCGCTCCTTCCCGCTAAAATCCTTAAAAGCCGTGTCAAAACAAACGACAAAGCAATTCATTCGAGAAAAGGACTTTTCCTATGAGAACTAACACCTCTAAGAAGCTTCTTTTATATGCCGTGTCCCTTCAGGGCGTAGACGATCATGTGCCTTCCCTTCTTCCTGTCCGTTGCAGTTTTTAATGTTTTGTCTTTTGTAATTTCTCTCATCCATTTGCTCAATCTCATCAAGTACATTACTTTACACGCTGCTTTCTTCTGTTCCAGTGTCCTGCTATCCTCCCTGTGAATATCAGATTTTCCAAGCCCTCCTTTCTCATTACATGCCCTAGAAATTTCAACAGCTTCTTCCTGATGTTAAGTCTAAGTTACCTTTTTGTTTCCATATTATTCAAAACCTTAAAATCTTTCAGTAGATCCATAGTTTTTGGTTCAACTCTCTTGTTCATCTTTGAAGCGATTGTCCAGCATTCGCTGCCATACAGCAATACATATCACACAACAATCCAGTACTCTTTTCTTTGTTTCTAACGGAATTTTTCTGTCTCTTAATATTCTGCTTAGCTTTTGGAATGCATCTTTGGCCATCACGTAAGAGTTCAGTATCACGTAATAGTTCAGTACACTTTTCTTTGTTTCTAACGAAATTATTCTGTCTCTTAATATTCTGCTTAGCTTTTGGAAGGCATCTTTGGCCATCACGTAAGAGTTCAGTATCACGTAATAGTTCAGTACACTTTTCTTTGTTTCTAACGAAATTATTCTGTCTCTTAATATTCTGCTTAGCTTTTGGAATGCATCGTTCGCCATCCCAGTACGTCTTCAGATCTCAGTGTCGCAATTTTGTTCTCCGTTAGAACATTTCTAAGATATTTAAATTTCTGTAACGGCTTTATTTTAGAATCCCCGATTCGTAATTTGCATTTTGGGCCGATCTTTTACTGATTATAATGCATTCTATTTTCTTCCAGTTTATACTTTCTCTTTTATTCTCATTTTCGTTCGCTATCTTCTGTAGGAGCTTTTGTAGTTCCCTTTCTGTAACTACCATCAACACTGTGTCATCTGCATATCTTTTACTGTTAAGATTGTGGTCACCAATAACGAATCTATTTCTGTTTCTCTCACTGCATAGTTTGAATAGATCAGATGAGAACATACATCCTTGTCTTTCTATTTTTTATATATATATATGAGTGCTGAACACATTTTCGGTCCGTAGGTAGGTGGTTTGCTGTCAGTATAGATTCTTGGTTATTTTAATGCCGTTCTTGGATATATTAAAAGCCGCTGTAACAGATCTTTGTGGCGTACTTTATCGAACGGCTTTGATTAATCTATGAAATACAGTTAAATGACATTCTGCATTTTATTCATGTCTTCAATGTATTGTAACTCGTGTTTTAATCTATTTGTAATTCACGTATTAATATATATTTGTTTTGTACATATATATCGGTCTTGTTTGTTTCTTTGGACTCCATTAAAGTCCAACATTCTTATGTAGCTGGACCGGCCAGCGGAAGCCATAACCTAAAGGTAACTCATCTTCTCTTCTTCCATTCACACACCGCATGGTCCACTACATGTTCCTTGTTCCGGTGTCTTTGACGAAGCGGCAATGTTCTTGTCCTATCTCTGGCTTGATTCTGCTGCAAGCTCTGTTCCTCAGAATTTGGCTGATGAGTTTTGTGATGTAGTTCATTAGGCTGGTTATCCGATGCAGTTCACATTCATTTACGCCTGGTTTCTTAGGCAGTGCTATGAAAATAGACCTGCTTAGCTCTTCCGGTATATCAGAACTATTGTAGATATAACAAGCAACGTGCTCAAATTATGATATCAGGGTAATGAACTCATACTCTTTGGGCCCTGTCATTGGATCTAACCAACGTCTTTATCCACTGTGCCATGTGTCCTCAAGGACCCAAAGAGTTTGAGTTCAATACCTGTTTAAGGCGGTGGAGAACTTGAAGAGAAGAATTAACAGGAGATAACTGATAACTGACATCCATTACACATGGTCCATGGAACTAGAATAGTCTACCCCAATGAGCGAAATAAAGGGTTCAGTTCGATATTCCAAACACCTGAAGAAGTCCGAAGCGTACAACGGCCGAAACGTTGTAATAAATATGGCGACGACAAAGATGAGGATAA
>OZ038495.1:33101768-33124268 GCA_964036315.1 Acanthosepion esculentum | reverse complement strand
ACTGAAGCCACTTCAGGTCTGTGGGAAAGTAACTGAACTCGTGATGCCAGATCAGGACCGACAACATTACAGCCTCTTTTGATTTTGTCGGGAATCTAGTGAACTACCACAGGATCACACTTTCTCAAAAAGAAAACATGTATAATTGAAGAACTTCATTTCGGATATAAATTAATAATTCAGACTGTTTCAAGTATACTTAAATATGTAGTTACTAAAATCATATATCTCTTCGATATTTTGAAAAAAAAATTCTTTTAGATAAATATACTACAAAATTCACACGTTTTGGGCTCTTAAGGATTAATTTCAAGTTCAAATGATAATATCAAGACGTCAACAGCCATGAGTTATTTTCCTTGTAAAATCATCGGATTGAAAGGAAAATTTCTCGATCTGCATGTGAAGAGGATTTCCTCTGTCGTCATATTTGCTGGAAAGAGCAGGGGAACTAATAGGCGAGAGAAGCTAAACATGATTGGATAATATTTGAAAATAGTTAAAGGAAGCAGAAGTAAAATTCTAGAAGACGACAGGTTATAAAGCTGCTTTTCGACGATTCGAAGAACTTCTTCGTATTTTAGGAACGTCCCTGTGTATACTGAGTAAAATGTTTGGTTTGCGTGATTGAATTTAGATTTTGGCGGAAAGAAGACAAATTTGGCGCGGGGAAAAGTTCATAGCGCATCCAGGCAGAAAGAAGCGTAGTAGCACTGAAAATATACGGTCGCCAAATGCTGCTAGATGAATCAAATAAAGAAACGAATAGATGATTCGCAGAAATTTTATCCACAAATATAGGTGCGTGTATAAGATTAGTAAAAAGTTTATATCTTTCATAAGCACAAGATTATTATTGAAACATTTGATATTTCTATATCTTTTATAGACAACCATATTCGAAATACCATGCGTGATTGTGAATATAGCAGAAAAAATATTTACACAAAATAAAAAAACAATGAAATTGAAGAAGTGTAATGAGATAGAAATTAATAATATGCATTGCCCGGTACATTTATGCCTTACAAATTCATTAGATCTTTATATATATATATATATATATATATATATATACATACTATATACATTATTCGGACTATTGTCTTTATCTTTGTCACCATATTTGTTACAACGTTTCGGCTGTTGTCCGCTCCGGCCTTCTTCAGGTGGTTGGAATGTCCAACTGAAACCTTTATTTCACTCGCTGTGCCATGTGTCCTTAAAGATAAAGGTATAGTGGATAAAGTTGTTGGTTAGATCCAGTGACAGAACCCAAAGTGCTGTGAGCACCATTGACACTGTAAACACACACACACACACACACACACACACACACACACACACACACACACACATACACACACACACACACATATATATATATATATATATATATTGTTAAATATAACAGACAATGAATGTATATTATGTCTCGTCATGAGCAATCTAATGTTCGAAAGTTTGCTTTAATTTCTGGTGAAAATAAAGACAAAAATTGGCCAACATTTGGATATTATTTTATTAATTTGGCCCTAAGCTTTCGGGTCATACGAACCATTCTCATTATGGTTATATAGATATGAAACAAAGATATCCACCGTCAAAGATGATATTTTGTTATTTTGACGGAGAAAATTGCTATGCGACGATAAGGGGCGCGGAGTAGCAGGCGCACACCATTAGTGCAAAGTGTGTATAATATCTGTCTAATATGATGTACATAGCCATGTACATAATGTTAGACAGATATTTGTTGATAGCACAATAATACTCACACTTACACACAGTAGAATGAACCTTCAGATATTGGAGGCCATCTACATTAATGCAAAGCAGCCCACACACAACAAAATTACATTTTAAACTGGTCACATCACATCTAAACATTGATTCCGTTGTAATACGTCGGTCTATCGCGTGGTATGACGTCATAGGGTCTTGAACTTGCAATCAGTTTGTCTTTATTTTCACCAGAAATTAAAGCAAATATTTCAACATTAGAACGGGTCATGATCAGACATAACAGACAAATAGACATTCATTGTCTGTTATATTTAATAATATATGTTTAAATAATGATCTGCTGTCCCAATACACTACATATATATATATATATATATATACACACATATATATATATATATATTGATAATATTAGTGGTCAATATATATATATATATATATATATATATATATATATATATATATATATATATGAAGAAATATAGTCTTAAAGTGTGCTATATTTATGGGATAAAGTGCTCAATATCAGAGATAGAGCGTGTGTAAATATAAAAGTGAACATAGAAGTCAACACTTAGAGGCGACAGTCTAGTTGCCTGACGATTGCACTAGCATGAAACAGACTGTCGCCTGTAAGTGTTGACTTCTATGTCTACTTTTATATATATATATATATATATATATATATATATATATATATATATATATATATATATATATATATACAAACACACACACACACACAAACATTTTACATAAAAAAAATAATCTGGCAATATACATATTTACTTATACTCGATAAGAATAAATAATTTTAAATACTGTAAGTAATTCTAATACATTTTTCTTGGTTTTAAAAAGAAGTATAGTATATTAAATATTAAAAATATTTTTTTTAGAATGGTGGTTAAAACATATTCTAGCCTAAACAGTCCCTCAAAATCTTTAAATATACAAATAGAAAAAAATACCATAAGAATTTTTGCCGTTAGAAAAAACCCCAGATGACATGAATTTAGCGGATGTCAGAATTTGTTAAAAGATACATCCCTACCCATCCCTAAACATAACCCCGCTTTCAAATGTAACTATTAACTGATACAACGAAAATTAAAAAATTGAACCCTCTACCACCCCTTGTCTAGATGAATGGATTTATCGGTAACCTTGGAAACCCTCAATTATGAATCTTTGCAGTGCCGTTAACAACCGTAAATTTTAAAAAGTAAGTTACTCCAAAATTCGCTTGATGAGGAAATGGAACTAATGTCTTTGGTTTAATAACAAAATTAAATTCAAGGGCTTTAGCTTCCATTTCTGAAACATGGTTATCACTGTGTAGCGGTAAAACCATATTTTAAATCTATTAATTTATAATATATATATATATATATATATATATATATATATATATATATATATATATATATATATATATATATATATGTATTGGTTGAGAATCCTTTATTCAAAATTCTTGCGACCAGAAGTCCAGAAGTGCTTAGGTATATAGATTTTCTGGGATTTGGGAATAAAGGCTATTTAATTTGTATATAGCATCTATAAAATGGCGTACTTTAAGTATGGAGCACAACCATAAACACGACATCCCTTTATATTTCATAAAATCCTATATACATACGCTGAAGGTAGTTTTATATAAATTATTCATAAATTTTGTGTACTTACAGATTCCGGTAATGACGCTAATCTCATGAATTTTTAAATACCGAAATTGTGTTCTCACGTAAAAATAATGTTTTGTACTTTCTGAACATGATCACTATATAGAAATGCAGGACTTTTTGATATTTAATAATATTTTCACTAAGCACGAAATACATGTTAAGTAATCTACGAAGGAAGGCTTTGCTGTGACAAGCGCTACACAAAAAATAGCCCCAAACGTAGCTGGGCTGGGGAACACCCACTCAGGTCATATGAGTTCACTTACAATAGATGCGTATCACCTAGGAACCTTCCCATTGCTTTCTGAAATCTTCCTTTTGTGGTAAGTCACGTCAGCACCTGATAAACCTTCGGATTTTGGAGGTTTTCAGATTGGTATATATATATATATATATATATATATATATATATATATATATATATATATATATAAAAATATAAATATGAGAGAGCGAGAGAGAGAGAGAGAGAAACAGTGAGAGAGAGAGAGAGATAGTTTCAGGCAAAGGAGGTAACCAAAAAATAAAAATCTTAAAGATTCAAATGTCACCAAAGTCAAACTTTTCACAATCGTTATCTACTGGCGGCAGCAATCATATATATATATATATATATATATATATATATATATGTATATATATATATATATATATATATATATATGTGTGTGTGTGTGTAGGAAATTTCATTAATCCTTCTTTTAATTAGAGTTTTCTAATGTTATAAAAAGACAGTGTCTAGACAAATGATTTATTTCCCGCATAATGAATAAAATAAGTGTAGGATTTCTGATAAAATATCCAATAAAGAAATATCTATTAATATCTCTCTCTTTACACACAATGTACCTTCAGGAAATTGTCGATGAAGTCACCCCACAGTTTCTTGTCTCTTGCAGCGTAACATCTCCCTGCCTTGAATTTTCTCTGAATTGTGAAGTGGGTTTTCTATTACTTTGCTCCGAATCCCTTCCTTTGGATATCGTCTGTGAGTGGTTAAATCTCTTTACCTTCTATTTACATTGGTTTCGAATGTTTCAGCTCTAACTTTCTTATTCATCTATCTATGCCATCCTTAGCAACCGTTATTGTAATGTGTTTTATTCATCTCTCACGAAATCAGCATTTAATGCAATGTATGTAATCAGACATTATGTAGAAATCAAACATTCTTTTTGCTTTCCTAAAATATTTTCTGATCACCGAATAATTTCAATTTTTGATAAAAAAAAATGTCTCTTCGCTATTCCTTTCCGACTCCATATTTCCGTTTTCTGTGATTATACTATTGTAGTGGATAACTTTTTGCGCGGGATTTATTCTGACGCCGCCGAAATTTTGGGATGTTTCTTTAGCTGATTTTGTGATGTCAACGAACACTCGGTGCCACTTTTGTACTTTACAACGAATACTCGTTGTCACTTTCGTAATTCTCGTTGTAGTAGAGACTTTGTAATCGCAGATCCAACTATAGTACGCCGTTGAACAATACTGGTGTCAGACGCCTTCGACTAACACTCGCACTAATAGTACATGATCGATAATACTCGCTCGAAAAGTAACCACAGAATAGTGATCCAAATACTAATCTGTATAGTGAAATATTCACTAATCGTACGACGCCGTCGGATGCGGCACAAGGCCAAGTTTATTATGGCGTATCCGGGTGTGTAGGCTCGGGCAAAAATCTCCCGTAGACCTCGTCAAAATAGGGTCGGCTAGCTGTCTACTACCCCAGACGAGATTCTGCTCTTCGTCAATAGCCTCACTGGGTTCCTGGCTGCCCGGTAGCAGAGAATTTGACAAGCACATTTCCGAATTCATTCGGAGATTGATCGCTTAGACGTCACGCTAATTCCCATATATACATTTCCTTTAACATTACATGATCTACCTATTTAAAATGGGATCGCCTGCTCTCTGGTGATCTTTGTTCAAATCCCAGTGTCAGCAGCGACAATTTATTCCTATATAACAGCTGCCAACCATGCATTATGTTTTCATCAATTAAATTGTTCTTAATTTCTTCTTGATTTCATCAACGAACTTGCCTACAATTATTTTAATTGAATCTGTCATAAACAGTTCAGTGCATATTAATAAAGTTACGTTCCGGTAAGTTTTCCCATCTTCAGCCTGTACATGCTAAATAGATCCGATGGCAAAGACATTCTCTCCATCCACTTGCAAGCTATTTGTTCCCTATATAGTTTACGGAGTACTTGAATGTCGGTTAAGCTGTTATACCATGTGAAAACATTTATCGAGCCGTACTTTATTAAATGTGTTAGAGTAATTATGATATATAAGTGTTGTATTGTTCGTTCTGGTAACATTATTATGGCAAATACTGCATTTAGCATTTCAACATTTTCACAAAGCATGATTCTTCTTCCTCTATACCTGATTTAATTTTACTACGAACTGTGTTATTAAACTAATAGTTAATTTTGTTATTCAGTTCATCAAGTTAATTGCTGAAAGTCTTGTCCAATCACTGAAGTAACGTGGAAATCGGTCAGTATCTAAATCAGTGTCAACTTAGGAATACCAGGTGCTGTAAGCTTTTGATGTACGGGGGGTGTAAAGGGATAAAGGCTCGGAAATGGAACTCGGAGACCCGAGTTCCAGTTCCAGTCGGTTTCCTTGTCTTCACTGACCTTGAGAAAGGTTTGAATTCACCTATTCTTGCTCCAGCTATAGTTATCAGTAAATTATAATCTACAAGATATACGTACGATCTCGAAATTTATTGGGGAGCAATGAGTTGATAATCTGTAAAAAATCAATCAAAACACACACATATCTATCTATCATATATATATATATATATATATATATATATATATATATATATATATATATATATATATGAGAGAGAGAGAGAGAGTAGGAAAAAGAATCAACATTGCATGGTCACTGGCAGATTGAGGAGTGAAACATATATATAACTCTGTGTGAGTGTGTGTGTGTGTGTGTGTGTGCACGCGCGCGTGTGTGTGTGTGTGTGTGTGTGTGTGTGTGTGTGTGTGTGTGTGTAAAGAGAGAGAGCAAAGTGAAAGAAAGGAACTAAAAATTATATTCATCTCGTAGTTGATGCTTTTCCATCTTCTTTGTTGAATTCCTAGACACACACTCTCACTCTCTCTCTCTCTCTCACACACACACACACACACACACACACACACACACACACACACACACACACATATATATATATATATATATATATATATATATATATATATATATATACATATATACACACAAACATATATATATAAGGAAAATTTTTCTTAGCCGTAGCGTTTCGTCTTCTAAGTTTTCCTCTTATCTTTATTCGTATTGTCTTTCCAGAGTTATATTTTAGTTATAGCTGAATGTTCTTACGCACACACACACATTATATGTAAATATGTATATGAGAAAGAAAGGGGGAGAGTGTATTACCCATGTGCATTCATTCATAAATATATATTTTCAAAAATTCACGAACATAAAAGTATACACTAATATGGCTATATTTTATCCACAGAAAAACAAATACATATTCACATGCTTATATTTGAAAGGTGGCATACTCATCTTTATATATATATATATATATATATATATATATATATATATATATATATATATATATATATATATATATATGTATATATATATATATGTGTGTGTGTATGTGTGTGTGTGTTTGTTTGTGCGTGTGTGCGTGTGTGTGCACACGGTGCGTACATACAAGTATTTTATGTGTGCGCAGGAAACTGTCCTACGTTCTTATATCGAAAGGACATAAAAAAAAATCTCATTTCTCATGGACATAAGCGGTTAGAAAGCAAATCTCTAATTAAGATAAATTCTCCCGCGTTTCTGGGAAATATCATGAGGCATTTGAAATCTCGAAAATTATCGAATCTCAGAAGCCCGAGAAGAAAACAATTTCTGTTCTCATTTACTTGCATACATGTTTTTGCGAAAAGAAAAACAATATCAACTGAAAGCAGTCATCAGATAAGACGAGACAGGAAGAAGAAAGAAAAACATCGATAGAAAGGGAGATAACTGCTAGCTTGTAAGATTGAATAGTAGAGCGCAAACAATTCGGCTTTCAAAGAAAAATGAAAAGGGAGGAGGAAAAACAAAAGAGAAAAGGAGGCAAATGATTAATAAATATGGCAGATTAAAAAAGAAAGCAAAAATCTGCGAGATGCTTTAGAAAGTTGCAAGTGACCAGTTTTCCAGTTCAGCTTATACAATAGGAAACAAAAATGGATTTCCTTTCCTGTTTTTGTTAGTTACACGATAGTCAAAAATTATTGGTACGTACTTCCCCTAGATATTCTTTGGCAGGTTATTAGGTTTTAGTACTTATCAAATGTGTTGTGAAAAAGAGAGAAAGAAGGAAAGAATGTTAAACGAAAAATAAAAATAAAATATCATATTTAGAAAAAAGAAAACAACAAAATTAAGATGATAAAAGAGAATGGAGTTTTGCTAGATTGATTTTCGTTACTTTACGCCATATTACATTTTAAAAAAAAATAAGAATTTAAAATAAGCTGGGAAAACTTGGTCGGCTAATGGAAATCAAGTTAATAAAAAAAAATTGTAGCTCCCTGCTTTAAAATGTATCCCTTTCGCTATTTGTAGCGCAATCCCGTTTACCCTTTGAGAATTATATGTAATAAGAAATTATATTAAAAAGGTATTTCAGGCACAAAATAAGTGCTTGGAATGATTGAAAGAGAAACAATGAAATAAATAGATATACAAAAAAAAAAAAAAAAGAATTAATACATATATATATATATATATATATATATATATATATATATATATATATATATATATATATATATCCTAGGTAAAAATAAAAGTATGAAAGCAATTACAAAAAATAAGACAATGGATTATATTAAATGAAACAAGTAAAGAAATATAAATGAAGAAGTAATAGTGCGACTATGAATAAAATAAAGAAAGAGATGATGATGACGATGATGATAATAATAATAATAATAATGATGATAAAAAGAAGAGAAAGAAAGAAAGAAAGAAAGAAAGAAAGAAAGAAAGATATACAGACAGACGGACAGACAGACAGAATTGAATCTAATATGCTCTATACCTTTCTGGGGAATACTTCCTTTGTCTCAATTATCAGAGATCATTTGATAAAGGGTTCTATTAAACAGCAGATGAAGAAAAATGGAAACAACAACAAATATAACAACAACAAAACCACAATAATAATAATAATAATAATAATAATAATAATAATAATAATAATAATCTATTATAATTCAGCTTCTCCGTCCCTCCGTTAGTCCTTAGTTCCTCAGTTACTCCTGCCAATACCTCATGAATAATAGACTATTTCGTTTTGAGCGCATTAAAAGGAGAACTGACATATTAAAGCCGCTACTTTGTTTCAGTAAGGCAATTAAGGAACGAAAGAACGAAGCGAAGATACAAGTATTTGACGTCTGTTTCAGTGAAAAGGTAAAAACAGTTGTCAATTTCAAATCTGTTCATTTGTAAACCTTGACTGATGATTAGGTTCATTAATAAAACTGTTTGCAAGAAAGGTTTTCGGCTAATAATAATGATAACAATAATATTAATTTTGCTGCACAGGACCAATGTTTCCTACTAGAAATTACCAAGCACAAACACTGAAAACTGTGTTAACTCAAAATGCGGATACTGTGATAAATATCCACAAACAACTGTCCATCTCTCATCAAGTTGCAAGATATTAGCACCTTCTTGTTTTTGTATAGTATCCTTATGGTAGTTACTGTTTCAGGGAAAGGTTAATGTTTACCCAGATGGTTCTTTGACATGTCAATAAGTAATATTTACCGACCTTCCTACTAGGTAAGATATGCCATAAGGCTGAATTTAATGAGGGACAATCTGAGGCCATAGGCTCGGCCAAAAATTCCCTGTAGACTCCGCATAAATGGGGTCATGTCTGTCTACCTCCCCGGACGAGACTCTATCCTTAGGCGTAGGCTCGTCCGGGTTCTTCTTGCTAAGAGCTGAGCAGGCAGCCAGCTCCAGCTGTCTAACTACCGGAATCCTCAGGTAGCCAGTAAAATAAATAAACCACAAAATACTCTAAATATTTCTTTGACATTTCAATAAATAACCACATTCTCTTTTTGTGGCCATTGATCATTATGTCTGGGGAGGTAACATATCATAATGTATCGACTACACTTTTTCTAATGTACAGAATCGAAGGCTTCAGAGACGTACGTTGCTGTTATGAAAACCTGTCACCATATCGCGCACATTTGACTGTGATGTACGCACCTGGTATACTGCTATGAGACTGGCTTTCATGATAAGCGTATTGGACATTATATTTGTACTTCCACGTCACTCTATTGAGGCTACACACTCAATAATAATAATAGTCATAATAATCTCTCTGCTTCCTAAGACACCTCAAGGTTAATTAACATCAGTGAGTGTTCGCAGGTTGCTGTGATACTTATAACTGCTCATGAATTATGCAAAGCGTCTTGCCTCTAAGCTACTGGCAAGAGCTGCGCATTGAGCATCTCCATCTAAGTATGGTGAGGGACTACTAATAATAATGTTATAATATAAATAAAAGAAACAAAAATCCAGTTAATAAAAATAAATTAAATGGAACAGAGGAATGGATTAATTAATAAATTGAAGGAGTGTAGATGAGGAATATATATAATGGACTCTCCCGTCGAATTCGACGTATGAGGGTCAAGCGATAGCCAGACACCAGCACATATGATTTGATTATAGTGGGGAATAATTTGTGCACAACCAAATGAATACAGAGACCTAGTGCACCATGTGCCAGAAAGATCCCCAACCGACCCTCCAGAGGTTTTGAATTCAGAGTTGTCCTTATCCTGGACCAGTTGCCATTCAAGGCTGTAGAACCCTGTCTATCCTGCTATTTAACCATAGCTGGTGGAGCAAAAGAGTATTCATACTTTTCCCAAGGGTATTAGCGCGAATGTAACGGATTCGACTTGAATTCGAACTCGGCTCTGCGATTGCTCAATCCGCGCCGCTGCTATATATTACTCCACCTTGCCTCCTGAATATATTTATACATATTCCTCAATACATATATATATATATATATATATATATATATATATATATATATATATATATATATATATATATATATATATATATATATATATATATATTCCTCAACGGCAGCACAACGCGAAATTACATGCACCACGCAATCTTCAGGTGCTGTGACGGGCATTTATATAATTTATATTTGTTACATATATTCGGTAATTCCAATGGTGGGATAGTTTCTATTTCATACGGGAGGAATTGTTGCTTTAAAAAAAAATTAAACTATGTAACAGTTAGTCTGAATTAAGCAATTGACTGTTGCATTGTGCATGAACCTTTAATTCTTTATATACATATATATATATATATATATATATATATATATGTGTGTGTGGGTGTGTGTGTGTGCATATATATATATATATATATATATATATATATATATATATATATATATATATTACTCTATAGTTTATACCTTTGTTATATGGCAACGAATACTATTTTATTAACACAAACACTCAATGGACAATATTATATATTCATTTATACACACACATATATATATATATATATATATATATATATATATATATATATATATATATATATATATATACATACATACATACATACATACATACATATGTTAATCTATAATTTATACCTCTGTTATATGGCAACGAATACTATTTTATTAACACAAACACTCAATGGACAATATTATATATTCATTTATACACACACAGATATATATACATATATATATATATATATATATATATATATATATATATATATATATATATATATTAATCTATAGTTTATACCTTTGTTATATGGCAACGAATACTATTTTATTAACACAAACACTCAACAGACAATATTATATATTGATTTACACACACACACACACACACACATACACACACACACACATACATATATATATATATATATATATATATATATTGCAAAATAAAGACACAAGAAGGAAGAAATAACAGTAGTCGTAGAAATAAAGTGTAAAACTGAATTTATTAGAAAATAAAAAGTAACCATCGTCAAGATAAAACGCAAGCAAAAATCGAACGCATAAACATAGAAAAACTGACGTGAAAAAACTAATACAGGAGAAAGAAGCATAAAAAAGAGGAAAAGACAAAGCGAAACTTTATGAAAGATGCAACAAAGATAGAACAAGACATACTGAAAATGAAGCAGCGGTAAAAATAAATAAAAAAAAAACAATATAATAAACACATCAGACGAGATAAGAAAGGAAAATAGCGAATATTTGCTTATGCTTGTCTAATTACCATATAAAATTTGATTACCTTCAAGTCGAGACGATGCCGTACTAGAATGTTCCCCCTCAGGTGCCACTCCACAAGTTACGTCTCCGAAACTCAGATTATCTGGTGGTTGTCCCGGTATATCTTGTTGCATCTGCATCGAAGCTGTTAGAAAATAAAATAAAAACAGTACTGTTATATTTACGGGTATAGCGGAGATAACTTAAAATGAGAAAAGTCGGTGTCTGTTTGGCGCCGATGACAGAGCGTGGTACTAACGGGTAAGCTGTGATGTGGATCGTGATGCCAGGAATCTCGACAGAGGTCGTCGAACCGAGCTAAATCTAGAAGCAATAGGTTTTGTAGAAATGAACAAAGGAAGGAAGCCGACAGAAGGCTTGATTGCTTTTAACGAGTACTTCAATTAAATATCGATACAGAACTAATTGCGAAAGATAATTAGTTTTTAGATATTAAATGGGCTGAGAGGTGCTTACTAGCTCGAGGCTGAACTAGAGATAATTTATTAGTACACGCATGAGCTACACTCGTCATTCGATTGAAATAAAAGATATTTAAAATTCTTACAATCAAACTGTTTATATAGACATCAAAGCATCAAATTGGTGCAGTTATTTAGACAGAAAGATTCTTTGTTGCCAAACCTCTGGGTTTGGGAACACTGTTTGTCGACCACTCTGACTCCGGGCGGAGAGGAACTCAAACGAGGCTATGCCTAAAGGCAGAGTCTCATCTGGAGAAGTAGACAGGCACCCGACACCGTGTATACCGAGTCTACACGGATATTTTTGCCTGGGCCTACGGGCTAGGAAAACCCCACGAAAAAAACCCGCCTTGTGCCACATCCCACATTATGGGAAGGTAACGGGTAACTTCCGTTATTTAGACAGAAAAATTATGGAAAAGAGCTTTTCGAAAACTTCGGTTAAACTCTGCGGGATTTTTTATATGGAGTTATACAAGATGCGCCAAATGTAACGCCATTTTCAGTTATTAAATGTTATTTAGTTTAAGATTTCTTAAGATTAACAATGGTTTACGCGTTCGGGAATGGATAGGATCATATATATATATATATATATATATATATATATAGGATCAAGATCACCAGTTATAAAACCATCAGACTTTTTCTTGTGCAGTAGACTGCAAGATCTTATTTACAAGATAAAACCGAAAAAAATTCCTAAATTGAAATAAGCAATTACTGATGAATTTGTCAAATAATTTGTAGACTTAAACGTTATTTTTATTGAATGCACATATTTGAGTAGATACTTTGTTTATTTATTAGGCATTATTTTTATTTGTTTTCGTGTACAGGCGTAAATGTTCGATAAATCTTATTGAAGAAAAAATAGGCGCTCTCCGGGAGAATTCGAAGATGCGTCTCTCAAGGCAGAGGGAAACCGACGTACCGTAACCGACACAGCCACGTGGAAGCTTTGCCGATCACTTAAGGACTGAACAGTGATTTAAGCGAAATTATTCTCGTCCTAGATTCCTCGAAATTATCATATCTGTTCAGTTTCAAATCCAAACACTAACAAAATAAATTCCACAAGAACTAAGTTTTTATATTCATTAAAGAGACAGATTTTATTACATGGTTTCCTGTTTCAGGGGGAACGCAAGTTCAAATCCTGCCGGAGAGCATGTTTTTCCTTAATAAGAATATTCAGGCCTATAGAAGAAAATAAATAAATACAGAGTTTAATAAATAAACGAGGCGTCTCATCAAATATCAGTAACCTCTAAAATTTAAAGTGGTTATATATATAAATATATGAAAAAAGTGATGATATATATATATATATTATAAATTAACTGATTTAAATAGGTTTTTTTCGCTACATTAAAAACATTAGTTCCATTTCATCCTCAAGCGAATTTTGTAATCCAAAATTCGCTTGTGGATGAAATGGAACTAATGTTTTTAATTTAATTACAAAATTAAATTCGAAGATTTTAGCTTCCATTTTTGAAACATGGTTATTACTGTGTAGCGAAAAACATATTTAAATCAGTTAATTTATAATATTAATGCTCTGTAAATTTTCATTGATCACTATTTTGTAAAAATAAAAATATCAATAAGAAAACCGGATTATATATCTTACTGTTCTTTCTTTATATATATATATATATATATATATATATATATATATATATATATATATATATGGATAGATATGAAATGTGATTATATATACATATATATGTATATATATATATATAGAGAGAGAGAGAGACAGAGAGAGACAGAGAGAGTGTGAGATATGAAAAAACTACACATACAGTTAAAAATAAAAGTCTTCTTCGATAATGTCTAAAAGAATAGTGGAAACTGGTCGTATATGTAAACGTTTTGGACATTTTTTTCACACTTTATGTACCGAAAAGGAAACACTTGAACGAATACGAGAAAAAATAAATAAAAAGCTTAATAATTGTGTCTTGTCAAACGTCTTTAACGAAACATGTGTAAAAGACGAATTGGTGCCCCAATACACAATATACTATTGAACTGTTCTTAGGATAAACAACTAGACGACCCGCATATATCACTTGAATTATAATGGTGAACACAATTTCGGGAATAGCCGAATACAGAGAACATAATGCCACACGGTCCCCAAATGACACCCACACAAGATATATATATATATATATATATATATATATATATATATATATATATATATATATATATATATATATATATATATATATATAAGTATAGGATTGGTGTGTACGGAATAAATACCAATAACCAACAAATACTATTCGTAAAAGAGTGCTCAATACAGAGTAGAGCAAATATAATTATTTATTCGAAAATTATAACATAAATATAATGTTGTTATTTTATAATCTTATAAATATAAAATAATAATATAAAATATTATGTTGTTATAATATAAAATATTATGTTGTTATAATATTAAATATTATGTTGTTATGTTATAATTTTCGAATAATTATATATATATATATATATACATATATATATATATATATATATATATATATATATATATATATATATATATATATATATATATATATATATATATTAAAGGAAAAACTAAAGGCATCATCGGAAATATGATTATATAATATAATTTATTTCGACAAGTAAACTTTTAAACTTGTCTCATCAGACCGAAATTACAATTTGTAATTTCGGTCTGATAATACAAGTATTAAAAACTTACTCGTCGAAATAAATTATTTATAATCCTGTTTCGAGGATGCGTTAAGTTTTTCCTTTGATGAGTATCATATTGCTCTCTATACTATACATTGAGGCTCTCTTTATGGATATATCTTTTTAATATTTCATATTAAAATGACCTACTCTACGATTATCCTTTCCACTATAGGATTTGATATTATTATCTTTCATATATATATACATATATATATATATATATATATATATATATATATATATATATATATATATATATATATATATATATATACGCAACGGCAGGTTCACCGAAGCCGTCAGAGAAGAAACATGGATAAAACAGGAAAGACGTGGGAAGAGAACATTGCAGTCGTAAAGACCAAACGGCCATATTACTATCATAATGTCTGAAAAGAAGGAAGACGCGGAAATGCTAATACAGCTATTGTTCCGTCATTGTGATTCTTGGAAACGATCAATTCGATGTTCAGACTATATAGCGTGCAGCTGTCAAGCTTTAGAATTAGAGAAAGGCAAATACTAAATTGTAACACCAATATAACCAACAACGAAAATAAACTAAGATTTATTAAAATCTTGTTAATGTATTTCGGCTTCTAGTTTATTATTCCAAGACTTCGATTAATCTCTGGCATCTATCAACCATGGGTTTCTGTGTCGTCATGTGTCTGGCATATGCTTTCGAAGTATCAGATCATTGGACTTATTTAGAGCTTAAAGCCTTCCGCGTTTGGAGAAGTCATATCCAGAGAGGTTAGTCACTGTTATTCCCCCTGCTACTCCACCCTACAATCATATTCTATACGTCCAATGTATTACTTTTTTTTCTTTTTGTCTTCATTTCCCATGTGTCTCATCCATAGTACCATCTGTAGAACAACGTCTCTTTTGATTCAAGTATCCTCTTCATGTGTAAGGAGGTTCATTGGCGTATAAGCGATTTGATATTATAAATCACTTCAGCACTCTGGCTCTCAATACTTTAGATTTTGGAAGGTATCATTCAGTATTGCAATGCGCATTCGGAATTCTTATATCGATATATATATATATATATATATATATATATATATATATATATATATATATATCTATATCTATATATATATATATATCGATGTATATATATATATATATATCTATATATCTATATCTATATATATATATATCGATGTATATATATATATATATATATATATATATATATATATATATATCGATGTATATATATATATCGATGTGTGTATATATATATATATATATATATATATATATATATATATCGATTGCACTAATAGCACATTACTGCATGAATAAAGTACGCGTTTGTAAGCTGAATATTTTATAGCTTGGTGAAAAAATATTCAAAGTATGCATCTCCCTTAAATGTGAAATATGAATGCCAAAAACTGTCCTGCTTAAATTGATGCAGCAATTGGAAGTATAAATTATAGCAAGTGATTTTTACCTTGAAGACATGTTCCCTATGCACATTATTTGGAATATTGTTCTCATCTTATGAGAACATATTTATTATTTGGATATTACGAGCCTTATTTATTACAAAGTTTTGGCCGTTGTACGCTCATTATATCATTTCCAATTCCACTAGACTGTTCTAGTGCCATTTATAATGGATGTTAGTTATCTCCTGTTAATTTCCCCTTGAAAGTTCTCCACTGTCCTAACCGGGTATTGAACTCACACTGTTTGGGATCTGTCACTAACCAACGCCTTTATCCACAGTGCCATGTGTCCTTGAGGACATCTGTGTATGAATTTCTGGGTATTATAAAACCTAATGTCTTCAGCAACCGGTTTTAACAGCGATCATATTGCAATTTTTGCTGTAATCATTTTATGTTTTTTACCAGTTCTCATATTGCAATTTTTGTTATTATCGCTTTTCTCTGGCACTCCTTATTATTCCTTATTTGTCGCGAAATGTCGTAAGACGTCAATCACTACCACAGAATGTAGAAATTAGCAAAAAAAAGTTAAAAAAAATGGTTGCTATTAGGTCGATATATACCCTTCGAGTTCCGAAATCTGAATAAACGAACATTTGAAAAAGAAACAAATACACATTTATACATTCTAATGGATGAAATATATTGTTTTGGTTTATTCTCTACGGTAGTTTTGTGTCTTTTCAAAATATAAATATACATCGTGTGTTAATTTGCTTAAGTGGAAATATTAAGCGGAGTTTGCTGAATTGGAAATGTCAAATGGTATTGAAAGGGTTCCCCAGTGGCCTTTGGCAGTGTGAGAACCCAAAATGTCCAAGACACCAATGTTTTTAGGAATTATACTATAACTCATGCCGTGGATAGATAACGTAAGATAACAAGGCAAAATTAATGAGTTAACAGGGAATGATAGCCTTACACTCTAAGGATCTGTCTCGGATTGGATCGAATTTGATCTAGATGGATAGCAGGGTGTAACATTTGACGTGTTAAGTTTAGCAGCGTTATGTGGAGTATACTAGTTAGACTAGCACGCCAACATTTGATTGGAGAGGTTTGTGCGGAGGTTGGTATATTTCTGTCCGGTTTTTAAATGTGTCCATCAGTCTGAATCGCTGACCACACACACGCACACACACACACACATATATATATATATATATATTATAATATATTTTTTTAAAATATGATTCCTTCGCTACATAAGAGTTCTCATGTTTCTCTCAATCTGTCCCGTGAGTATTGTCAAGCGAGAATTTGGGAATCTCCCAAATTCTCGCTTGACGAGGAAGCGAGACCAAACACCTTAATTCAACTTAATTTAAAAAATTATATTAAGGGTCTCGGCTCTCGCTTTTGAAACATGAGAACTCTTATGTATCAAAGGAATCATATTTTTAAAAAAATATTATAATATAAGCTCTACTTCTGTATGGAGCACTGTCTTTTTAAAAATAAAAGCAAAAATACTAAGGAACTCCGGATTATTTACCTAACGTGTTCTGTCCTATTTTTCTGCATACCTGCACACACACATATATATATATATATATATATATAGATACACATATTTAAGTTATTGCTCTGTTTATAATAAACAGTATTAACAACATTTACTGACCTGAATGTCCGAGAAATTCCATAGAAAATATACATTCCCTGACAGGAATCGAACCTGTATCCTACATGGAAACGTCAGATATACGTACTATACAATTTAGCCACAGAGAAAGCATCAATAAGCAAGGTTGAATAACTTTTGTTAAGGAGACATATTTTCTATGAAATTTCTCGGATAAATGTTGTTAATACTGTTTATTATAAAAAGAGCATTTACTTAAATATTTGTATCTATAAAACTAACGTATAAACAACATATATATATATATATATATATATATATATATATATATATATATATATATATATATATATATATGCATCATTCGCAGACAGTATCGTTTCGCTGTATCACAGCTCCTCAGTGCGACTAGACAACCGAATGCCTCAAGCCCGCATCGAAACCAAACCAATTCGTTGTCAGTCAGAACTTCTACCACTATGACAACTTTCCTCGACAGAACGAGTCAGCCAAATGATGTGTCAGTATTAAGCTTTACGATGTAAACGATCTCTAGGTAAAAAAAATTGCAAATTAAATTAAATTACTGTTTTTAACTAGATGCTTCCTCTGTAGGTAAATATTATAGCAAGTCAGGCTATATGACGATTCCGTGTAGTATACAGGTTCGATTTTTATCCTATTCCCATACTGGGCCACGAGTCGATATACATACATACATACATACATACATACACACATACACACACACACACACACACACACACACACACACACACATATATATATATATATATATATATATATATATATATATATATATATATATATACACACACAAGTATAGGATTGGTGTATACGGATTAAATTCTAATAAACAACACTTACTATTCTAAAAAGAGTGCTCAATACAGTAATTATTTTATAACATTCTTATGTTATAATTTTTAAATAATAAATAATTACATATATATATATATATATATATATATATATATACAGACATACACATATATATCGATGTATATATATATATATATATATATGTATATATCGATGTAAATATATATATATATATATCGATGAATATATATATATCGATGAATATATATATATATCGATTGCACTAACATCAACTACATATTACTGCATGAATAAAGCACGCGTTTGTAAAAGCTGAATAATTTATAGCTTGGTGAAAAAAATATTCAAAGTTTGTCCTACTTACACCATATGCAACTCCCTTAAATGTGGAATATGAATGCCGAAAACCGTACTGCTAAAATTGATGCTAACAGTAGTGGCGCCACCAAGTGGTGGAAGCAGAAATTATAGCAAGTGATTTAACCTTACACATTTAAAACGCATCTTCCTTGCCGCATTTATAGCATCCGTGCGCATAACCGTACCTTATTTTAGCAGCCAACGTTTTAAAATATATTTAATGTTAGAGGGAATGTTAGTGGGATTTCATCCATCTTCCTTCTTTGGCCTACAATAATATATGGTCGTTAGCAAGCATGTCAGCTCGGAATCAAGCAGATACAGAAATATAACTGTCTAGAAATTGTTAAAGAACCCGACAAAAATATCGCACGGGAATTTAAAGAAATATTGGAGTAGCGAAAGATAGAAAAAATCGTTAGAAGCAACAAAAAAAAAAAATGAAAAAAACGAAGGATATTGATATCTATCCTCCTGTATGGCAGCAAAATGCTGGACAATCTCTGCAAAGATGAAGAAGTGGCTTGAAGCGAATTAAATGTGGTTCTGCAGAAAGCTCCTGCGAATAAAATGGATCGAAGTTGTTTTGGAGAAAATGGATACAAAACGGAAACCTGTACTTAACATCAGGAAGAAGCAGCTGATGTTTCTGGGCCTCTTAATGAGGAAGGTCGGCTTGGAAAGTCTGATACTCAAGGGACAGATTGAGAGAAAGTGTGGCAGAGAAAAGCAATGCGTAACATACTTGACGAGCTTGAGTTAATGGATGGTAGAACAGGGTTTGGGAGAAACAACAAAAAGCCAAAACTTCTTAAAAGCTATAAGGGACAGGAAAATGTGGAGGAACATGATCGCCTATGTCATGAAGGGACACGGCGTATAAAAGAAGAAGATTAACAACAAAGAAAAGAGTGTACAGCTGCTATGCAATATCAATCCTCCTATATGGCAGGGAATTCTAGACAATTTCCTCACAAAGGAATAGGGGACTTGCGCGAACAGATGTGATTCTAGGGAAGGATTCTGGGAATACCATGGAGATAATATGCGAGCAACAAGGAAGTTTCTGTTTATGAAAATGAGAACGAAAATTACATTTTTGTTTATCTTGGAATCAGAGAGAAAGAGAGACAGACAGAGACAGAGACAGAGGCAGAGAGAGAGAGAGAGAGAGAGAGAGAGAGGCAGAGAGAGAGAGAGAATTGGAATTAGTGAGATAGATAATTAGAAATGATGGCTTGGAGAATTTGACACTTACAGGACATATTTTTAGCAAAAGTGACGGAGGGAAATATTGAATAACTTGTTTAAAGAACCTGTGTAAATAGACAGCAGAACAGGGAGTGGGGGTATAGGACGGAAACAAATATGGCGTAAACAATCTAAGGATATGAAGTTGTGGAGAGCCTTGATTATCCAGGTTCGAAATGGGCAAAGTATCTATGAAATTCTAATATTTGCGGAAAGCGTATCATAATACCATCAAATACGATCGGTTATCGGGATAAGGCATCGCGGGGGTAACTTGACAAAGAAATTCTTACCACTAACAGTAACATGAAAGAAACAATCAGGAAGTTTTATTCAATACTAGAAGATAGCTTTAGCTGATGAATTCTCCAGAGGGAAATTCAAACATGATCTGAACAATAAGAATTCATTAAACATCAAAGAATTTTAATATCGGATGTTACTTATGACTCGTAAAAGCAATCGTGATAGGAATTAAGTATAGGAATAATTAAAATTACTGTATGAAAATTCAATGAGCGACTACTACTACTACTACTACTACTACTACTACTACTACTACTACTAATAATAATAATAATAATATGGTGATAAATTCACTCGTTATTATTGGAACCCTGGGAACGGCCATTCCCAAAATGTTTGAAACATCTGCTAATCCGATGAACTGAATGATACTAATTACTGAAGAGATCACTAGAATATGTAGGTACGTTCCGCAGAGTTACTATCCAGGAAATGTCACTGGATAAAAAATAATCTTAAAAACTATTTATATAATTATGATTATTATAAGATCGCCATCAAATTTCAGTTGCATGCCTTCATACTGGCGGCGTTTTATTTGGTTTTGACGCGTTCATTACCAGTACAGCCTTTTTTTTTTCATTACATGGGAAGCAACGTTTGCACAAAAACTTATAATATTTCGTAGATTTATATATTTTTATACAGGCAAAACTCTCATCTCTCCTTACCCTTAACAGACTTCGAATGCACGAACAAAATATGCAGGCAAAAGAAAAAATAATCTGCAAGAAAAAAAAAAATTCAAAATCGGCAGCGATGTATTTCTAAAATTGCGGGCTTAGCGGGACGAGTCGTATAAATTCTCAAAGTTACTTCTTGGCGGTGGTAGCCGGTATTTCACTTGTAAACAAAGACGGAAAGTACGATACATTAGCTCGTGAGTGAGAAAATAGCTGTGAGAAATCTATAAGTTTTTTTTTAATTTTTATTTTGATTAATATAAGTATTTATTTATGCCATATATACATGTTTGTAGTATTTACATTGTGATCATAGCTACTGGTAGTTACTATAGTGGTTTTATAACACAAAAACAATCCATTTCAATCTACGGACAATCGGATTTAAATACCTCCCTTCCCCCTAATAATCCGTTGATGAGAGTATTGTCTGTACCTGGAAAATATTTTTAAAATATAACCTGAAGAAAACAGACATTCTGTTGAAATATTGTTTACCCTTGTGAAACATTGTTTTTTCATTTCTTTTTCTTAAATCGCGCCCTTTTTTTCCTAACTATTATTTTAATAGTAATAATCATAGCAACTGTATTAATAGTAATAACAATCATAATATTATTATTAGTAATAGGAGAAGAAATAATAATAATAATAATAATAATAATAATAATAATAATAATAATGATGATGATGATGATGATAATGATGACAATAATAATAATAATAATGATGATAATAATAATAATAATAATAATAATAATAATAATAATAATAATAATAATAATAATGTTGATGATGATATACACCCCGAGGTTGCAACAGGAATGACTCTTAACGCTTCCGATCTTACTTGATTGGAGGTGTTAAAATTTACATATTTTGTATTGATGAATTAAGAGAGAGGAAGGTAAATATCC
>OZ038495.1:33081768-33096768 GCA_964036315.1 Acanthosepion esculentum | reverse complement strand
GGAGCTGAGGCAAAACGATTTTAACCTGTTCTCTTTCTAGCTGAACATCTCAAAGGGTTTTTCGGTGATTCGTACAACAAATGATGTCAAGATGGCTAAACGACTTATTTGAATATCTGTTAGAAAGAAACGCAGTTTAGTGTTTGTTTTTAGATTTTAAACATTTTGTGGGATGGACAATTATACGTAACACGGTTTAGACAATTTTGCTGTTACATCCTGTCTGTCTGTCTGTCTGTCTGTCTGTCTCTTACCCCCACTCTCTCTCTCTCTCTCTCTATATATATATATATATATATATATACATACATACATACATATATATATATACACACACACACACGCACACACACACACACACACATATATATATATATATATATATATATATATATATATATATATATATATATATATATATATAAATGTAAAAGACAATAGGAAATCTGTAATAGTTGCCGACGCGTTTCGTCCGATGTTTTCTTTCTCAAGGTAAAACGAAATGAATTAAACTTATTAAAATCTATTAAATTTACCTTGAGAAAGTCCACATAGGACGAAACGTGTCGGCAACTATTACAGTTTTCCTATTGCCTTATACATTTATAAATATTGTCTTTTTCTACAGGTTAACACTGAGAAATTTTTCATAAATGTATATATACATATGTATATATATATATAGATGTGTGTGTGTGGGGGGGGATAGACATCACATCATATCAAATGTCAATGACACTACTCGGAGTTCACAGTTAATGCAATCTTCAAGTGTGAATTCTGACGGTTACTTATCGCGTTCTCTTGATGATGATACAAAATTGTGTGCACAAAACTTGTCTATTTAAAATATAGAATTAATTGTTATTAATCTATATCATTCAAATTCATGAGTTCAAAAGTCGGAGAAGTAAAAACTAATAAACAATAAAAAAAATACTGTAATTTGAATTTAGAGTCGAAAGTGAAAAATATATCAAGTGGGGCAGCTCTCGTTTATTTAGCATTAGTTACCGCAATTATGTCGATTAACGTAAACTATAACGCAGACTAAAAATATAATATAAAGATGGAAAAAATATCTAAATAATTGGTCGGGACTATATGTGTAATGTACTTAAAACTGAATTCATATATATATATATATATATATATATATATAATATAAAAGGGTCAATCACTGATATTCCATGGTTATAATTTATTACATTGGAATCGTAATCACGACCCAATTCATCAGACCTACCTACTATATATATATATATATATATATATATATATATATATATATATATATATATATATATATATATATATATAATGAAGAGGTTATAATGGTTCCAACGATAGAAAAGTGTGTATATTAAAAAGAAGAGAGGTACCGCAAACTTTTTGGGTTGTAATGTGGGTTTTTAAAAAAATATTATTCTTTATTTTTCATAGTTTTACAACACGTGTTTCTGGTCACACGACCGTCTTTAGGTAAAGGGTGGAGATTTCCACATATTATTAAAAATAATTAATTTTTTTCTTTATGTTTTTCAATGTTAAATATTCTCGATATGAGACATTCTCTGTTTTTGTGTTGGTCATTCGAATAAACTGCTCTATACAGAACTGACTGTTTCGCTGTATCACAGCTTCTCAGTGTTACTAGACATGCGATTGTCTTGAAGCCAGGATCGAAACCAGACAGTTTGACATCAGTCGGAGACTCCCACCTCTAGGACATCAGCGCACACCGGGAAGTACAGGAAATTTGACACATGAGAATTACTGGCTACTTTCTTTTCATGTGCCGTGTACTTTCAGGACATAGGCGATCATGGCTCTCCACTTCCCCCATCCCTTGTAGCCCTCAATAAGTTTCGTCCCGCTGCCACCTCACCCAGACAACGTTCTGTCATCCACTTGCTTAAGCCCGTCTCATATATTATGCGTTGTTTCCCTTGTCTCTCTTTCCTTCTATTCGTCCTGAGTGTATCATATTCTCATTTCCCGCGATGTGTTCCAAGAACTTCAGCTGTCTCTTACTGATGTCAAGTATAAGGTACCTCCTTGCTTGCATCTTCTCCATGACCTCATCGTTGCTCACACGCTCGGTCCATGATATCCTCAGCATCCTTCTGTAGAACCACATCTCCTTCGCCTCCAGTATCTTCTCCATCTTTGAGGAAACCATCCAAGATTCGCTGCCATAAAGGAGGACAGTTGTCACGTAAAAGCTCAGTACTCTTTTCTTTGTTACCTCCTGGCTGGCAATACTCTGCCCACTGTTTGGAATGCGTCCTTGGCCACTCCAAAACGTCTACGGATCTCAGTGTCGCATTTACCTTGCTCTGTCAAAACACATCCCAAATATTTAAACTTCCGCACCTGATTGATTTTAGTGTCCGCGACCTGCAAATCGCATTTCGGTGTCATCCTTTTACTGATGACCATGCAATCTGTCTTCATGTAGTTTATGCTTAGTCCCACCTCCGCGCTCACTTTCGCTCCATTCTCTAGGATGTTTTGAAATTATTTGTTCATGTCTGCTCCCAGTACTATGTTTTCTGCGTAACATATGTTGTTAAGATTGTGGCCGCCAATGCTGAATCCCGGTAGGATTTCCAATTCTCTCAGAATTGCTCCGCTGTATAGGTTGAATAGGTCCGGTAAGAAGACATATCCTTGCCTTATGCCCCTTTCTATTTTTGTATATTCGCTGAACTCTTTCTTTATACGCATGCAGACTCCTGCCAGTATAGGTCATTGACTATTCTAATATCTTTTCCCGAATATATCGAAGTTGCTGAGCAGTTCCAGCAAATCTTTGTGGCGTACTTTGTAGAAGGCCTTTGCGTAGTCTATGAAACATAGGTACACGTACTTCTGCATTTGTACTACTCTTTCTGATAACATTCTAAACATCAATATCTGGTTCCGGAGTCTTTAACGAACACGCACTGTTCTTGTCCTATCTCTGGCATGCGCGCTCTTTTCATCAGAATACGGATGATGAATTTTGTTACTTGCCTTATTAGCCTGATTGTTTGGTGAAGTTCACTTTCATTTGCGCCTGGTTTCTTAGGCAGTGCTATGAAAATAGATCTGCTGAGATCTTCCAGTGTATCCCCACTGTTGTGGATTTCATTTATTAATTCTGTTATCTTGTCTATGCAAAAGTTATCTAAGGCTGTCAGTATTTCCGTTATAATTCCGTCTGGCCCTGAAAGGCCTTTTCCTGTTCAATCTGGCCTTGTGCAGCTTCTACTTCGGTTTTCAGAATTTCAGATCCGTCGGTAGTTCTGTGTATTGCTGGTTGTTCTCTTTCATCTACTCGTTCCAGTGTTGAATAATTTTTTCCTTCTCTAATATGAGCGTCCCATCCTATGATTTTAAACAGCCTGTTTTCGAACATGTCTCCTGTCCTGTTAGTTGCCTTATTTTTTTGTGCAGATCTCCTTTGTTGTTGGTACACAGTCTCTCTATTTCTGCACATTTTTTGTTTAGCCACCTGCTTCAGCTTGGCGGCATTTGTGTAATTTCCTGTATTCCGTTCCGTATCTTCAGTTTTCTGCATCCTTTGCATCATGTCGAGAATTTCATCAGTCATCCATTCGTTTTTTCTTCTTCCTCCCTTCACCTTCGGGATGATATCTTTTGCTGATGTCACTAAAACGTCTCGTGGTGCGTCCCATTTCGATTTTCCATTGTGTCCCTCGTATCTTCTTGTCACATTGTCCATAGATTTATTTTTAGGTACGGGTCGCTCAGGAGATTGTTGTATTGGAATTTGCCTGCCGGGTTAGGCTTCATAAATTTCCACAGTTTCACTCTTAGTTTACATATAACAGGGCAATGATCGTTTTCGCAGTGGGCACTTGGGTAAGTTTTGGGGTAAATCATTGCATTCCTGAATGTTTTGTCGATAGTTATGTAGTCAATTTGTTTTTTAGTTTCTCCTCCTGGGAACATCCATGTCCATAGTCGTCTCGGATGTGCTTGCAACCATGTGTTGGCTATTACCGGATCTTTGGATGTCCACCACTGGATCCATTTTTCTCCACGTTCGTTGCGGGTTCCTAGTCCGAATCTTCATGCTATATCCCCTCCCTACTTTGGCATTTAGGTCTCCCACGATAATGATGACTTCTTGTGATTTGCAAAGAACCTTGGTACTGTTTAGTGTGGATTAGAAAGATTCAAGATTCTCTTCCTTAATTTGGGCTGTCAGTGCGTACAGTATTATGATAGCTATGTTGAAAGGCTTTCCTTTCTGCTTGACTACCAGAATTCTTTCCAATAGTTGCTAGTAACCGAGAATGCATTTTAAAAATCTTTTATCTAGTATTAATGCTACTCCTTTTATCGTTTTTCTCTCCGCCTGCATAAATAATCCTATGCTATTCGCTGATAAAATCTCCGTTGTTTGGCCATTTCGTTTCACATACACGTATGATGTTGATTTTAAGACTGCTCATCTCTTGTTTCACATTAACTAACTGGCCGCAGTTGTTAAATTTCCGAACGTTCCATGTCGAGAGAGTTATTTTATGTTTGATGCGAGCAGTCGCAAGATAAATGTCCGGTGACACCTGTCGCTCATGTCTTTCCTTTCCAGGCGAGGTATAAGTTCTGAGGAATTTTATCTCCTTTACGCCGTTTAGCTAGCAGTCGCTGGTTGACGGTCAGGTGACACCTGTTGCGCATGTCTGTCATTACTGGGTGTGGAGTTAATTCCCATAGACTTAACACCTTTCACGCCTTTAGGTTTCATATTGTCTGTGTTGTTAGCCATGATATGTATTGGAATTAATAGTGGACAGGTTTCCTGTTGCCTTCTCCACGATGGTTTATGGAGACACCACCTCTAGTTAGCTGGCTGTTGACTCAGAGAGTTCCCCCACCCTTTGTTAGGTCGTGTTTTTCGTCCTACTGGCTTACTAATGAGCCGCCTCACTCGGAAGAACTTGGAATCGGGTAGTCGGTTTAGTCGCCGACATTTCGATTGGAATACTTATCGATAAGGTGAGGGAGTAGAATTAATACTTTTAATAAGTTTTAACTTAAGTTCCATTGTCCCCCTATTAAGAACAAATAAGCAATAAATCAAGATAGTATCGTGGAAAAGTCGATTTCTAGTACGTACAATTGGAACCTTGTGTTAAATCTTGCTGAACTCAAATCAATGGTCATCTATTGAAATGTTTTGGCTGGCTTTAACAGAGTAAGTCTCCTTTGCAAACACCACTGTGCTGTGGTTGGTTAGGTTAGGAGGTCGAGGGTAAGCAAGCAAGACGAACTTTCTTTGTGTGTGGGGGATTCTGACATGACATAGTGACCGGCCCCCTCCCCGATTATAGAGAATGGTGACTTTGCGTTTCAAATAAAATAAGACAAAGAAAAAGAACAAAAAAGGACACATTTCTTTATTTTCCTACCCTCCTTTATTTAGCAAATAAAAGCCTGAGTAGTTACCAAAAATTCAAAGTGAGCTTGATTACTCACGCTTAAGTTTTTCTTCATATAATTTACAAATTAACTTAACTAGTCTGAAAATTTAAAAAATAAAATATGAATAAATAAATCAGAGGTCTGAATTCATAATGAAGTGTTTAGCTTTAATCATCATCATCATCAGGGGCCATCAAAAATCCATTTCTCCTACAGTGCTCAAAGTACGAAAAAGAGCATACTAGAGTCTTTTACAAGAAAAAAAGACAGTGACTGGAAAGACTGAGATTATCAAGACGAAACATCCAGGATTTAAAAATTTTGGAACACCATGACGGTATTTTTACGAAAATTTTTGAAAATGACATTAAACTGTCTGTTATGTTTTGCATATCTCTCTGTATAGTAGAAGACGTAGTAGAGTTCTCCTGAATAGCAACCGGGTTTGCTAGGCATAGCCACCTCATGTTTGCCGGTTGTTCTCTATTTATAATTGTCTATCAAATTTGCATACAATACTACACTATCATTTACGATTGCTGTGGTTTGGAATAATAAACTTGCGTTCCATTTTTAAAATATTTCTCTTTCTATGTATCGCAGCCTTGAAAGTCTCGTTAACACTAGCAACAGATTACTTAATAAAATCACGAGAAATCAGTAGTAACATGATGTAATGGAATAACCAGTCACCCCTATGAATGATTACACTATAGGTAGTAAGTAGCTATAAAGTCTACTGTCTACGAGATAGAGACGACGCATGCACGTCTGACCTTCCAATCAGTGGCACTCTCTACGAGATTGACCTGTGTGTATAACTGTACCGTATTTCATATTGTACTTCTTGTGTACAATAACCCTTTCTTCTAGTATCCACCTGGTGTTATGTATTTGTTCCCTTAGCACGGAATTTAACAGTGGATTGTTTGAAACGAACTCACACCAACATAACATAACATTAAAACTATAATCAATTCTTAGATGTCAATAAATCTTTAGTACTAATAAAAATTTCTTTATTTTATTTCCTTCTCTATCACGTCTTCTTAATCTATTTTAATATATGCCTGGTTGTTTTAACATTTGTCTGTCTTCTCTTCTAACATTGTAAACTTAGAAATTCCCTTTTCTGCTACTAAAGCTTTTCGGCATTTTTGATTAACATATATAATGATAAGCGAAACGCAATGTTCATTTTATTGCATGTAAGTGTGATGGTTAGAAATCTTAACTTTTGTTTCTGTAATTTGTTGAGTTACAAAATTAAAAAAACAACGACATATCATTTCCACAGAAGCAGAAAAATGAGGAATCAACTTCAACGGAAAATCTAAACATTTCCCTGAAAGCTCTATTTCGCTACCAAATACTTAATCATGATCCGTATTAAAATTGCCAAAAGAACTGAAAAATAAAAAAGACGTTAACGTTCATATATCTTTTTAAAATTTAGATATTTTTTTATGTTGTAATGAACTATACATCTTTCAATCCAAGCGCATTTTGCTGCTTAACTGAATACCCAGATAACCGTTACTTACATTCTCTTCCAGTAAGCATCCCCTTATTCTTTGGGGCACAAAATGAAGAAGAAATATTGCAAGGGGATAATCAATAGCTCATCCCCAGTGACGTGAGAGAGATATCACGTGAAAGGCCGATAGCGATGTCGATCAGTGACACAGGCATCCCAGTTTCGATGAAACACAGCATTCAGGATTTAAATTATGTAATGACATTCTTCTCCCCCCCCCCCCGCCCGTGGACGAATAATACTTAAAGAGTCGTCTTGAGAACGTCGATGACGGCTTTTGAAGGAGATCTTTTCATTAGTGGAACTCATTATTTCTTCCTGTACTATGTAACCTGAAATACAGTGGATTGGCTATGTCAATACGCTGTTTGCTAAGCAAATGTATGCTAATGTGAAAAAATGTTATTCGTCTGTAAATCAACGTAATGTTTTTACTGTTCAACAAATATTAAGTTCGATCGACTTTTACCTCCTCTGCATAACAGTTCTCTAACATAACATTTTTAAAGTCAATGCGATGCTGTCTATATACGTAGAATTGGGTAGAGGTTATAGTTAGTATTTAATCAACACACCAGCCAATATTTGCAAAGGATATTTGGAGAATGTAAATTTGCAACAATACATTTGTTAAATAATCATCAGAATTCCTGGTCCTATAACCAAGACATATTCTCGATATTGAGAACGGTTCAAACGAAATATCCTTTAAAAGTTTCAGAGATTATACATATCATATATACTCGCGTAATGCGAGATCTCGCGTATTGTACGACCCCCAAATTTTCACTTATAAAAATAATTATATTATGCCTCTCATATATCATATGAGTTCCTTTTAATAAGAGGCCAAATTACAATAGACTAACCTCTTTTCCTCTATCTCTTTATCCCATTTTTTGTTTAATAAGATAAAAAAAATTAAAAGAGAAATATCGTTAGTAACACTATACTATTTACATTATTCGGACTATTGTCCTCATCTTTGTCGCCATATTTATTACAACGTTTCGGACGTTGTACGCTCCGACTTTCTTCAGGTGGTTGGAATTTCGACTTGAACCCTTTACTTCGCTCGCTGGGGTAGACTGTTCTAGTTCCACGTGCCATGTTTAATGGATGTCAGTTATCAGTTATCTCCTGTTAATTCCCCTCTTCAAGTTCCCCACTGCCTTAACCGGATGTTGAACTCACACTCTTTGGGCCCTGTCACTGGATCTAACCAACGCCTTTATCTAATGTGCCCTGTTTCCAGTTCGACATTCCAACCACCTGAAGAGTGACGGAGCGTACAATGGCCGAAACGTTGTAATAAATATGGCGAGAAAGATGAGAACAATAGTCCGAATAATGTAAATAGTGTACATAATACTTCATCTCAGAAATATAGATAGATACTAACGCTATAGTCGTTGTGTAAACGCGTACAGCCATAAACAACCGAACGAGAAGCAGCTAAACATCTTATAAATGGAAAAGATGCATATTGTCTATGTTTGTATTTTTATAATACGATACTAATACGTGAATATTGCATGCATTATTACTGGATACACTTAAGTAAAACATCAGTTTTATGCAAATTATTTAAAAAAAAATACAACCCTACTTTTTGACGACAGTAAATTAATGTATAGTTTGGTCAACGGTTTTGCCCTAATTTTATAACTCTTGTATGATGCGACCCCCTTAAAATTAGCTTCAAAATTACGTCTTCAATACTAGCAAGGTACACGAGTATATACGGTATTAATCACCTAAAGGCATTCTTATGCAATAATAAAGTGTGAGTTCTAGGTCTGTATGTTATCTAGATTTTATTATTGTATATGTCATACAACATCCCGTCTATGCAGTTTCATATTTTATTCGCTGTACACTTTTTTCTAATGGTTAAATTGTATTTAAATTATATTCTCGGTTAATTTTCAGATTAGGACCTGTGATCATCTTTCAATAAAAATTTCCCGAATACTTACATTTAGGTGCAAATGTACATGCTTCATTCGAAAATGATTTGATAAATTTGATAAAATCTACCATTTTGGAGTTATTGACAGTAAAAGTTCGGATTCATTCGCGTTGAGGCAACCATTACTGGTGTTGTTTGTATACATTTACTGCAGACAAGCTATGAGTGGATATTCACTTGTCTTGATTATTGCGTATGCAATATAGTCCTCTTGCGTAGTAATTGCGATAAGTTGAGACAAGTAAGATCAGAAAAAAGGCCATTAACTACGTTCATCTTCGCTTTTATTGTAAACTGAGCGCGGGTCCTAATCTGGAAATTAACCTTATTTTCTATCGCCCTCTTTAGTTTATGGATTTACCTCTTTACGAAACTTTACGAATCCTTTTTTCAATTCTTATCTGTTGTTCGGTTTTACTATGTCTGTTCTACTTGTAATTATAAAACCTGAAACCTTTAATTATAGTAATAAAACTATTAATAATATAAATAAATCACACATACAAAATTTAATTGTAATGTGAATAATTAAACGAAGTGAAAACTTGCTGAGACATATAATATGAACACTCACCAAGAATCGAAAGCATTAATCTATATGATTAATAGTCAAGAAGACTAAACACGCAAACTTTACTCCCCGAGGAAAATTATATATATATATATATATATATATATATATATATAGTTTACGAAAAACTAGGTAATCCGTATGGGTAGACCCAAGGAGGATAAAATCCAGAGAGCTCAATGTAAATCAGAGCTAATAATTTAAATAAAACTAAAAACAGACCACCGCGGTCCTCTAAAAAGGCTGTGGTGAAATAATTTATTACATGGAACCTTAAAGTGGTCTGTTTTTATTTTTATTTAATATATATATATATATATATATATATATATATATATATATATATATATAAAAGTGAACATTGGAGTCAACACATAGAGGTGACAGTCTGTGTCATGCTATACGCAATCGTCGGGCCATGACGATTGCGTATAGCATGTTACAGACTGTCGCCTCTAAGTGTTGACTCCAATGTTCACTTTTATATTTACAGACGCTCTATCTCTGATATTGAGCACTTTATTCCATAAATGTAGCACACAATAAGACTATATTTCTTCATATATATTTCTTTATATATATATATATATATATATATATATATATATATATATATATATATATATATATATATATATATATATATATATGAATTATGTGGTGCGGGTTCAATTTATATAACGTGAATCATTCATACGTAAAGCAGATAATGAAGTTAATGATATGGCAAGAATCACTCTCGCAAACAATATTTAATAATAAAATACATTAACATCGAATCCATTAATGAATGGTATGATCCTTGTTTATAAATTCCGGTTTTATCAGGTCTTATTTTTGTTACTAGCTTAGCTTTCAATCGTTTTATACGATCATCATCAGGTAGGGAATTAGGTAAGTTTTTTACATCCAGGTAAACCTAGGACATCGAAAAATAGTGTAATCCGAAAGAAGTGTTTTTTTAGAAATGTGATATTGTTAACTGTAAGAATACTTTTGGAGCGTGCAATCACGACGCTGGGGGTTGAATGTTTTTTAAATTTTAAAATTGTGCGTCCTTGTACTAATATAGTTATATGATAATTCTTTTTTTCATTATGACAGTGCGTGGAAACAAATTACCGGATTGACTAAGGAGAACTTCAAACAAATGGACCGTGTTGAGATTTTTCCACATCCAACATCCAGTTCCGATGCTGCTCCGAGTGACTAAAGTACATTCCACTCAATGCCACACTTCTTCCACTTACTTTTGATGAAGTAAACGAAAGTTGTTTACAGTTTATTTTTATTCAGTCAGCGAAGGGGTATCTGGGACAGATGCTGTTTGATCGCAAGCAGAAGATCGTCGAGAATGATGAACTTTATTTTGAAGAATAAATGTTCGTGAAATATGCTCTGTTTCCTAATTGAGTCAGGAATTTATGGCCAAACTAATAGTAAATTTAATCGTTTATCTTTCGATTAAAGCTAAAATGAAAGCTTCAAGAAGGTTTTTTCATTAAAAAAATATTTTAAAGCTTAGGGTATCCAGAAATAGTGGGGGTACCTAGTTTCAAGCAAATTATTTCATACATTTCGTCGCTGTTTCGTCTATGGACACCGAATTTTTCATGTATAGAAAGGCTTAATCTTACCATTACTCTACTCCCATACCGCAAGATTTTCGGGTGGAAACTGAAAACCATGCAAACGAGGATAATAATACAAGTGCAAATCTTTCTGATATTCCTGAAAGACAGTGTAGATAGAAAGCAGAAAACGATCAGTTTGGCATCGATCAGAATCGATCCATTACTATCATGAGTTAAATCGAAAGCACTAAACTATTTTCTCTTTACTGACTGTTTGTTATTTTTTCTTTTAAAAACCTCTTTATTATGTTTTGTTCTTGCCTTCAAGTTTCGATTTCTTTTCTTTTGTAAGCATGTATTAGCGCTTCGCTATTTGTGGGGCTTTGCCTAAAAGTCAATCCGAACAAAGATTCCAGTTTTTTGTTTAAATAAAAATTACTTAACTACATAGAAGAAAATCTATCCTCCAGAGTTTAAAATCAATGCTAAAAGGAAAAGAGAATGAAAAAAAAATCTCATTCTCACTAAAAACAAATACGATATATCTACCAACCAGAGAGCTTAGTTAACGGGAAAGAACATTAGAAATCCAGGGGGTGCTGAAAATATCCGAGTCCGATTTACTTGCTAAAATTATTTACAATATTTACATTGTCCGGAGTGTTGTTCTCCCCAAGAACACATAAACAACATAAAACTAGAGAGTGTTACTATAACAGAGTAGAGATGTAGACTGTGTGTAACAATAGGAAAAGCCGAAATCTAGCCTCTATACCCCAGATCCAACAACGGTCAATAATACGATACAACCATGAGTATTGTCTATATTTCTGACATGAGGGATTATAACTGGATTACTTCAACTAACGCATTTATCTACTTGGCCATTGAGAGTAGAGTTACTAAAGGGAAATAACTGAAACTGAGATATCCAGAAAAGGCATGGCACGGGGAACTAGAAAAAGTTACCCCAGTAGACGAATTGAAGGGTTCGATTCGAAATTCCAAGGTATATCACCTGAAGAAAGCCGGGGCGTAAAACGATCGAAACATCGTGAATATGTCAATAAAGAGGAGGGCAACAGTCCGAACAATTTAAATAGTGCAATTTGCTAAAATGTGGATTTTAATCATCAAATTTGGAAATACTGATTTTGGTTTGGTTAGTGTAACTGGATGAAGAAGTTCTCAATATTCGCGCAAATGTCGTTACCAGAGACTAGTCTAGAAGTGATAAATCTGTATTCGCAGTGGTGTCATTTTAGGACAGGGATGAACATTGCCTGATCTGAAAACAAATCAAGATAGATTCGAGGCTACATAGTCTTTACGTGTAGTTGATATAGTCAGTGATCGATTGAAGAACAAATCAATAAACTTATTGGTACCTGTGAATGCAACTTAATTAAGTCGGTCAGTTTTCTGTAAAGAGTTCGTGTCTATGTAAGGTGGCGATCCTAGCCATCGTCTTGCGTGCATATGCTATAGCGTGGTTACTCTTATTTTAAGGTTATTGTGATATATTTGTCATACGTGAAACAGACGAAGAAGACAGGTAAAGAAATGTTAACAATGGAACTGATGCATGTGTGTGTGTGTGCGTGCGTATGTTCGTGTGTACTCGATTGCATGTGAGTGTTCGTATGTTCGTGTGTACTCGAGTGCATGTATGTGTGTGAAGAAAAAGTTAATGACAACGAAAGAAAAGTACAATTTATAACGATAAATAAACAGTGTAGATATATGGGGAAGACACATTTTTCATAGACATATTTCCAAAGCAAGATAAGATGGAATACGTGAAAGCCTAGGTGGATTTTAAAATTCTGTTTTAGTTTCTCTTTCAATGAGTCTTACCAAAACAACCAAGGACATATCGTAATTACGTTTATAATACCGGTGGAGGCACGGTGGTGTAATGGATAACGTATCGGATTGAGAGATCGAAGAGCGGAGTTCGAATTCCAGTCGAATTCATTACATTAACTTATGTGCTAATACACTTGGGAAAGGTATGAATCTTTTTCTCCCCACGCCCAGCTAATGGTAAATAGCAGGACAGCTGGTAACTTTGGATTGCAACAGGTCTATCGCAGAAAGAAATGTCAACCTACTGCGGGAAAATATACCTCGTTAGTCATGTATCAAAAGATACATGCACGCATGGCACATAACTGACTTACTATAATTCTCTAGCGTAAACATACTGGGATTAATATAGAAATGTTTAATACTTAAAAACATTAGATATCTGTGCTATTTTGACATCAGAAATATGTTACAGTTAAATTTAAACATTTGATATGATCTATATTTCACGTTAGGTATTGTAACAATTCACATTTTTCACCTTACTCGGACTGCCGTCCCATCTTTATTGTCATGTTCACGACGTTTCGGCCTTTGCACGCTCCGACCTTCTTCAGGTGATTATCATATTCGTCTATATTTCTGAAATTACGTATTGTAGCTACTTACATTTTTTACATTATTCGGACTGATGCCCTCATCTTCATTGTCATGTTCACGACGTTTCGGCCATTTTACGCTCCGACATTCTTCAGTTGATTATCACACATGTCTATGTTTCTGAGATTAGGTATTGTAACTATTTACACTATTTACATTGTTCCAAATGCTGCCCTCATCTTTATTGTCATGTTCACGATGTTTCGGCCATTGGAAGGATCCGACCTTCTTCAGATGAAGACTTTATTTAGTTCAAAGGTGTAGATTGTTCTAATTCCACGCATTTTCTGCATAACTAAGATTTTGGTAATTCCCTTTAGTAACTCAACTCTCCAAGTTTTCTGTTTACCCCTGACTTAGTCAGGTATTGACCTCACAACTCTTTTGGTCAGGTCACGGGATTGCTCCAAACCACGGTTTTATCCACTGGGCCATGTGTTTTTGGGGACCAAATAAAGGGTTCGATCGAAATTCGACGTATATCACCTGAAAAAGGCCGGGGCGTACAACGGTCGAAACGTCGGAAATATGACAATAAAGATGAGGACAACAGTTCGAACAATATAGATGGGATATGTTATAGGAAAATAACAAATAAAATAATGTTGAGACAAACACATTAACATACATGCAGATACAATCGAAATGAACACAGCTGAGGAAAGACAACGAGTGCGTTTTCAGTGTATCGTTTTGTACACCATGTATGGAAATTCTCATTCATTTTTATTCCATTTCTCTATGTAGGCATACAGATGGTTCATGGCTTCGTCTTATTTCGTAAACACCCTAATCTTTTATATCCATGTGGCGGGAAGTCAAATGACCCAACGAATTGTCATTCCCACATTGTAGGTTTCCCTTTAGACACAAGTGAATCAGAACGATTATCTCGTATCAATTTATGCTTTCTAATGATGATTTCTGCAAGACTTGAAGTCAAGCTGACGTTTTTGCTACCAGTTACTACCCTGAGGATTTAAAAAACGGATTGAATGTTTGCCACACCAAATGCTATGACATAAAAGGCAAAATTGTGAAGCATGTGATACGTTTTCTGATTTTTATGTATTAACAAGAAAATTACCAACATGAGGTCTTAGAGTCGCCATTGGCAAAGATTTAGACATTGATGCCGCGTTATAAATAAATTATTCAAGGTCTGCTTTAAATATTAACAGTTTTTGAACACCAGGGGATTTTATTTCTGCTTATTATCATACCAAAGTGTTATTTGCGTTGAATATATCTCCTTTGTATAGTCTTTTCAAAGCTGATATATTCAATTACAGACTTATTTCAAATGCGAATATATTTGTTGTGGTGGAATCCACCTAGTCTGCATAGGTGACTACCAACTATGTGGGTAATGGTTGATACCGGAAGACGAGAGAGCGGAATCACGAGATCCAACTAGAGACTCTGATCGACTGCGACT
>OZ038495.1:33004268-33079268 GCA_964036315.1 Acanthosepion esculentum | reverse complement strand
ATTTCTTCAGGTACTTTTAAGGATAATGTACCCGCGCTAAGCTTGTAGATTGATACAACTAAAAAATAAAAAAGCATGTGGCTACATACTAACTCTCCAAACTCAGAAAAATATTTTTGAAAATTAGCTGAAGATAGACCTATTTTAAACAGGCCATGATTCTTCAAGATACAAGAAATCATTTCCCTCTACTTATTCTTTGTAATGGCAATGCCGTTTTGGTGTGGTCTGGTTTGGTTTTTTTTTCCGGCATATCAAACTCAATGGGTTATTTAATGCCGAAAAGTTTTTTTATTACTGGTAATATATTTTTCTTCAAAAATCTATTTCTGGGAATATTCCTCCTTGAAGAAATCTATAGTTGGTCATATTTTTTAACAAAGAATGTATAACTGTTTGTATTGCTGGTATTTTAAAAAGATTATTGCTGATAATAATTTTTCCTTCAAAAATTATTGCTGGTAATAATTTCTTTTTATGACAAAATATTTCTGGTAATAAAACCTGTTTTTACACAAATTTAGATGTTAGATATTTGCCCATGGCTGGGACCCTAACAGGTGCTGCCACCCCGGGTCAGGGTGGACCTGGGAACACCAGAAATTACGAGGTGTTTCCACACTCTTCAAAATCTCCTGATCAGAGGCATTGCTGTTGGATGTAGTTTATCGTCTTACCCAGGAAGCGGATGTAGTTTATCGTCATACCTAGGACGGCAATGCCGTTTTGGAAAGACAGACTAGTTTTTTTTTCCAGATGTCATCATGGTTTTGAATTTAAGGGTATTCCTTCTTTTAAACAATCTCCCATTCAGTGAATGAGAACCATACTGTACCCTGCTGTTTAATCCATATCTATCGCGATGATATACTCGTGCCTTTTTCCCAAAAGAATTTATGTGAAAGTGAATGCAACAAATTAGGTTGGTAGATTCCTATTTTCTTGCCCATGACTATTATATTATCCACTATTATCAATTAAAGAATAGCGCTTGAAAATTAGATGAGAATATGGATATCCCAAAACAAAAACAATCTGAAAAAAAACTCTTAAGGATCAATGACGTATTATTAACAAAGTGCTGAGAAGACATGTGATTCTAGGAAAAAAAAATCAATATTACAAAATTTGTTAATATCGTCCATTACTCGTAATATAGCAACAACTTTATAAGTAGAAGCTTAGGAAGCTTTATTTAACTAATTAAGCTTTAGGCTTGAAAACGTTATTCTATTATAGTGGCTGGTTACAAGCGAGAGTGGAAATTGGATAAAGTTATTTTATTACCATACTTTTGGTGCTAATTTTTGCCCGGGAAATAGTATTAAACATGTAATTTTGCTTAAAGTTTTGCTTATTTTACACTTGGATGTAATAAAAAAGGAAAGACACATATTTCAGTTTAACTAACCGCATAGAAATTTATTATACAGCACAAAATAAAGAAAATGTTTAATTGTAAGTTGTTTTTTTTTTACTTTTATTTATTTCATTTTTGTTTCATTACTTAAACAACACTGGCACTATTTGTGGAGCTGTTTCAGATTTAGTCAAATTTGAATACAGCTACTTAGAAATAAGTTGCTTATAAAAAGAAATTGTATATTTTAATGTATACCTTGTTTTCCAGTTCGAGGTTTCGAAAAACCTTAAATGGTTTCTAGAAACTAATTTTTTAAAACATTTCACCACACGTAGGTCGATAAAGCTACTATGACAATGGATTCCCGATAGTGAAAGAGAAACGTTACTGAAGAGAAAGGAAAATAGGAGGAAGTGGATTTGAGGTAAAAGAAAATAACGATTGAAGTTGCATCTAAATATCTGAAGATCGTAATTGATAGGGAAATAAGAAGCTGGAAGAGGCTAGATACACTAAATACACTATTAGAATAGAAATTACTGTTACATCTAGCAATTTCAACAGTAAAATAGTGAGACCTGTCAATATAGTATTACGCTTAAATTCATGAAGTAGAGAAAGCAAAGCGGAAGGATCATCAGAAGAATTTCTATGGAAATAGAAAAGTCATTTACGGTGGTGGGAAAGGGTTTGAAACTGAGATGCCAGGTCAGGACTGATGACAAAGCAGATTCTTTTTTGATTTTTTTTGTCAAAAATTTCTAGATATATTTGCAGAGATACCAGACTAGATACTTTTTTAATTTTTTCACCCCAAGCAAGACGGGAGTGTCACTAGCACGCAAGGGGTTACAGAGATTGAGAGCAAGAGTAAAGAGCATTGTTTGGGGAAAGGATGTAGAGAAGGACGGGGATCAGTATCAAGGCATCAGAAGATGTTGATTGACATTACATTTGAATATTTGAAGATTATAGCTATGAGGGAAGCAAGTAGGAGGAAGGGATTTCCACTGGCGGGAAGTGTGACAGAAGAAGCTGTTGGAGCAGAAGAGGCGGTTACGTTTAACTGTTTCAACAGTAAAAGCGTGGGACCGAGGTGCCAACCTAGTAGCATGCTTAAATTCATGCAGTTGGAGTACCAGTGAAAGTATCTTGTCAGAGAAGTTGCCATGAAAAATTTTGTAGGAAAGACAGAGGGAAGCCAAAGCACGTCTGTGAGAAAGTGACTGTAGACGAGATCAGTAACTATCGCATTGCATATCCGTTTCTGGATTTTGTCGAGAACCTCGAGATAAACAGTGGGGGCACCAGATCATATATGGCAACATTATTCAATTTAAGGACGAATGGTAGATTTGAAGGATGGACTCAGATGTAATGCACAAATGAATGGTAGACACTAAAACAATAAAAGACATGTTCAGATGACAGATATTGCTTAGCATGAGGCTTTCAGATTTAAGAATTAACATTCATATAATCATTCCTGTTAAGGTTAACTAATCCCTTTTAATATGCTAACGACAACATCACGTTGACATATCGTTTTCCCTACGATCACCGTTAAGCAACGTCGAGCCTGGCAATACCTAAACGGCAACATAAGCGTGGATGTTCGGGTGGTGAAATGGATAATGTCTCGGAATTGTTAATGGGAGAGAGCCGAGTTCCAATTCCCGGTTGGGTTCGTTATATGCACTTAGGCGCAAATAACATTGGGAAAGGTATGAACCCACCTCTTATCCTCCCAGATATGGTTTAATTAGTAAGTCTTGCCTCGCTAAATCCTTATTAAGGCTCCCAAAAAATTCTTAAAATCTAAAAATATTTTCCGGTTTTAAATAACATGATAAGGTCTGATAAGTCATAAAAAATGAGTCAATCAATAAAAAAGAATTTAACATTTCCTCACATCTGACTCTTATATTCAAGTAAATATATAGAGATACGCGCGTTAGTGTGAAATTCAATGCAACGGTTTAGGCTTGGCAATTCCTCTTTTCTTTTCGTTAACTGTCACCTATTAACAATTAATTCAAAGAATATCGTTTGAAAATTGGATTAGAATTGAAAATATATTTAAACGAATGTGAATATATATATATATATATATATATATATATATATATATATATATATATATATATATATATATATATATATATATATATATATATATATATATGTACAGGAAGTCCATAAAGTTTGTGTGCACTTTAAAAAAATTATAACTTTATTTGTATTTATGATAGAAATAAACTGTAAAAAATGTTATAAAGTTTAATGTACCTAGTTTTAAGTATAGCTAAAATAACTAATGAGATTTCAAGCATTACTGTAAATCAGTTGGCAAATGTTTTCCGTGAACTGCAAAATCGTATTAGTCTTTTATTGCTAATGGTGGAGGACATGTGGAAACTTAAATAAAATTTAAATAAAACCTTAAAAAATATAGATATACTTCTTTCTAATCCTTTTTACAAATTATTTCTATCGCAAATACAAATAAAGCTATAATTTTTTAAAAGTGCACACGAACTTTATGGACACCCTGTATATATATATATATATATATATATATATATATATATATATATATATATATATATGCTTAATAGTATTGATGTGACTTTGCGGCCTTGGTTTTCGCGCTCTTACGTTTCTATGACGATCGCAAGAGCGTGAAACCCAGGCTCACTAACTCACATCAGTACAACTAAGAATGTTTGATCTATGACTGATATTAAATGCTTTCCAGTAAGTACCGCGCATATATAATATATAAATAGTATGAACATATATATATATATATATATGTATATATGTGTGTGTGTGTGTGTGTGTGTGTGTGTGTGTGTGTGTGTGTGTAATATGGATTAAGTCTAACAATTATTCTAATAGATTTATTGTTTATACGTTATTTGATAGATAAAATAATTAAGAAAGTGTTCTGTTTCTAATAAACTGCTTTAACTAAATTTACCGGCTTGAATGTCCAAGAGATTTCATAGAAAATATGTGTCCTCGACAGGAATCGGACCTGTATTCTACACGAGACCGTCATATAGCCTAATGTGCTATAATTATAATACAAATAATTAAATCAGTAATTCGACCTTGCTAACCAGACCCTTCCTTTGTAGCTAAATAGTATAGCATGTCAAGCTATAATGACAATACCGTGTAGGATACAGGTTCGATTCCTGCTGGAGAACACATATTTTCAATGATTTTTCTCGGACATTCAAATGTTAATACTGTTTATTATAAACAGGCCATTTACTTAAATATTTGTATTTATAAAAATAGCGTATATATATATATATATTAATTGTCTTCTAAGTACGTGCTTTTCTAAAGTGAAAAGACACCTAAGTAATGGGCATTTCAGTCTGAACAAGACTGTTATAGCTGAAGTTGTTCAGTAAAGATAATCACTAAAGACGAAACAAAACAATATTCTTTATTAAAAACCGAAGGGGACAAACATTATTAGACTGTCAATAATTGTCTTCTGGCCGGAGGGTGCAGGGACTCGTTAGAAAAAGCACAACCGCTTTATCACAAGCACAGACGCATATATATATATATATATATATATATATATATATATATATATATATATATATATATATATATATATATATATATAAACTAGATGGGTGACAGCTTGGAATACCAAGAACTGTAGTTTTGTATATGCGTGTGGTGCAATGGACAACGGCTCGGAATTGGAAGTCAAAGATCGGGTTCCAATCAAGCCAGGTTCATATTCACTTACACGCAAATAACTTTGAGAGAGGTATGATTTCTCCTCTTCTCCCTACCAGCTATGAGTTACACTATTTACATTATTCGGACTATTGTCCTCGTCTTTATTACAAGTTTCGGCCGTTGTACGCGGGTTGTAATGTCGAACTGAACCCTTTATTTCCGTCACTGGGGTAGACTGTTCTAGTTCCACGTGCCATGTTTTTAATGGATGCCAGTTATCAGTTAATTGCTCACTCCACATTCTCCACTGACTTAAACGGGTACTGAACTCACACTCTTTGGATCTAACTAACGCTTTTATCCACAGTGCCATATGTCCTTGAGGGCATCTGTGTATGAATTTTTGAATATACCTAATGTCATCAGCAACCAGTTTTTTTACCAGTGCTCATATTGCAATTTTTTTATTATCGCTTTTCTCTGGGCACTCCTTATTACTGGTTCCCATATTGTATTCATTTCTATGCTTGGTCGGTTCAGGAGATTTTTGTGGCCTAGCATATGACAGGTCACAAAGAGTGTGAGTTCAATGCTCGGTTAAGGCAGTGGAGAACGTGGAGAGTGGAATTAACGGGTGATAACTGTTAACTGACATCCATTAAACATGGCACGTGGAAATAGAACAGTCTACCCCCGTGAGCGAAATAAAGGGTTCATTTCGACATTCCAACCAGCTGAAGAAGACCGGAGCGTACAAAGGCCGAAACGCTGTACTATATATGGCGACAAAGATGAGAACAATAGTCCGAATAATGTAAATAGTGTACATAATACCTCATCTCAGAAACATAGACAGCTATGAATTATTTATTAGGACATATATGAGTAAATTATGATCTCCTCCCACAAAATATATCTTACAATCTAAACATATTTTCTTTTTTCAAATAGCCTGCAAATGATTGATAAAAAACAATAAATATGGTTGTATATGAATTGAGATCAATTACAGATCAAATATGAATTGAAATTCGACATACTGATAGGATAAGTAACACATAGGAAACGTGAATTGACCTAATATTTTTCGCTTTTATTAAAGCTTCATTAGAGAATACATTTAATAAAAGCAAGATCCTGACTGAGATGTTAATAAGTGGCGATTGCATCTACCTAGTTCAACAGTAAAACGATGATACCTACTTGCCAATCTATTATCACACTTAAAATCATGTAGTCGCGGCACCACTGTAAAAATCTGATTAGAATAGCTGACATGAAAATAAAAGTTACGTCATGTCGGTGAGAAAGTGACTGAAGTTGAGATTACTGGTTCGGATATGAAGCTTTTATATATTTGATAGGATAATGAAGAAATAGGAATTTCTTTAAAATATAACATGGATCAAAAGCTAAATGTAGTCAGTATAGTCGACATGATGTAAACGGATTTTGAATTCGAATAATGTCTAGTACATCCAATTCAAATTGTGAATAACGTGTCTAAAGTTCATATTTTCGTTCGAGTAATTAAAATTTCACTCAGGATTAAAGACTAAATGTTTTAAATATAGTTGACATAATGTAAGCAAATCCTAAATTTTGATTTCGAATAATTTCAAAGTACATCCAATTCAAATTGTCAATAACGTGTCTAAAGTTCATATTTTCGTTCGAGTAATTAAAATTTCACTCAGGATTAAAGACTAAATGTTTTAAATATAGTTGACATAATGTAAGCAAATCCTAAATTTTGATTTCGAATAATTTCTAGTACATCCAATTCAAATTGTGAATAACGTGTCTAAAGTTCATATTTTCGTTTGAGTAATTAACATTTCGCTCAGGATTAAAGACTAAATGTTTTAAATATAGTCGACATAATGTAAGCAAATCCTAAATTTTGATTTCGAATAATTTCAAAGTACATCCAATTCAAATTGTCAATAACGTGTCTAAAGTTCATATTTTCGTTCGAGTAATTAAAATTTCGCTCAGGATTAAAGACTAAATGTTTTAAATATAGTCGACATAATGTAAGCAAATCCTAAATTTTGATTTCGAATAATTTCTAGTACATCCAATTCAAATTGTGAATAACGTATCTAAAGTTCATATTTTCGTTCGAGTAATTAAAATTTCGCTCAGGATCAAAGACTAAATGTTTTCAATATAGTCGACATGAATTCTTAATTATCATTAGAATATAGAATGACTTTTCGAAAACTAGAAAAACCATAAAATTTAAACAGGCAAATTTTGTCGGTTGAATTAAATTAAAATTTTTTTAAATGTATTCTAAATGTGTATTGATTGATGGATGGAGATAAATGGATGGATAGATTGAGAGAGAGATAAGATATAATTGTGATGGATTCCCGTCGAACTGGAAGTTTTGAATATCCATCAGTTCAAGTTTTAGGATAGATCAGCCTAAGGAACCTCACATTATTTCATTTTAGTGGTGAAGGCTTGGACAGAAGTAACCATACATTAAAAAATACGAATACAGAGAAATGGTGCACATTTTGAACCATATGCCCTGTAATCGAGATGCCTCAGATTTTGTATTCAATTCGTCTAGCCTTCAAGGGTAAGTAATGTAATCTAACCTACTGACCTACAACCTATAACTTGGAGGTGGAGCGAGAAGAAATGAATCGATACATTTTCTAAGGGGATATTGTGTGTAAGCTAATGTAACTAACTCATCTTTCCGATTTATCATTCCGAACCGATAGCCATTATATTACCTGCACATACGGCGTCTGTGTGTGCGTGTGTGATTATATATTTTAAGTAATTTCATCTCAAGCAAGCCAATAGTCACTAGGCCGCAAGTGTTTACCGAGTATTGGAGAATATGAGAAAAGTTACAACATAAATTGCTACTAAATTAAGACAGGATAAAGATTTCCATTCAATTAAAAGGTGGAAGATCAAGGCGGACTGAAATGCAAGAAGGCAGAATGACGTTCCACAAGAGAGAAGTGCAAGAAGAGAAATTGTTAGCATAGAACATACAATTACATCTAGTCATTTTAATCGTTAAATGATAAAAACCTGCCGCCAAACGATTACTGCGCTTAAATTCATAAAGTCTAAGTTCCAAAGAGGAAAGTTCCTCTGACGAATTACCTGTGAAATTATTTATAGAAGAAGGGAGGCCACGTTATGGTGGTAGGAAAGCGACTGAATCTGAAATACCAGGTATGGATCAATAACTTCTTCTTTGGATTTTACCGAGAATTTCAATATATAGCAGGAACACCACACCAGTTGCAAGAATAATATTCAAAGAAAGAACGAATAGTAGACGGCTAAATATGTAAGGTTGATTCTATCGAGAAAATATTGTCTAGCACGACATAATGAACGAACTTTCTTGGCTGCAGAATTGGTAATGGGTTCAATACAAACTTTCCACTTCACGTCTGCTGAAAAATTTAGTCCTCGAAAGTGCAATGAGTCATTCCCTCGGAGGTTAGCATCAGCAATGCCGATGGAAGGCAAAATGGTGAATATATATATATATATATATATATATATATATGAACAAATATATATATGTCAAACAAATGTAATATATAGATATATATATATATATGAACAAATATATATATGTCAAACAAATGTAATATATATATATATATATATATATATATATATATATATATATATATAAACAAATGTAAAAGAACGAAGAGTAAAATTTCAGCGTTCAAAACATTAATTTAAATCAGGGCTAAATACAAAAATAGCGCAATAAATATTTATTTATTATGCACTGTTACAGTAAAACATGTACATACCTAGTACAAAACTGTACATCTCGTTTGAACATTAAAAAGTAACGTTTCTTCAGGTGGGAAATCATGATGGTACCATGAAATCATTAGTGTACCATCATTTTCCCACCTCAAGAAACGCCAATTTTGAACGTTGAAACAAAATGTACAGTTTTGTAATGGGCATGTACATGTTCTAATGTAACAGTGTATAATACACACAGACACACACAGATATGTGTATTAAAGAAAAAACAAAATCTTTGATGGCAACAACAGAAAATTCATCAAGACATAAAATATCTTAATCAGATTATAGTCTCGAAAAAAAACGACAATACTGAAGAAAAGAAAAAAACAGCTTAAAGGAAAACTAATTACACAGTACAGTAAAGTATTCAAAGCCGAGATTGCCTAGATTACAAAACGCTTAACAACGCTAATTCCTATAAGCTAATCGTAACTCGAGTTTCACGCTCACGTCATATACAGGTTACTTCAATATCTATCTATCTATCTATCTATCTATCTATCTATCTATCTATCTATCTATCTATCTATCTCTATCTATCTATCTATCTATCTATATATATATATATATATATATATATATATATATATATATATATATATATGTCAATGTCTAGATTTCAGCGAAAATTTAAATTTGAAACAATAGAAATATTACATCTAACTCAATACTGTCTCTTTATCCACTACACTGCCCCCACTTCGTGAATTTCCTTATTATTGCCCGTCATAAATGTGTAAATTTATTTTCATTTTTTCATTTCAACATTTGGAAATAAATCTGATGATCCACTGTCCTTTAAAAGGGCTGTGGTGAAATAATTTATTATATGGAACCTTAAAGTAATCTGTTTTTATTTAAATTATTAGCTCTGATTTACATTGAGCTCTCTGGATTCTATCCTAATTGGGTCTTCCCATACGGATAACCTAGATTTTCGTAAACTATATATATATATATATATATATATATATATATATATATATATATATATATATAACTAAGTAAGTTCCTTTCATATTGTCTAATATGCTTAATAACATTATTTACATTATTAGGTATATTGTCCTCATCATTGTCACCATATTTATTACAGCGTTTCGGCCATTGTACGCTCCGGCCTTCTTCAGTTGGTTGGACTGTCGAAATGAACCCTTTATTTCGCTCACTGGGGTAGACTGTTCTAGTTCCTCGTTTAATGGATGTCAATTATCAGTTATCTCCTGTTAATTTTTCCCTCTGAAAGTTCTCCACTGCCTTAACCGGGTATTGAACTCACACTCTTTGGGTCCTGTCACTGGATCTAACCAACGCCTTTATCCACTGTGCCATGTGTCCTTGAAAACAGTCTACCCTAGTGAGCGAAATTAAGGGTTCAGTTCGAGATTCCAACCACCTGAAGAAGGCCGGAGCGTACAACGGCCGAAACGTTGTAATAAATATGGGGACATAGTGATGTAAATAATGTACATAATACCTCATCTCAGAAATATAGAGAGATATTGAAAGACGAGAGGAAATCATCATATTGATAAATGCCTATAATTGATAACAGAATCCATTGGTTCATACCAACGGCTTCCTATACTAATACTTCTCGTTTTCACTATCGCGTGGTCATGTGTGACGTCACGAGCTGTGTCGCCGCGTTGGGATTTTTGGTTCTGCGTCTTGTATAGAAGAGTTTTCATGAAAAAAAGACTATTATTATTGTTTCGTCCGTGTATTGTTTGATATATTGAAATGTAATTGTCATCCTTGATAATGGCTCATGTAAGCCGAAAGCTTAGATAGGATTTATAGATTTATCAACATGGTGATTTCCTTTCGTCTTTCAATGATAATGTTATTAAGCTTATCAGACAATATGAAAGGAACTTACTTAAAATAAATAGAGACAACTTGTCTATATTATTTAATGAAACATGAATTAATGAAAAATTGATACCTAAATATAAACAATATACATATATATATATACATAAAAATAATAATATTTTTATTTGAAAAATATTTTCCATCGTTACACAAAAGCTGTCATGTTTCAGAAATGAAAAGTGTTCCAATTCATCAATAGTGACTTACAAAAACATTGCCTGATGGATTGTAACAATTTTCCGTTCCGAAACATAAAAATATTTTGTGTAGCGGTGTCAAATGTTTTTCAAATGAAAATATTATTAAAATACATTTTGCTCTAAGCTGTATTGAGCACTTTTAAAAACAAATAAATGCTAATGAACGGTAGATTTTTTTAATCTGTCTGTTCTTTCCCTTTATATATATATATATATATATATATATATATATATATATATATATATATATATATATATCTATATATATATATATATATATAGGTCTGATGAATTGGATCCTGATTACGACTCCAATGTAATAAATTATAACCATGCAATATTAGTGTTTGAAGCCTTTTATACTATATATATATATATATATATATATATATATATATATATATATATATATATATATATATATAAAAGAAAGAACCGTAAGATATATAACCCGGTGTTCTTATAGATATTTTTATCTTTACACAATAGTGCTCAATGTAAATTTATATTATAAATTAACTGATTCAAAATATGGTTTTTCCGCTACACAAAATTCGCTTGACGAGGAAATGTAACTAATGTCTTTAATTTAATAACAAAATTAAATTCGAAGCTTTTACCTTCCATTTTTGAAACATGGTTATAACTGTGTAGCGAAAAACCATATTTTAAATCAGTTAATTTATAATATATATATATATATATATATATATATATATATATATATATATATATATATATATATATATATATATATTGGCCTTTGCTTTCCCGTCGGTTTCGACGTATGATATTGCACCAACACAATTCATACAAACAAACAACCAAGGTACTTGCACATATGATTTAATTACGGTGGTCAAGGCTTGAGTAGAACCAGTCTCACCCTTTTGAAGAGCTGGATCAAAAGAACAGGTCACATAATGCGCCGTAGTGTCCTGCAACGTCTCTCTTCGTCCTTTGAATTCAAAGTTGTCCTAATGAATAGACTAATTATCACCCAAGCCTATAGGAACCAGTCTGTCTATTTGTATATTATACATGCAGTACTTCTTGGCTTAAATACGTTCTATTAAATACAGGAGACAGTGTATATCTTTTATGCCTTACGGTGAGATTATATTTTGAGCTGCAATGTACTTATTAACCACAGGACACAAACACATACACATTCATAGCATGCAATTACAAATTAAATTCAAAATCTATAATGTTAACAATACACACACTATGTTGTATGCTTCTGGAATTTCTAAATTCCTTTCTTGAAAATATCGGTTGAACATGTACTGAACATAACACATACTTCCAGTTTATTACTTTTCTCATTTCCATCTGATATAACATTTATTCAACATCAGGATAAATCCACCAATTCTCGAGGCATTACCTTTCTGGTCTGATTAATAGTAAATTTTGAAAACAAGGACTGCTGCTTAAATTTTACATTTTAGCAAATATGCATATCTAAAAAGTTGCCACTACTTCAATGTTTCTGAGAGCGTCAACCAGAGCTATATGCAAATTGAATTCCTATTTGAAGTTCAGTCATGTCTTGTAAATTTCTTATGCGTTTCTATGTTTAAGAATCTGTCCTGATATAGAGTTGTATCGGACTGAGCCGATTCTAACGGACCAACGGGACCTCCGAGGATTGCTTTTATCAAGTTGGGCCGCGATGGGCTTTAGAATTACCAGAGTAATCAATACTGTATCATTTGGTGACTATTGTCCATCTATCACCGCCTCCTGTTCGCGTCCGTGTGGGCGCCAATTCCCTTCACACGGCGTCCGTCAATCAGATTTCTAACGGCAAAACATATGTAAACATTCGCAATACTTTCAATTTTCCGAAAATCCGAGCCTGATCGCTGGCTTTCCTTTAACAGACCCGACATCTGGGGTTAGCTATGCGCTCAGTAGGAAGAAAACCTGACATTGACTAAAAGATAATCATACATATTCATGAAGAGACTTCGTTTTCTCTGGCCTCAGTCTATTCCTCTTTCATACGGGGAAAAATATCGCCATAATACGACGAGTATAAGTGATTACATGTATTTTTTTTCTCTCTTCGAAGTTCGTTTCTACGTGACATTGTCCTCTGCAAACATACGCGTGTGGCTTTTTACAAAGCAGCCATTTCCTAAGGGTGACGCGATGTAATGCCAGCTAGAGGTGGGGGGTTTCATTGATTTTCTTTCTTATGCCAATCTCCGTAGCAGATCGTAGGGTTTTTTTTTATGAAAGAAGTGAATGCTATCAGCAAGCGATCGACAGTCAGTTCTTCGACGTCGAACGTATCGAGGGGTCAGGTCACGTGTTGTATATTGTATCAATAAAAAGAAACACAGTCAAAATTAAATTTTTCACGATCTATTTAAAGTTGTTGGTTGCTTCTGTAAAGTACAAAAATTCTGACACTCGCACGCGCACACACACACACACACACACACACACACACACACACACACACACACACACATATATATATATATATATGTTTTATATAAGGGTCCTTTTTTATAACTTTTTTAATATAAGATTCAAGTACGTAGCAAGAATTCACCGACCAATTTTGTTAATTTCAACCGTCGTGTGGAGTCTAATTTTGTTATTATATTTTTACAATTTCCGAATGAGATGTATATCTGCCCCGCGTCCCCTCAGTACGTAGGCGATCATGACTCTCCACAACGCCCTGTCCGTCGTAGCTCTTCATAAACTTTGTCTTTCTGTTATTTCCCCTAAGCCCTGTTCCGCCATCCATTTACTCAAGCTCACTAGGTATGTTATGTTTTGTTTTCCTCTGTCCTCTGTCCCGTGAGTATCAAATTTTCCAAGCCCTCCTTCCTTATTATGTGACCCAGAAACCTCAACTGTCTCTTCCTGGTGCTAAGTATTAGTTTCCTTTTTGTTTACATTTTCTTCAAATTTTCATCGTTACTCACATATTTCGTCCACGGTATCATCAGTATCCTTCTGTAGAACCACATTTATGTTGTCTTTGGTGAGAGGGCACAGGGGTTCAAATAGTTTACTCCTAATTTTAATCATGATATGAAACATCTCATTTGAAAGTTGGAAAACAATAAACAAACAAAACTTTCCGGTTGAATTTAACAAATCGTGTTTCGGCATGTGATAATTATATGAAATTTAAAATAGAAGCGAATTACTATATTAGTTCCATTACGGCGGAGTACTGGATAGACGAGTTCGAATTCCAGTCTAATCCATTACATTCACTTATGTACTAATAACCTTGGGAAAGGTATGAATCCTATTCTTCGCCCCCATCTATGGGTAAATAGGAAGACAGGCATATAGAATTGGATGGCAACTGGTCTACCGCAGAAAGAAATGGCAACCTACTGCGGGAAGAAATCTGCCTCGTCAGTCATGTATTGAAATATACATGCTCACCTAATCGTGTATCACGCATGGCACATAACTGATTGATAGTTTTTCAAATTTATGAGGAAATATTCCTGAGCTGGCGAATAAAACCCAAATTCAATTAAGTGTGATAGAAGAGACTATTAGCGCCGTAAGTTCTGTGATAATAGTTTCTTCTGTCGCATTTCTCGTTTCTGAAATAGTTATACATACGACATTTGAAGACTTAGAGTCTACTGCCTCGTGCATTTCGTCTGACTGAAACATTGAAATGGTTAAATTCTCTATTAATTTTTCGGCGGCTTTAAGGTAATAAAGTACAAATGACGTTATTAACTTATAATTCTCTAACTCTTCAAATATCGAATGTATAAGTATTTCTAAGTTCTATATTTCCATGTGTCACTATATTAATTATATTCTATAATTGCCCCCTGTTCTAAGAATTCTCTTTCCTTTTATCACCTTTACTGCTATTTCAAAGTCTTTTTAAATATATCTTTGTATTGTTAGTTTTTTAATATAACTTTTTTTGATTTAACTTGTTTTTTGATTTAACTTATTTTTAAAGTTAACTTTTTTCTAATGTATAATTTATTTTATCTTATTTTATCTTATATTTTTAAATGTATTTTTTATTCTTTAATATAACATTTTTTATTAATTATTAATTATAATTTTTTTTCAATATATTCTTACTTAAATTTAATATAAATTATCTAAATATGACTTATTTATAATTTTTTTTATATATATCTTATTTTTACGTATAATTTATCTTTGGAAAAGTATTTTTAAGTAGGAACTTGTATTCTTAAACCTATCCTTATCTTTATATCTTTTTTATAAACCCCCTTTTCAGTTCTCTTTTAGTTTCGCATTAACACTTTACTCTTCATATAACCCCAATTTAATGTCATAAGGTTAATATCCCTGTTGAATTTTATAAAAACCTCTTCACTTTGAGGCTGATGCATTCAATCCTCCCCGGACTACTACCTCCTGCATTTCGTCTCACTGAAACATTGAAATGGATAAATTTTGTATTCATTTTACGATAGCTGTCCCAGTTAAATTTCTAATTCCGACACGAACTCAGTCTATACAACGGGGTTGAATAAGACTAACGAAGGTTTCGTCGGATGAGATATATCTATCCCCACGTGAGGTAATTTTGTATTATGCTGTGTAATACATTATATATATATATATATATATATATATATATATATATATATATATATATATATATATATATATATATATATATATATATATAAATATTTATTTAAAAATTATAACATCAATATGTTATAAAATCACCACAAAAATAGCCATTTTGTTTCAACATCTCCGGTGTCTTATCAAGTGATGACGTTGAATAGAGAATAAAGGGTTTAAACCCTTTATTCTACATTCAACATCATCACTTGAAAAGACACTGGAGGTGGTGTAACAAAATGGGTGTTTTTGTAGTGATTTCATAACATATTTGTGTTATAATTTTTAAATAAATAATTATATCTGCTCTACTCTGTATTGAGCACGCTTCTAAGAATAGTAATTGTTGGTTATTGGAATTTATTCCGTATACACCAATCCTATACTTGTATATATATATATATATATATATATATATATATATATATATATATATATATATATATATATATATAGAAAGAAAGAGAGAAAGAAATCAAAAGTAGTTAAATAATTGCACTTTTAACATCACTGGCAGTAATTGGTATTCAAGCCCAAATACGTTAATGTAGTAAGTGCGAAAGCTTTCTCTGCTTTGTTACAATCCCCCTACTCGCATTTGGTTTTACCGCATATCAACCTATGTTTAGTAAATAATTTCAGTCTATTATCTCTCTATTCATAAACATTGCATTTATTTTGTTTGTATTTCCATTTTGGTATCTCTTTTGCAAACTTAATTACAGCAGTCACTACTATCGCTGCTACTGCTGTAGTCAATGCGTCGCTAGGAAGGTGATTTAGTTAAGGGAATTAATTTGAATAAAAATTAGTTATTCTCTTAATATATTAGGATGAGACCAACCAAACCTTTATATTTATTAACAGATAGTTGATTATTTTGGTATTAGTACGAATTATATGATGGGGTCAGCGATGTCAGATAATGAATAGAGTAGGAGCATATATGATGTATTTGAATGTTAATTATTGGCTTGATTAAAAGAAGCAGACCGTCTGATTTCTAACATTATTACCTACTGATCATTATTGAAAATAGCGTTTTTGCTGCAAAAGCATATGCAGAATCAATTATGATATCTAACATTTTCTGATCTATGCACGCGATAAAAATCTAAGAGTCGTGATATGAAATTAAAGACTTTTCAAAGAAATACGTAACTGAAAAAAAAATTAAAGTTTGTTTACTGCTTCGCCCTTTTAAACCCAAATGTCTTTCATTTAACTAAGTTCATAGAATTGATGTCTGGAATTCAATCAAAATGGAACTGTGGGAGTAATTTGGATATGATAAAATAAGATAGCTTTACATTTTTTTCTATAGACTTTTCAAAGTGCATAAGTGGATACGATAACACCGAGTGACGACAGTCTGTTTTATGCTTGAAAGAAAGGTTCAATCTTCAAAATTGCGTTCAAAATAGAAACAGACTCTCGGCTCGGTATTGACAGCAGAGTCCATTTTTATATTCTTTCTATTCAATCCACATACGTTCTATCGCTGGTATTGAGCAATTTACCCATGATATAGCATACCTTGAATATATATATATATATATATATATATATATATATATATATATATATATATATATATATATATTAATATATATATATTATAATATTTTTAAAAAAATATGATTCCTTCGCTACATAAGAGTGCTCATGTTTCAAAAGCGAGAGCCGAGACCCTCAATATAACTTTTGAAATTAAGTTGTCTGGTCTCGCTCCCTCGTCAAGCGAGAATTTGGGAATAAGCTATCTTGTGGTTTGCGCGTGTTTATAAGTATGGTCTCTTGCAACATTAGTTACTATGGAATATATATATATATATATATATATATACACTCCTTTTGCTGGGCTAGCGTTTATATACATCACGTATATAATACCTTAAAATTGTCCTTTCTCTGCCGTGCGCCGATAGCTCAGAGGGTAGAGTCTGTGACCGATGCCTAATCGGTCCAGTTTCGATCACGGTTTGAACCTAATCGGACGTCTAGCCACACTGATAGGCTGTGATACAGCGAAACAGGGTTAAAATTGCTATTATTATTTATTTTAGTCAAATCAGAATATATTAAGTAAATTTGAAAATTTAAACTGTTTAACAGGAATAGAAAAAAACTACCCGATGACAGTTTCGATTTAGTCCCTGTTAGGGTGCATCTGCTTGCATATTTAGGAAGATGAAAATGGTGATTGAAAGAGACTAGTGCAATGGTTACGGAAGAATCCCGATGCATAATACATTTTCTTTGTTTTTCGTCAAGTTTGTGAAATTTTGCAAGTTGTGATATTCTGCAGCAAGATTTTTTAATACTGCATGTGAAAATGTTTTGTTGCATCTTTTTCGAATCCCTATAATATGAATCTGACGTCATGATGTGATCAGGTTCAAGACGATGTAACGGAGTTCCCACATAAATGGTTTGGCAAATGTTTGTGGAAATAAATAAGGTCATTTGATTAACGTAGACAAATTATAATTCGTCTATAGGGAAGAGACGGTCACGGAAAATAGCAACAGATGTGACCCTCTTCTGGATTCCTATCAGTCTGATGATTTGTATCTGATGTTTTATACCTTCAGTGGGAATTCCCATGGTTTATTTTTGGATGATCTATCCCGGCTGGCCTTAGTTTATCATTTTCAATGAACCCTATAGTCTCTAAAAGAGCACCAAAGGTGTATTCTTTTAAACAACAACACAAAGTTCATATTGAACATACCTCTTCATGTATGAAGCTTTTGAAGTTTTAGAATTTTGCTGTAGTTTTAGATAGTGCACACTGGCATAGGGACAAAAAACGTGAAATTTATCTTTGATATCCGATTAATTAGGTAATCAATAATAAAATATGAGTAAGAGGTTAAAAAGCGCTATCAAATAGATACAACCGCATTCAGATACGCCATTGTTCCTATCCAGTAGCCTCTAAAATAATTTAAGGCTAGAACGGTAAAATTATCCAATAGCAGTTCATATAAGAAAAGAGATCTTGCTAGTCATTATGTACTTTTGACTAGCATATATAAACAGACGTGAGAAAACACAACACGCATGCCCAGAAGGAGAAAGGAAAGACATTGTACATGTTTTTTATTCTTAAGATTTGACAAGGCAAATAATGAACACTATTATTTATTAGATTTTTTTATTGGAATGCTCGGCAAAGCATCGGCTAATTGCCAATTGATTCAAACTTTATAAAATTGTAAATAATAAGGTGTTTTTTATTATAGTTCATTCAATTTTAATAATTTTGTGAATTTTTATAATTTATGAATAAAAATTGTTTTCTTATTTATTTCTTTATAAATTGTAAATAATAAATATTGCATTAGTTTTAACCATGATAGTTTTTTAAATTTTGCAAAAAACTTACTCTTTAAATAAACAATTTCATAAATAACTAGCTTAATATTTATGTTGTAAATCCTCAAGAAGAAATCTCATTTTTTTGTGGGATCGATGTTCGATGTTTGTCAATATTTCTATTAAAAACGCACAGATACTTTCTTCACTCTCCAAGAATTCAGACTACCAGTCGTCCAAACTAGGGTTCTTTGTTGGAATAAACGTTGTGATTGGTAGGGAATCTCAAACAATTAGCATATTTCCACGCCTGCTAATGTCTACCGCGTCTTTTTGTTTGTATTTTCCTTTTCGACTGTTATCACAAAGAACATAATTCCTGTTCAAGTTATGACCGTTTTTATCCTTCGTCGATACATAATTAGTAAAAATTAAAATGGGAATTAAACTAAAAAATTTTGATGTGAATAAACAGAAAATAGTTTTTAATTTCATAGAATAGTTTTTGTAATGATGTTGAGAGAAGAAAGATGATGATTATAAAAAAAGGAAGAATAAAGAGGAAAAGAGTTTTAGAAGTTAAAGCGAAAATCTATCTCATCATAGCCACTATTGTTCACTTTTCTGAACGAAATACCATTACGTCTACACAGCACAGTGATTTTGAGCCCTGTTACGATTCTGCTGCATGAGGATAATGCAGAGAAATCTTCCTGATAATAAATGGCAGTGGATTCTCTGGCAAGAAATTAATTATGATTATACTATTACTACTATTAATGATAATAACTTTTAAAAGCCATAAAAGTGAAGAAAACACATTCCATAATGACACAAACAAAATAAAATGAAGATCTAATGGCATGAGAACTGTAGTGCAAAGGAATATTGAATAATAGTGCTAATGACCGTATAATAGAATTCCAGAACAACTGCATTCGAACGAAATACAATGGCGTGCCAAATGTTTTAGAAGAGCACCATGTTAACTTAATGTTATGTAACGCCATCATATCTTGATGTCATACCCTAACCTCTACCAGTTGTACTCTGGCATCTGGTCCGTCACTAGAAACTCCGGGTAGGCTATTTTATCAAGCAATCATAGGATATAAAAATCGGGACGGGGCATGATAGTCAGTAACCGATGGTATATTTTATAACATTTCTGAAATTGTAGGAATATTTCGTATTACTCGATTTACGGTGTAACGTTTATACGGGGATTAAATTATAGAATCGTTATAAGTAACTAGACGATATTTCAAACCACGGAAGAAAGGATAATTCCCTTGGACATTGAAATCTCAAAGAATCCCAATCTGATAACCAAGGCACTATATCAAATACTTTTTAAAAAATTAACGAAGGGACGTTATGTTACTGAACATCACTGGGTTGGCCGGGCGCAAGGTGAACGGGAAATAAAGTTATATGTTACCTTTTCCAGAAATAAAAATGAAATGTGAATTTTGTCATTTTTACGCGGTGGTGGGAAATATTTATTCAATTTTTAAAAACGTAGATATGAAACTTGGACTAAATATTTCGCAGGCTTTCTGAAATTGATCACCAGAGTAAGCAGCCAAAAATTGGCTTTTTGACAGGATTTGTTTTTTTAAGACTCATCAAACATTTGCAGGTAATTTAAAGTCAGAAAATATTTTTTTCCAATCGAAGAAATTTAAAAAAAAATAATAATGATTTTACTGACATAATTACTAGTAATTAAATCATAGCTGGAAGGAGGAGTTAAGAGGTGGATTCATACCTTTCCCGAGGTTATTTGTGCATAAAGGTATATAACGAACCCAATTGTAACTGGTACTCGGCTCTACCATTTCTAATTCTAAGTCGTTATGCAGTATATCACCTGCACATCGAAACTTACTGAATCTGCTTTTCGCAAGCGGTTAACCATCTAGGTACTGACCAGGTCTCGGTGATTGTACGGGAAGCGGTGTTTCAACGTGATATGGCTGTAAGTCCCAAACAGCTTTTAAATACACTTACAACCAGAATGCAACCATATACATTTCTGGGACGTATAAGTAGAAAAGATTGTGTACAAATTTGAACATTCACAAAATATTTTGACGGTCAGAGAATTAACGGGAAACAAAAATTGACTTACTTTATGAGTTTGCAAGAAAGGATGGCCGAAAGATGGCATGCTGTGGAGAGCTATGATCGTTCATATCGTTTCAATATCTGATGATGATAATGATCGTCGTGAAACACCAGAATTTGAGAAATGGCCAAGGAAATAGAAGCATTTCGAAAAAAGTATAATAGGTACGTTAGCAAGTGTTTCTAGATCAATATACATATATATATATATATATATATATATATATATATATATATATATATATATATATATATATATATTGTGCATAGACATTTTTGGTTCTCACCAGTCGAGGTGCAATTTGAAATGCACCGAAACGAAGTTGCATCTTTGTAGTGAGCAAACTGTATATATATATATATATATATATATATATATATATATATATATATATGTATATATATATATATATATATATATATATATATATATATATATATATATATCGTCGTCGACATCCGTCCGTCTCCAGAGACGATGAATTCTCCCTTTTGGCCTTGCTAGGAGATTCCAAAGGAGAGAATAAACCAATACAGTGATGCCGGAAGGTAGCACAAAGTGCCGTCATCCGCTTTCGGGGCTCCATCCGAGTTTCAATTCAGAGTTGTCTTTCTCCTAGACCATTTGCCATCCAAGTTTATTTATCCATAGCTGAAGGATTCACAGTATAAGCACGTAAGTGAATGTAATGGATTCGACTGTAATTCGAACTCGGCTCTCCGATTCCTGAATCCAAGCCACTATCCATTATATATATATATATATATATATATATATATATATATATATATATATATATATATATATATATATATATATATATATATATATATATATATGTATATATATATATATATATATATATATATATATATATATATATATATATATATATATGTATATATATATATATATATATGTATATATATATATATATATATATATATTGCGCGTACTTATTGGAAAGTGCTTAATTTTTGTCTGATTATCGCGAAAGCGTGAAACCCACGGTTACAAACTGATATCAATACAACTGAATATATATATATATATATATATATATATATGTATGTATATATATATATATATATATATATATATATATATATATATATATATATATATATATATATATATATATATATATATGTATATATATAAGCAAAACCTCTTAACAGCGTTAAAATCAAGAAAGGATGGTTCGAGTCGTAACCAGAGTTTCAGGCTCACTCGTTCTTCCGACGACTTGTATATATATTCCGATGTCACATTTGTATGTTGCAAAAGTACCAAGACACACTGACGCACGAATAAAGTACAATACAATTTTAACATGTTTTCATTAACACGACTTCACAATTCCTTCCTTTTTTTTTCGTTATTTCGCTTGAGAATGTAACTGAGTTTACGGCTATTTATTTCCTGAATCCCGTCGTAATAAAACACCGAATAACGATGAATCATTCATAGCATGAAAATGCACACATATGATTATTACGTTAAACTCATGAGACTGAACTTAGGACTTTTTGCTGACAGAGATTAGAATCTAGCGTTTTTATTATTTGCTACTAAAAAAAGTTAATAGTGGAAGGAAACTCTAGGAAGAAAAGTTGAAGTAAAGGAATCAAATTCTAAATAATGAATAGATTTATTCGAAGAAGACCCCAAAATGCTTCCGATAAAAGAATGGATAAAACTAGAAATTCAAGACAAGAAATAGAAAGATGATCTCAAAATTTTACAAAGCCGCTTGAATTCTTTAATGACAAAAATAAAAAAAAGAGTTCCCTTTCAGATCAGAGGCTATAGAGAAGATTAAGGAAAAATAAAAACGTATCTTCTCCGCTCAGTTATTTTTTCCATATAAACTTTGTTCAGATATTAGTTAATCCCTCTTTGGATATTGGGCTTCCGTTGTTCCTCTACTGTAAGTTTTTGCGAGGGGATTATTTTCATTTTACATTCTCTCTCATAAACTTCCTACAATATTATATAGAGAAGCTAATAGTTAACACCCATGAAATGCAAATAGTTTTTTGAAAGGCACTTAATGTTATTTTACTGATAGAAAACAATGGTGATTTTTGATTAGAGATTGGAAGCTTTGCCAATTTTCTTTGTAGAGATTAAGAACCCCTATTTTTATCTGTTTTATTTAGTATCTGACCATATTTGTGAGCTGACGTATTATTTAATTATTTTTGAATATATTTTTGTATTGCAAAAGAATTCTTAAAACTTTGTTTTGTGCATTCTTGGATCGTAATAGTCGGGTTAAAAAGATGGCCGAATTAACGTGTACATATGAAAATAATATGTAGATAGAATCTACGATGTCTGCCCAGTTGCCAGCAAATGACCATTATCAAGCAATTCCATTATCATTTTGGTGAGTTTTCTTTATTCTCATAAATACAGCATATATGACCTTCATTATATTTTGCGGTCTGTCAAGTTGTCCGTATTTGAATACAATTTTCTGGTTTTGAGCTGATTTAACTAATATCCGTAGCACATAATTTAATGATTATCTCATCCGTTGATAATTACCGGGATTTTGCATTTCCTCTTTGTTGATTTAAAATTGGAATATCTTTAATTTATTGTTCCCGCGATTTTATTTTTATAAATGGTAGGTTTTACAAATATTTCTCGACTGCTACACACACAATCATATATCGTCTACATTACTTTGGAATATGTTCTTGTTGTTGCTGTAAGAGTAGTAATAATAAAATAAATATAATAAAAATAATAAGATAACAAATAATAAGATAAAAAATAATAATATTAATAAATTAATAATAAAAATAATAAATTAATAATAAAATAATACAAATAAAATAATAATAATAATACAAATAGTAACAATAATAGTAAAATAATACTAATAATAAACAAAAAATAAGGAAAATAATGAATAAAAAAATAAAAAGATTATAAAAAATAAAAAATAAACATAATAAAATGATAAAAATTATAAACAAAATCCAAAGACGGATATGCAATGTGATTGGTCCTGATCTGGCATCACGTCTATAGTCACTTTTTCCCAGACGTGCCGTCGCTTTCCTCTGTCTTTTCTACAAATACTTTCACGGTAACTGCTTCGACGAGGTACTTTCACTGGTTCCAAAGCTGCATGAATTTAAGTGTGCTACTAGGTTGGCATATCAGTCCCCTCCATTTCACTGTCGAATCTATTAAATATAGCCGTCTCTTCTACTCCAATAGCTTCATGAATTACCTTCCTTTCACTTGCTTCCCTGATAGCTATAATCTCCAAATATTTAAATGCAATGTCAATCGACATCTTCAGATGCCTTGATCTAATTCCCCATATTTCTGTTCATCCTTTCTTCTATAACGCTTCTTTACTCTTGCTCCCATTCTCTGTAACTCATTGCCTGTTAGTGGCACTCCTGTCGTGCTTGAAGTGAAATACTTAAAAAAAAAATGAAAAATAATATTAATATAATAATAATAATAATAAAAATAAGAAATAATAATAATTTTTTTGTGATGTTAACGAACACTCATTGCCACTTTCGTAGTGCTCGTTGCAGTAGAGCCTTTGTAATCGCAGATACAACTATAGTAACTCCGTTGAACAATAATGGCGTCATACGCCTTCGAACAGCTCTCGCACTAATAGTACTTGCTCGATAATACTCGCTCTAATAGTAATCCGTAAAGCGACCAGTATAGAGAAATTGTATAGTGAATAGAGTAGAGAATAGTGGTCCGTATATAGAAGCGAGGATATAGATATGGATTTACTTGACCTCCCACACGGTCAGGTTGTGACACAAGGTCGAGGTTTAACGTGGGAAGGGAGGGGGGTTTTGACCCGAGTGTTTCCACTCAGGTCGCTGGTCTTTGCTGGTCATAGCTTGTCCAAGCTGGTCATAGCTAGTCTTAGCTTGTCCATGCTAGCGAGGATATAGATATGCGATCATTTAGACGTCAACCGACTTCCTACTTATATGCGATTCCTCTATGGTCACGAGGTTTAGTTAATTCAATAATGGGATCGCCTGTGTTTGCTCACTGGCGATCTATGTTCAAACTCAAGTGTCGGCAGCATATCTTTATTTCTATATAACAATTTCAAATAAATATTATAATAAAAATTATTATTAGTAGTATTAATATAACGCCCTGATACTAAACCAGGAATGGTGCTGGGTTAGGGTTCTATCTTAATTCATTGCAGGTGTTAACAGGTACCATTTTACTTTATGATCATGTAAGATGTGTTACAGTAAATATCCCGTTCTGTACAACAGATTTCTAATTAGCTGACTCACCATAAACTTTTATCATGACCCCCCACCTCTCTCCCAGAGGCTAACAAACTCTGAATCTTCCATGGGTGGGTATACTGTGAAGCATCATAGTTGTGATTTATTTTAGGCTGGAAGAATGACACAACGAAGGAAATTTGGGAACGCATTTAGATTCTTGGGGGTACTCTCAATCGTAGACATTCTGAGCGAACTGGTTACCCGTGAAGAACATTTTTTTTAATTAGGGGCCACATGTGTATGTTTATGGGCTGATTTTTATTTTGCTTAAAAAAACAAGATCAAGACCACTCAGTATGTCATGCATATTTGGCTGTGATGGATGTGCATGGTACACACTTAATCAGACTGTTTGTTTGTTTGTTTGTTTGTTTGGGGTTTTATGGCATATCAACCATTATGGGTTATTTAATGCCAGATCCAGTATCTACTAGATATATCAAAAACGTATAGCTGGCAACATCATTGTTTCAAAAACGTATAGCTGGCAACATCATTGTTTCAAAAAAATGTATCCCTGGCAACATCATTATTTCAAAAACGTATAGCTGGAAACATCATCATTTCAAAAACGTATAGCTGGCAACATCATTGTTTCCCATCACATTTTAGGGGTAAGGTGTTAGTATATTTAGTGTAGGGTTTGGGAGGGAAAGTTAATTGTAAGTTGTAGTTGTTTTGGGATGGGTTAGATGAGATGGGGCATGACATGACCAGCCGATTGATCGGATCGACGGCCTTTTGGTTGGACGTAGTTTATCGTCATACCCAGGACTCGGATGCAGTTTAACGTCATACCCAGGACGGCGTAATCAGACTGAGTGTCACGTTAGTTATATTTGCCTTCATATATTCGCGCCCAACTATCAAATTGTTGGCAGGCTACAATCACACAATAATAAGTTATTAGCTTCTTCGGTTTGTGAAGTTTTATTATCCTCTTTGAAAATTGAAGGTGACGCGCAGGTAGAGTTGCGGTTATCGGTGAAGAAACGAAATCGGTGATTTGATTTCAGTGCACGGCTGTCTTTTGGATTTAGCTTCGGAATATGTATGGGCCCATCTCTTCTACTCCTCGAGTTACAGTTTAATTGAAGGGGTTGTAGCCTGTTTTGAAAGTTAATTTGACACTCAAAACCATGCAGAATGCAACGGGAACCACTCCACTATACCCACCACCAAATCTTGCTAATTCACAGATGATAAAGAAAAAGGAACATGTGAAATGAAAGTATCGCTTAATCCCTTACGGGAAATTGTATAAATAATTATTAGAAGAAACGACCTGAAAGAAGATGAAGGAAAATAAGGTGACATGGGGTTTAGGATTGAACAGTGAGGCTGAAGGGTGTATTCTTGCTGCACAAGATAAGAGCCTGCATACACTACCGTCCTAATATCTTGCATGATACTCTTTTATGTGCTGTGTTCTATCAAAACAACGATGATCATGGCCCTCTACATCTTCCTGTCCCTTGTCGCTCTTAATAGGTTTTGTCTTGTTATTTCTATCAAACCCTGTTTTAACATCCATTTATTCAAGCTCATCAAGTAAGTTGCCCGCTACTTTTTTCTGTCCCTTTTTACCTCAATCTGTTCTGAGACTATAAGATTTTCCAAGCCTTACGTGTCCCAGAAATTGCAATTGCCTGTACCTGATATTAAGTATATGTTTCCTTTTTATTTGCATTTTCTCCAAAACCTCGTGATAAAAATCATCCAAAATGTAGGTTCTGTCCCCTATACATTGAAACTATTGATCGACTGGCAAGTATGGATTAGCATGCTCGCAATAAGGCGCCGTGTCAAAAGGACGTTTTTACATATGAAATCACTTTTTTTTAACTACCTTTACTTTTTGGTAGTGTTTCTTGTGTTAAAAAACAATGATTAGAATTGTAATTCTTCACTTTCTTTGTTATTGTGAATTTACAATAAAAATAATAAACACTGGTTCTTCTAAGTCAAATGCTTTTTCGTAGTAAACCAAAACTATGCACAATAATTTGATTTTTCTTTTCTTTCTGATTATTGAGCAGTAACTCCAAAACACTCCGTTAAGACTGGTTGATTTTTTTTTATCTAATGTATTTAGTGAGACCTTTTGAGAATAATTCGTACATGTGCAAGAGTAAGGTAAGCGTGTCATAAGTGCCAGAGGATGACATTAAATAAAACTAGAATGAGGAAGATAAAGGAAGCCAACATATGTGAATGAGGGGGAAATGCTTTTAACAAGAATAGAGTCCTAATGAAAGAGCCATTGGTAATATGTTGAAAATGTAAAGGCGTGTAATGAATGTATTATGCACGCTGTGACGTTCGGCTGAGAAACATGGAAATTAAGAAAATCGCCCGAAAACAAAGTCAGAAATGCACAAAGATCAATTGAAAGGTCAATGTTAAGGAGAAAGATGTCAGCATCGGAAAACAGATCACGATAAAAGATGAAATAGAAGTTATTAAAGGAAGAAAATTCAGGTGGTTGGGGAAATATACTAGACGAAATAGATTTTTGTTTTTATTATGACTGAATATATAGCAAAAGTAGCGGGGAAAAAAAGAAGAAATTAGAGACTAGAAAGATGAAATAACGACATTGTTTTTTCAGCCATAACAGAGAATAGCATAGACACTGTTTTCATTGAAGACATTTTTTATTAATTCCTCCCAAGCAGGGTAATAATGCCACTAAGACGCAAGGGGCTATTGGAAGTAAGAACAATGAGATCACTTTAGAAGGATCTGAAAACCCAACTTTAAACATGAAACAAGGGATAAAACTCTACTTTTGTGCAAAAAAAACAACAAAAAACGTAAGAAGTGTGAACCGGGCGATAGGCGAACCTATCTACTCCTATTGATAAAGAAATAAGAAATACATAGTAAATAGCATTTTCAATGTAGTAGACGAGCAATTACTAATGTTTCTTTTGATAGTAAATATAATTATGTAGGATTCATTCGATAAATTAGGCATTTTGCTCTTAGGATTATTTGTCAAGTTTATCTAAAATATGTCGGCTGGTACGAAAGTTTAAGCACTATTTATTTATTAGATTGCTTATTGTAATGGTTGGTAAATCTTCGGCTAATATCACTTGATTCAAACTTTATAAAATAATAAATAAAGATTTCCTTATAGTTGGTACTATATTTTAATAATTTAATAATTGTTTACTAATTAATGAATACATTTTTTCACCTTTATTTCTTTATAAATTTGTAAATGATAAATATTGCATTGCATTAGTTTTAATTGTATTACTTCTCAGAATGTTGTAAAAATAAAATTATTCTTGTAAATACACAATCAGATAAAGAAACAGTGTTTAATATTTTTGTTATAAATTCTCCAGAATATAACAAAAATGAATATCTTCACTTTCATCACGTGTTTAGGTTTTATTCCAATTGTAATCATCGGTTTTGAAGACAATAAACATTGACGAGGAGTGGAGGTAGCTAATATAATTTAAAGGAAAAACCGTCCTTTTGACACTACGTTTTATTGCGGGCACGTTTATCCATGTTTGCCAATCATCTTATCTCAGGATGCTCAATATTCGCAAACGATGAGTACAAAAACCTCCATGACAGGTTAGGTCAGTATCTGCAATGGAAGATCTGTTATCAGCACGGAATAAGAACAACTGCAAACTGGTATGGACATCAACCGCAATCGGTTGTTGAAGGGGGCAGATGTTACCAATCTCTGATGCTTTTTTCCATCAACACAGATCGAACAATACAAGGAAATCGGTCAGATATTATTATCAATGACGGAGAAGAAAATGTTTACTCACTAATTGACATGAGCATACCAAACGTCAAAAACATATTTGCGAAGGATTTTTATACAAAACTAGGCAAATGGTAAAACGTGGAATATGGAAATCGAAAAAAGAAATATGGCCCTTAAAAACTAAAACTGTTTCCGTTGTGGTTTGAAATTTGGGTTTCGAAAAATAGCTCAAGAACAAATCAACATAATCCCATGTGCGCCATCTCTACAGGAAATCCAAACAAAAGGAGTTCTAACACGCACAGTCTTTTCCCCGTGAAGAGTTTTTTCCCTTTATGCTTTTTGCGTGTTAATAGTTGTCTTTTGGTTAAGTGGAAACAACAAAAACATCTCATGGTTCGCTTCACTCCAGGTCACTGGTTACGACCCGTCATGAAATTATAAAACAAAGGCAAATGAAAAATATTTTTATAATAATAATAATAATAATAATAATGATAATAATAATAATTGTGGGGAAAAGAAGATGAGATTATAAGTAAACTACTAGCAATTAGGAGAAGAAGAAAGACGACAATGGAACCTAATGGAAAAACAAAATTCATAAAAATCCGCTATTTTCCCCATTTTGACAGTTTGCTGTTGATTATACTTTAAACACTTTTACGTGAGCATTTTTATCATTCCAGGCATTCCACCGGGAAAATATGACGTTTATGCTTTTTTCTCGCATCCATAAGCTGCCCCAACTTGAAATAACACATGCGTCATGACAGATATCGCCTGAGTTAAAATGTTTGCGTCACGGAATCCGCAATAATCCTGAGTAGAATAAATGCAGAAATAAAAAGAATTACAAGGCATCATGAATGATGGAAAAACGAATTGTAATTCATAAACCAAATGAAAAAAAAAATAACAAAACTGAGAGATGAGAGATGAATAAAAAAAAATAATATAAATTTTTTAAAAAGACAAAAGGATTGAGATCAAACACATGTTTATTCTTGGAGGGAAAAAACTTCGGGATTCTACGTCTCTGTTACGGCTTATCAGGTCAAGATTTATAGAATGTTAGAAGAAACCTTAATGAAAGCCCAATTTTCGGGCCGGGGGGGTCAGTAAGGTAATTCATCAGAATTATTCTTCCTATCACTTAGCTTATCTGGTAAGTTTGGCGTCAGCAGTTATAATTTTGATAAAAGACATGATTTCCATGTGAGATTTCTAATATAAAATGTATCAACTTGCAAAACCGTATCAGAATTCTTGTATCACTGGATTATTCTCTAGTTCTTGGTGTCTACTTGTATATATAATTTTTGATTAACTTTCAAAACTGTTAACTTAATATGGTTAAATGTATATCCAAGAAGCCGCATTGGGTGGTGAAATCTGTACCATCTGTGGTTATTAACTCTCTGGAGTGATAACAGGGGGGAAAAACTTCAATGAAAGAGAAATTGTTCCTTCTAGTTTATATCAATCTGAATGGATAATGTTTAAAAAATGCTTATATCGAAAAAACATGTTCATAACCGACCTATTTATTGATCTAGATATTATCTGTCTATATTTCTGAGATGAGGTATTATGTACATTATTTACATTATTCGGACTATTGTCCCCATCTTTGTCGCCTTTATCCACTGTGCCATATATCCTCAGGGACACATGGCACAGTGGATAAAGGCGTTAGTTAGATCCAGTGACAGGACCCAAAGAGTGTGAGTTCAATACCCGGTTAAGGCAGTGGAGAACTTGGAGAAGGGAAATTAACAGGAGATAACTGATAACTGACATCCATTAAACATGGCACGTAGAACTAGAACAGTCTACCTCAGTGAGCGAAGTAAAGGGTTCAGTTCGACATTCCAACCACCGGAGGAAGGCCGGAGCGCACAACGGCCGAAACGTTGTAATAAATATGGCGACAAAGATGAGGACAATAGTCCGAATAATGTAAATAATTATCTAGAATTATGTCATAGAGAAAAAATAAATATTACAAGTTTGAAAACTTATATTTTGACAGGATGCATTGGGCACGGTGGAGTAATGCATAGCGGCTCTGACTGAGAAATTCCAGTTCGAATTCCAGTCAAATCCGTTACATTCACTTATGTGCTAGTACCCTTGGGAAAGATATGAATCCTCTTCTTCTCTCCCCAGGACAGACTGATTCTTTAGACTTGGATGGCAACTGGTCTAGGAGAAGGACAACTCTGAATTCAAAACCAAGGGAGGATCTTTTTGGGATCTTGTGGCACATGGTGCACAAGGTCTCTGTATCTGGCTCTTCAAAAAGTGTGGTTAGTTCTGCACATAAACCTTCACCAAATCATATGCGCTTGTGTCTAGCTATCGGTTCTTAGGAACTGAGCCGCTTGACCCACATATGTTTAATACGGCAGGAGAGTCCACCATATATATATATATATATATATATATATATATATATATATATATATATATATATATATATATATATATATATATATATATATATATATATTGTTATGGGAACTTACCCATAATAATAATGGACTATTCCGGACATCATAAATACTGCGCCTCAAGAGCGCGTAGCAGTTCAGAGTCAGAGACAGTCAGCAGAGTCAGACGATTACTGCAAGACATTGGAATAGTGATACTGGTCGAGACAACATAGTTCACTCTAACCAAATCTGATAGTCATTACTAATACTACTAATTCTTTGTACATATTTCTGTTTGTAATATATCTGTTTTATTCCATACCTGTGTTCGACTTATTCTTCATTGGTTCTACCCTTGGACCATCACCGTGGTACCAGGAACTTGGACCATAACATATATATATATATATATATATATATATATATATATATATATATATGTGTGTGTGTGTGTGTGTGTGTGTGAGAGAGAGAGAGAGAGAGAGAGAGAGAGTTGTGTTAATAAATATACAGTTTGCGATGGATAAATTGTCGTCAAGATAACACAAAATGAAAATAACACGGACATTTAATTTTAACAGATATATTAATCAAAATTACACAGAATTATCTTGAAATACTAAATAGTAAAATCATTCAACCACGCCCTCCAGACAATTTCGCAATCTCATGCGACTTTCTGGGGGATTTCTTTGTTTTAGTTGGTGAATGCTGACATAATCCTTGCGTTCAGTTCAACTTTGATGATAAAGGAATTTTTGGGTCACTCGCTCAACTTCGCCCCACGCAATAATCAAGGGGGTTACAGTCCGGTTAGCCAGATGTTGGGGTGAGGTGGTCGCAGAAATTGTCTGACATCCACATGGAAGATATTTTGGAGATAATAAACTATGAAATCTCCACAAATATTCTTAAATGCCTATAATTGGTAACAGAAGCCATTGGCTTATACCAACGGCTTCCTATACTTAATACATCTCGAATTCACTCTCGCGTAGTCATGCGTGACGTCATGAGCTGCGGTGCGATTTTCGCATTCAGCGTCTTGTATGCACGTGTTTATCGTTGCTTGGAAATCTTCCATGTTGACTTTTAAAATTTACACACGCTCTATCTCTGATATTGAGCACTTTATCCCATAAATATAGGAGACTTTAAGACTATATTTCTTCATATATATATATATATATATATATATATATATATATATATTGCACTATTCAGTGTTATATATGTCGTATTCGCATATTATGTCGTCGTCTGCACGTATGATTCCATGTTGTCTTGATATTTTCATTTATATTTGAAATATAATTAACATGTTAAATTTGATGACATTTACATAATGATTAAAAAATTGGTAGTTTTATATTATATATTATGTTGACACATTTAGATGGTTGCGATTTCAAAGAACTATTATCTGAAATTACACACACAGACACACACACACACACACACACACACACACACATATATATATATATATATATATATATATATATATATATATATATATATATATATATATATATGTTTTTTTCTGTAGTTCACTGCTACCAGCAAGCAGAAATTTATTTTCTCCTGATGATGGTCATGTTGGCCGAAACTAGTCGAGGAATTTGAATGAAATAATAATAAAAACGAAATAATATTATTATACAACCCAGTGTGTCTGAAGATTTTAATTTTTTAATATTTTTATTGATCAATATATATATATATATATATATATATATATATATATATGATATTAAAATGTTCAAGTCAGGGAGCATGAAAAAATTTTTGAATACCGACTTTTCCCCGTTGGCATTCATGATTACATTGTGTCGCAGTAAACTCTGCACGGCATCAGTTTGAAAGCATTTTTTAAAAATCCTCTCATAAAATTTACGTAACCGATACATTGAAATAATCAATGAAGACGTTTATAGTTATTTTTCATAGACAAACTCACACAGTTACAGTTCACTTCTCTATGAATTTTAAATGAATATCTGTTTAAAATAAAATTAACTTATATACACCAAAACTCAATATCGAAAGCTGTCACTGTCTCTTCTGTTATATTTGTTAGTTGTGATCGAGGGACAATAAACACCAGAGAGAATAGCTTCATCTCCTTTTCCATAATGGCAACTCTTCTAGATCCTTTTGCAATAATTCAGTGTCCCCCAAGAAATCTATACTTGGTCGTACTTTGTTTTTGGATTTTCATTAACGACCATCCGGATGGTATCACATCTCAACTTGATATCCATGCTAATGACATTTATTCCTGTCGCGATAGTAAGTCTGATCAGGTCAATAAAATAAAATTAGCGGTTGACATTATATTCCTTACAGAAATCTTTAAATTGTTTTGACGTAAATTGACTTCCGTTGTCCGTCACAAATGTGTCTACTACACCAAACCTTGCGAACAATTCCAGCAGGAAGTTTTTCGTACTTTGCGTCGTCGGATTTCTTATCCTTTGTATCTCAGGCCATTTTGAGAAACTATCCACTACTATGATGTAATGGTATCCATTCAGTGGACCTGCAAAATCCACATGCAACCTAGACCATGGTAGGTCTGTTTTTGGCCAGGGATTAAATTTTACAGGTGGTGCCTTTGCAGCCTAAGCACAGCCTTTACAATTTGACCTTCAACCTTTGGAAGTAAAGTCTGTTGATACGCGGTCCTTTAAAAGGGCTGTGGTTAAATGATTTATTAGATGGAACCTTAAAGTGGGCTGTTTTTATTTTTATTTAAATTATATATATATATATATATATATATATATATATATATATATATATATATATATATATGTATAAATTTGATATCAATCCTTCATAAGCTTCCGATACTTAGCTTTAATTAATTTATGATGAGAATTTCATTTTCGTTTATGATCGAATATATTACGATACTTCTGTTAAGCTTAGAGAGTAATTATACATTCTTACTGCTCAAAGTAGAGTCCAATAGTGTTATAAAAACTCGGAGAAATCCAGTATTATATCTTTAATCATTTCTAAGATACAACAGTTCAAATCGTAATCTAAAAATTGAATAATTTTGCTGTTATACGATTTGGATTAATTTTGCTTTTATAACCGGTACGTTACCTGAACTTCCACCCACTTCCACTTAGCACATTATGTCCCCTAGCGTTAATTTTCCCTTTTATATATATATATATATATATATATATATATATATATATATATATATATATATATATATATATATATATATACATACATATATATATACATACATATATATATACATACATATATATACATATATATATACATATATACAAATATATATATATACATATATACATATATATATATACATATATACATATATATATATACATACATACATATATATATACATATATACATATATATATATACATACATACATATATATATATACATACATACATATATATATACATACATACATATATATATACATACATATATATATATATATACATACATACATACATACATATATATATATATACATACATACATATATATACATACATATATATACATACATACATACATACATATATATATATATACATACATACATATATATACATACATACATATATATATATATATATATATATATATATATATATATATATATATATATATATATATATATATATAATGCCGTTGAATACAATGGAATTATAAAGATTACGACTTCACGAATTGTAAGGAAAGTGAACTATCCAATATAGAAGAATGACTTCAAATAAAGTGCAAAGACAAAAAAGACAGTAAATATTTTTAGGGAAAAAATTTCCCGAGCATTTTTCCTTATCCAACCTGATAATACAAGCTATCATTGTGAGAATTTGTTACCTAGGCATTCCGAATTTTAGCGCAGTAATAGTCTGTTGACGAGATCTCATCAGTTTACAGTTGAGTTGCTAAATTCTATGCTAACTGTTTCTTTTCTCGCACTTGCTTATGGAACCCGATTTGGGTTCCATGCATTCAAGCCAACTTTAATCTGAAAAAAATTAAATGCAATGTCAATCACTATCGATGTCCTCCTGGTTACTCTTCTTTTCTCCTTGCTCATTAGCGATGTTTCTAACTCTTTCATACTCAGTAACCACGTGTGGCTTTACTAGCTTGCCCGCGGCGAAATCGATTAATATATATATATATATATATATATATATATATATATATATATATATATATAAGCAAATGTATCTATGTATAAGCATATATATATATATATGCTTATACATATATATACGATTGTATATATGCATATAATGTATGCTTATACACACACACACACACACACACATATATATATATATATATTTCACAGAAATAAAAGTGTGAAGCTTAATATTACGAAACATATTAAAATCGAAGGAACCGGTTTCGCTCCCGCTCTTCAGGAGCTAGAGATAAATAACAGTAAGTCCCAACAAACACTCACGCTTTTTACACAGTTGTCATTTATCACTAGCTCTTTGTGTTTATTTTTTTCTTCCTATTTCCTATTCATTGCACATTTTCTAGTGTTTTTAATTTAAGTTAAATCTCCCGTTGGAGCCTGAAGAGCGGGAGCGAAACCGGTTGCTTCGCTTTTGATATGTCTAGTAATATTAAGCTTCAAACTTTTATTTCTGTAATTAAATTTCGTGCCTACAAAAATATCTTTATATATATATATATATATATATATATATATATATATATATATATATATATATATATATATATATATATATATATAATGGAATTATAAAGATTACGACTTTACGAATTATAAGGAAAGTCAACTGTCCAATAGACGAATGACCTCAAATAAAGTGCAGATACGAAAAAGACAGTAAATATTTTTAGGGAAAACCATAGATTGTGTGTAATTCAAAATTTCTTCTTTTTGTTTCAGAATTAACTTGGAGGTCTTGAATGGCGACATGTAAAGCAGGAAGCAATGAATGTACAAATACAATGAATTACGTCGTGAGAATATGTATGATTCCTTTGAAAATCGAAACTGAACGGTAAAAACTAATAGAACTGATATAACAAGCTTGGACAAAATTAACAGTGAAGTACAGTGGATGGCTACCACACTCGGCGATAAAGGATATGAAATAGTTTAATATACATAGAATATTGATCACTGCACCACAAAGACTATATGCAAAAATGAATCTGAGATCTTGCAATCTTGTCCCACTATGATAAAATCAAAAGAAATTTGGTCGCTCTGAATAAGGACAAATATATCTTTCCTATTATGAACGCGCCTGTACTGGCGAACCTCACATTAGAAAAAGAAAAGAAAAGAAAAGAGAACATTGGACCTCGTCTATGAAATGCAGAATTTGTCGAAGATCAATGTTAATTTTTTGATTAGAACTCTGTAGGGCAAAATGAAAATGATTTAATATATCAGAAAATTTTCAGAATATCCAAAAACCGAGTGTACATGTGTTTTTTTAAACGTTTCTTCCCAAGCAAGTTGATAACGTCACTGAGACAGAAGGGGTTACTGTGAGTGCAAAAATATGATAAAAGGGTTTACTATGAAAGAATATGACAAAATGGGTTACTGTGAGTGAAAGAATATGAGAAAAGGGGTTACTGTGAGTGAAAGAATATGAGAAAAGGGGTTACTGTGAGTGAAAGAATATGAGAAAAGGGGTTACTGTGAGTGAAAGAATATGAGAAAAGGGGTCACTGTGAGTGAAAGAATATGATAAAAGTAAAGAAAATATGAGTAAAGAAAATATGAGAAAACGTGAGACGAAAATACAGTAAAAAGATCAGCATTCAAGCAAACAAAAGTTGCAGATTGATTTTGCATTTAAAATTATTTTGGAGATAACAAGGTAAGCAAGAAAGCGAAAAAGAATTTCACGCGCGAGAAGTGCGAAAAAGAAACTATTAGAATAGAACTTACGGTTACGTCAATTTATTTCAACAGTAACACAATGCAATCTTGTTATTAATCTTGTACTATGTCTAAATTCACGCAAAGGACACATAAATATATACAAGGCCGAAGTATGTATGGAGAAAGGCAGGTCGTCACTGACTATCCTACACCTAGCTAATCTGATTCATGACAAATCCCTTCAGTTGATCGATTACCACAATAACTCATTTATCGCCATTCAGTCCCACATATTAAATATTTTTCTAAGCGTACTTAGATGTGGCACAAGGTCAAATGTGTAGAGTACCTAATGAGTATCGAACTCATTAATCAGTCGTAACAGATCTCGAAAGACAAGCATGTTAACCGCATTTCAACTGTAACACGATGAAATCTCGTTGTTAATCTAGTACTACATCTAAATTCATGCTGTCGAAGTAGCAAGGAAGAAACCCCATTGAAACAATTGTCAAGGAAGGGAGAAAACCCATTAAAACAATTGTCAAGGAAGGAAGAAAACCCATTAAAACGATTGTCAAGGAAGGAAGAAAACCAATTAAAACGAATGGCAAGGAAGGAGGAAAACCCATTAAAACAATTGCCAAAGAAGGGAGAAAACCCATTAATACAATTGTCATGCAAATATGTGTAGAAAATACAATGTGTCATTGAGAAGGCAGTGTCATATATCGACAATTTTATGGACACAATTTAAACAACATAAATACCTAGATGACGCTGCGAAACAGATATCAAATTGCAGGTTCACGTAGATAATATATATATATATATATATATATATATATATATATATATATATATATATATATATATGAATGTTGAACCGAATAGCAATTCTGCATCGATAAAAAAAAAAAAATATGCATCTGATATCAATATAAACGCAGTGGAAAGAAGTTCTTTTTACATGAACACAATTATCTATATCGGGGAGTTGGCAAACTTCGAATGTGTTGCACTTATCGCTTTGGGGTAAGACTTTCAAGAATCTCCCAGTATGTATTGGTGGATACAATACAACATATGATACGCAATCAAGCCAGACACAAAGAAAAATTGTAGGAACCCCAAGACAATATATCAAAGGGGAGCGAGAAGAAAAAAGATTTTTTCCAGTAAGTTTCACCCTGTATAAGGCCAAGGGGAAACGTAAGAGAGAGGGTTACGCTAATTCTAGACTTCAACAAGTTAAGATTGTAGTGATCAGGGAAATATCCTCTTGGGAGTTTGATCTATAGAGCAGTGGTTCGCGGGAAGAAGCTGTTTGAGTGGAACTTACTTCTCGGCTATGGAATAAGGATGGAATGTGGGAGGTTTGCTTCTATGTAAGTGGCATGTCGGGTTTATGCCATGAAGGTCAGACATGGCGGAATCAAGGAATATAATTCGTTCGTGCCCTTTCCTTGGTAGTAGCGATAGAGCAGTGAGAGGCTTGTGACATCGTGTGTGTGTGTGTGTGTGTGTGAGAGAGAGAGGGGGGTAGGGAGGGAGGGAGAGATAGAGAGAGGGGGGTTGGAAGACAGCATGGATGAGCCACAGCCTTAGCTGCGAGCTAAACATTTACAAGTATGTAAATGTAACTATCTGGGAATTATTATGACAGACTGTGGAAAAGGTGACACATACATATGAAAGCTCATTGGAATAGCGACATATATTTAGCAAGAACTGAACAATGTGTTAAGTAATTGTAAAATGTCGTTGAAAATAAGGTACTCAGCCATTTTGTAATGCTGATTTTTCAGCCTGGCTGCCCATCACAGATGAAGAGGTGTCTTCGTTAATAAAAATGTGATTGTACAGGAAGCTGATAAGCATAACAGACGGAACATGCGTGCAAAATGAGAAAGCAAGGATCAAAAACAGGAAGTTAGAATTGCTGTTGCTCATAATGAGGAAAGTAGGGATTTTGAGAGTCACATGATAAACAGGTAAAGAGAGCTGGTGGGATACAGTGAGTAACAAATCCAACATTCAAATGGATGACAGATTGCGGACAAGTAGGGGAGAGAAAAGAGGGGAAGTATACAAGAAGACACAATGTATGGTCATCAGTAAAAGGATGACCCGAAATGCGATTTGCATGTCGGAGACACTAAAATCAATTAGGCACGGATGTTTAAATATCTGGGAAGTGTTTTAACGGATGACGGTAAGTGCGACACTGAGATCCGTAGACGTATTGGGATGGCCAATGACGCATTCCAAAAACTGTGCAGATTATTGCAAGACAGGAGGATTTATTTTGGTAACAAAAAAAAATAGTACTGAGCTGCTACGTAACATCTGTTCTCCTTTACGGCAGCGAATGTTGGACGGTCCCCTCAAAGGTGAAGAAGAGACTCGAAGCAACGGTTATGGTGCTAGAGAAGGCTGCTAATGATATGGACCGAGTTTCGGAGCAACGATGAGGTTTCTAGAGAGGATGCAAACTAGGAGGAAGCTTATACTTAACACGAGGAAGAGGTAGATGAAATATCTGAGAAAGGAGGTCCTGGAGAATCGGATACTCACGAGTCGAATAGATGGAAAGTGGGACAAGGGAAAGCAATGCACGACATACCTGGCGGGCCTAAGCAAGTGGATGACAGAACGTGGTCTGGGGAGGTGGCATATTGAGGTAACATATTGAGAGCTACAAAGGAGGTAGAGGAGAGCCATGATCGCCTGCCTACCTCCTGAAGGAACACAGCACATAAAAACAAAAAGAAAAAGAACGGGTTGTAAGGAGATAATTAATGCTAAGTGCGACAACGTCTAGGTATCTGTAGATAGTCATGAACGATCGCGCCTTGAAGTGACAGGACACATAAAAAAAATAATGTCGTTCAGTCTTTAGCGATAACAAGCTTTCCATGAAAATATATGAAATTGCCTTCCTTCTCTTACGAGCAAACTCGAAGTATAAACTACTTTCTCCTAATTTTTCCCGTATCTCACGATAATCATTAGTTAATTTCTAAATGAACATAACTAGTTACGACCGATATCCAGCATCTAACCTCAAAATGTGGAACTATGATACCCTAACACGATTTTTGTACAAAGGGTAAAAACTGTTTTTTTTTCCTTATTGCTAACGCAGAAAAAGTATGAACAATGGCTAATATTATCTCCAAAATTTGTTTTTATGTCCAGGATAATGATATTTCTGAAATTTAGCCATTCACATTGTGAAAACTGGCGGAAGTGAGCCTTCTCGATTTGGTTTGGTTTGATTTGATTTTACGTCATACAAACACCGTGGGTAGTTAAGGCTGACACGATTTTTATTGCTGGTAATATTTTTTTCAAAAACGTATTGCTGGTAAAAAATGTATTGTGGGTAATAATATTTTCCTTCAAAAATTCATTGCTGGTAATAATTTTTTTACAACAATGTATTGCTGGCATTAAAACCTATTTTTACATTTTCATAGTGTTTTGACCCTGGTGTGGGCGTTAACTATTTGCCCATAGCTGGGACCCTAAAAATGGTGCAACCTCGCCGGGTCAGGGCGGACCTGGGAACACCAACAGTTAAGAAGTGGTTCCACGCTCCTCAAAGCCTCCTGGTTAGAGGCCTTGCTGTTGGATGTAGTTTATCGTCTTAACCAGGATGTGAACATTCTCGTTCATGTAAAGACATGATTCAAAAGTAGATTTTATTTCTTCTAGGCTTAAACAAGAGAGAACACAAAAATAATTTAGAAGTGACTAGTTTTTCGCGATTTACGCTTATATTATAAGAAGCTTTCACGAATCAGCCCCAAATATAGAGCCCGATCATGTTCCTGTTATATGATTATTGGTAGCCAGAACGATCTAGAATTTATTGAAACTTTTAGAAACTTCTAGAAAGATCCAGAAAAGTCTCCTTCAGCAAACCAGTGCTGAATCTATGTGGGAAATAAGTTAGTTTCAAAACATCGACGTTCACGTCACAAAAACAAAATCTGAAGGGAAGAAAAATAATATCCTTTGACTTTTAAAAATAATTTCGTTTGACTTCAAGAAAAAAAAAACAATTAATAAATAACAATTACTGACCGAAGACAAAAAAGAATCAACATTTTGATACAAAATATAATTTCATTTCAACATTCTAATTAAAATAAGTATTACTTACGATAATTATTGGGACTTTATGTAACCAAAGCTGCATTAAGAGGCATGAAAATGATTAAAATAGGAAAATAATTATAGTTTTATATGCACAAAAAGATATATACACCACGAAAGGGTGTTAGAGGAATGTTTTTACGCTCAAGGCAAAGTGATCCATGTATATACGCGTCAAATCGTAACGACATATCTGTTTGTCGAACGCACATATGTTTCTCGCCAGTTAAATTCGTGCGAATTTAGCCGACGAAAAAAAAAATAATGTAATTGCCTCTTTGTTATTTGTTATACAATTCTCTAACAGGAAAAACGTCATATTAAAGCAAAACAATTCACTGAAATATTGATTCTGAAATTCGCCTTGATTTGCGTCCTGCAGCTTCAGATGTCATTTATACGTCAAGCGAGGAAGTAAATCTAATGCCATTTCCATTCTGTGTTTTCTAATAGGAGGTTATGTTGTTGCATTGAGAAAAGGCTACCGACACACGCAATTGTTTTTATTTTCCACCGATAGCTGGCTTCACTCTCGCACACATGCACACATTAAAAAAGGTGAGGTTGAAATTTCACGGGCTAAACAAATAGCCTGTCCCTTAAAGAAAAGTAAAAACAAAATAAAAAAAAAACGACAAATAATGTGATATTTGGACATTTGTTACCTGTTTGAGAAATGCGTTGCGCGGAGAAATGTTATCACTTCTTCACACACACACACACACACACACACACACACACACACACACACACACACACACACACACACACACATATATATATATATATATATATATATATATATATATATATATATATATATATACATATATATATATATATATATATGCGTGCATATATATACAATGTGTATCAAAAATACGTTGTGTCCGGGTTTCACACATCAAAACAAAGACAAATATCAATATAAAAATATTGCGAAAAACCTTCGACGTTACGGTAGATGTTAGATGTTCAAGGCATGATGAAATCGAAATATAATTTCACAAAATTTGAAACGGATCCTGTCTCCGCAACGGGACGATAAACAGCAGCAAAGATTGGATGGATCAGCTGCTTTCAGTCTGAAAACGTGATACAACCGTGCAGCCTAGAGTCCATCACCATTCGCGCGACCATGTGGTAAAACATCATAATCTGCCTGATCGCGATATGAATATTGTGCCATTGTTAAACGGAACATTTCTCAGTTATCTCACTACTATACACATTAAATGTTGAAGACAGACGAGACACACATGTACACGAACGAGAAATGTAAACTATTCCACATCAACAGTAAACATAATTAATAACTGAAAAATGAAGGATTTGACGTCAAGTGTTTAGATGGAATTTAATCCTTGTTATGGTGTGAGAAACCCGCCCCCAAAGTTTGCAAAATATTTTGCTATACCCTTTGTATTTGTGTTTCTATTCATATATATATATATATATATATATATATATATATATATATATATATATATATATATGTATATATATGTGTGTGTGTGTGTGTGTGTGTGTGTGTGTGTGTGTGTGTGTGTGTGTGTGTCTGTGGGTGTGTGTGTGTATACATATATATGTATATATATATATGTGTGTGTGTGTGTACGCTCATATGTATGTAGCTGTGTGGACACACACACACACACACATATATGTTCATATATATATGCGTGCACATATCAATGGGTCTGAATGCGTGCACATATATAAGTCCGTGCGAATGTATGCGTGTATATGTATATATATAGGTGTACGTATGCATATATATGTGTGCGTGTGTATCTGTCCATATGTATGACGATGTATACGTGTGCATATATATATATATATATATTAAACCACCTAACTTCAACGACCGAAACTAGCCGTTTCCATAGCAACAAATGTTCCAACGATACCGTATTTATAAAAACCAGCTAACCAAAAGATAGCTTATTCCCAAATTCTCGCTTGACAAGGAAGCGGGTCCGGACACCTTAACTCTTCATAACTTAAAAAATTATGTTAGGGGTCTCGGCTCTCGCTTTTGAAACATGAGAACTCTTATGTAGCGGAGGAATCATATTTTTAAAAACTAAAAATATTATTATAATATATATATATAATAATTTATACAAAGAATTAAATAGCAATCTTAATGTGATAAATAAAGTAATATCTTCGCTAACAGAAATTAACGAGACATAACATTACTATGAATTTCTTGAATAAGAAGATAATTATACTTTAATTGTTTGCCGATGGAACACACATGCCTAGTACTTTCGACAAATTAAAATTCAAATTGTCATTTTCAGGGCGCAGTTTTCCCATACATAGGCAATATGTGTAGAATGAAATATGTTAATATATATATATGTTTATAAATGTTTATATATATGTGTTTATGTATATGTATATTGTTGTGGTAGGATCCACCTAATTTGCATAGTGGAGTACCGACTATATAAATATGGTTGGTACCGGGAGGACAGGAGAGGCGAATCAAGAGATTCAACTAGAGACTCTGCCCGACTGCGACTGAGTCAACGCATTCTCCAGGAACGGTCTTCCCAGAAATATACAAAAGACTATATGTAAATATTGTGTACACTTTCTTGTTTCAATACATTTTGTTCTAAGTACATTTTGTGTTGCATTATTATTCCATGCATTAGTCAAGTTTCAACATATATATATATATATATATATATATATATATATATATATATGTGTGTATATTCGTAAATATATATGGATATATATGTATATCTATATATGTTTGTATATGTGTATATATATATTTTTTACATATATATATATATTTATATATATATATATATATTTTAAGCTTATCACCCCAAGCAAGGCTGGAGGCCACTAGCACGCAAGGGGTTACAGAAGGTTTGCAGGAAGAGCAGATAGGAATGGTAAAGGAGAGGATGTGGAGAAAGACAGTGGATCGATCAAGGCAAGGGGATTACAGAAGATTTGGAGCGAGAGCAGATAGGAATGAAAGGTGAAAGGATGTGGAGAAGGGAAGTGGATAGATCAAGGCAACTGGAGATGTCGATTGACGTTACACTTAAATAGTTGGAGATTGTATTTGTCAGGGAAACAAGAATAGGAGTTCCACAGGCGAGATGTGCGAGACATGAAGGTATTGGAGTAGAAGATACGTCTACATATGTGTGTGTGTGTTTGTGTGTGTGTGTGTGTGTGTGTGTGTGTGTGTGTGTGTGTGTGTGTGTGTGTGTGTGTGTGTGATACATGTAAAGCCTATTTCGGCGGACGATGCTATCGGTTGTCTGTCTTATCAACCGTTAATCAATTTAACTGTGAAATCTAACAAATCAACCCAAATGCAACAACTTGCTGAAATCAGCTAATATAATGTTCATACATTTCAATGTTTCAGCCAGACGAAAGGCACAAAAGGGCGGGGAAGTTTCTGTCTTAAAGGGAGGAACCTTATTTAAAAAATAATAATTAACAGCGAATATTAACATTATGACACCAATTTGGAGTGATATGCAAAGAATGAATTTTTAATTTAATACTAAATGAGAAATAACAAATATATCCAAAATTAAATTTAAAATATATTCAAGTAGGTGGAAGTTTATGAATTATAATTTATATCGTATAAGAAAGTTTTAGATGCGGCGGAATCATTATGTAAATTAGAATTAGTTTTTCGATTTTCTGTCCACATATGAAGAGGTAGAAGGAGTGATTTTGTGTAGCTAATTAAAGTAAAACCATAGTATGGAAATTTGAATTTGTTTTTATGTCGACATTTTGGACTAATTCGTTCCTCTTATTCAACAGTTGGCTTTGGTTATTGTATTTTATTATGTTAGTTTTTTCTTCTAAACATAAATCACACCTATTTCTATGTTTCTCTCCCCCACTCTCTCTCTCTTTCTATATATATATATATATATATATATATATATATATATAATGTGTGTGTTTGTGGTACGTGTTTCAGAATCGTAGAAAAATTCTAATAGATTTAAGTACTGTCACTGAAAACACCTTACTCCGAAATTAATTTAATCTTTGCAAATTGACATGCTCCAGATATCTGAATAGTTTTATCCCCATATATTAACCAGATAAAGTTGCTGTGCGAGTCGTGCGCTTTTCTTTGAATTGGCAGACGATAAAATATCTCTTACAAATGAAATTTTGAAGGCTCACTTAACAATAGGATCGACAATATTTTCTCTTTGCAAAAGGAATATTTGAAAACTGGGAAAATATATATCAGCCAATAAGCTTGCGATCTAACTTTCAGATTCATCTGGAGTCTATAATTTAATATTAATATGATCAGATCTTTTCCGTTAACAGGTTTTTCAGTTAACCTTTGACAGGTTGTTTGATCGATCATTTTTTAAACAAATGAAATTGAAATTCTCACAATAATTTATGACACACATCTTTCGCATATTTATTCGAGTATACAATATAACAAAAATTATGGTTAGCGATTCTGCTAATTTGTTTACATTCGGCGAAAGTAGCAACTAACTTCCTTGACTTTATTTCAGGTGGATGACTGCTGGATTTTCACACACACGGAGAAAAAATGTAAGCATGTGTCACATAGATCTGCACACATATATACGTATTTTGCGCTTAACATATACTAACGCGATTCATTCGGTTGTACTATAAAAAAACATACACAAAATATTCAGTGTAAAGTTGTTCTCAATAAATCTTTGTAATTCATTTCTTTCAATTTGAAAGAAAAATAATACTTAAATAAATAAAGTATATATATATATATATATATATATATATATATATATATATATATATATATATATATATATATATATATATATTTCTTTATCTTTGCATCACTTTTGTAATAGTCGGGGCGCAAATATACTGTAGAAAAGGAGAAAATAATTCATTACGACGTAAATGTCTAGACAGTGGCTTAATCACAAGAAACTCTACAGTAAATTTGTGGCCTGGCTCTTTCAACATTTCGCCATTCCTGGCGGATCTTCTAATATCTCAGTGTGGAATACCAACTTATAAAAGTGATGGAACGTATAAGACTCGAAATGCATTCAGCTAGATAAAGTAAAAATTTAAAATCCCCAGCATACCACTGTCTTCGCATATGTATTCCTCCCAAGAAAACAAATTTAGTCCAATGAAATCCTGAAAGACGAAACGTACACTAATAAACTTTTTCCACTTTCTCATATATTTTCCTCAATATATATATATATATATATATATATATATATATATATATATATATATATATATATATATATATATGTTTGTGTGTGTGTGCGTGTGGTAAATATAATAAATCCGTTTGTATATAATTCAAGTGGATCCTAGTAATATAAAATATTAAAAATGATCCACAAATGTGCTAAACTATTTATCATTACAGAGCAAAAAATAAAAACAATAAAATACAAAATCCCCACATATGGAAAAAAAAGCCGCAGTGTAATTCATCAGTCTTATTCAACCAAGGTATAGACTGACTCCGTGTCCTCAGATATTTTTAAGAGATATTTTATCGAACTCAGTCCATACCGTGGTTGAATAAATCTGACGAATTATATTTTCGTCGGTCGAAATAAGCTTATTTCTCATAGGAGGTGATTTGGGACTTTACAGTTTATATATATATATATATATATATATATATATATATATATATATATATATATATATATATGTGTGTGTGTGTGTGTGTGTGTGTGTGTGTGTGTGTGTGTGTGTGTGTAAGCTTTTAATGTACGGGAGGTGTAAACGATATAGGCTCGGAAATGGAACTCGGGTGTCCCAGTTCCAGTTACAGTCGTTTTCCTTGTCTTCACTGACCTTGAGAAAGGTTTGAATTCACCAATTCTTGCCCCAGCTATAGTTATCAGTAAATTATAATCTACAAAATATACATACGATCTCAAATTTTTGGGGGGCAATGAGTTAATAATCTTTAAAAAAAAAATCAATAAAAAAACACACATTTTTATCTATCAATATATATATATATATATATATATATATATATATATATATATATATATATATATGAGAGAGAGGGAGATAGTGAGAGAGAGAGTAGGCAAAAGAATCAACATTGCATGGTGACTGGCAGATTGAGGCGTGAAACTTATATCTATATAACTCTGTGTGTGTGTGTGTGTGTGTGTGTGTGTGTAAAGAGAGAGTGAGAAGTGAAGGAAAGGAACTAAAAATTCTATTCATCTCGTAGTTGATGCTTTTTCATCCTCTTTGTTGAATCCCTAGAGAGATATCAGATTTACACACACTCTCTCTCTCTCTCTCCCACACACACACACACACACACACACACACACACACACACACACACACACACACACACACACACATATATATATATATATATATATATATATATATATATAAATGTGTGTGTGTGTGTGTGGGTGGGATAGAGAGAGAGTGTGTGTAAATCTGATACACACACACACACACACACACACACACACACACACACACACACACATATATATATATATATATATATATATATATATATATATATATATAAATGTGTGTGTGTGTGTTTGTGTGTGTGTGTGTGTGTGTTTTGAGGTTTCTTATTCCGAGCCAAACCTCTAACAAAGTACGGGAAATGCAAACGCTTTAACCAACTCACGCATATTCATTGAAATTCTAAAGCATAAGCTAAAAGCACAATCACATATAAAAACCTTTTAAAAAAGCATGCAATTTTTTGCATGCATTTCCACGGCATATCTAATTTCCGGGCACAAGTTTTGTACGATGTAAAGAATTTCCAAAATATGTTCTTTCTATTCGTTTTTTTTTTGTTTTGTTTTGTTTTGTTTTGTTTTGTTTTGTTTTTGTTTTTGTTTTTTTTGTTTGTTTTTTTTTACCTTACCATCCTTTTATTTCGGATTTTTAGGCCTCGGCTCTAATATAGAAAACATTCTTAAAAATATACGCGGCAAATCAAATTAACACTTGAGCTGAGAGAGAAATGTCAAAAAATCTTCTTTTTTTCTTCTTACAAAAATGAAGACAAGCATTGCATTTAGAGAAGAGAAGGTAGTAGATATAACGATGCTTCTTGAAAACAAACAAACAAAAAGACAGCGAATGTTTTTCTTAAAATAAAGATAGAAATATTCACAGAATTAAAAAGAAAAACTACCCGAAAGAAGAAAAATGTTAAAGAGAAAAAAATTAAAGCAAAATGAAAAATAAGATGGTCATAAACATGGCAATAGAGAAAAGACTAAATTTGCAGTATGAAAATCAAAATACATCTTTTTTACAAATAAACATCTTAAGTAAATTATTTATAGAATATACGTTCGTTTGTGTGAGGGATAAAGTATATATACGTGGGTATAATTTTAAGTGAGTTTAAGAATATACACTTATATTTCTTAATCATATTTATTATAATAGTTTGCTTATATATATATATATATATATATATATATATATATATATATATATATATATATATATATATATGAAGAAATATAGTCTTAATATTTATTGGATAAAGTGCTCAATATCAGAGATAGAGCATGTGTAAATATAAAAGTGAACATAGAAGTCAAAACTTAGAGGCGAAAGTCTGTTTCATGCTAGATGCAATCGTCAGGTCACGAGTGCTGTTATTTTTTTTGGATATTTATATATACGGGTCAGTGGTGCATTGTGCGTAGTCTATTTTGGCAATTATATTATCGGAAGTCGTTTATTTGCCTATTTATTTATTTAGGTCAAATTATTTTGCTTGTTCTTATTTATTTTTATTTTTATTTTTTATCTTTTTATTTTTAATTTGATCGGTCTTTTTATTAACATAATAAAAATTTGTTTATATAGCTTTTTTAATAGTTTTGTTTTTGTTTGGGAAGATAATTAAAACTATTTATTCAATTTTGGGGTTTATTGTTGTAGTTTGTTCTAACTATTATTTTGGTGGGAACAATTTTTAATTCATTTATTTGGATTGATTATCTTTATTATTGATAAACGGCTAGTTTATCGGTATCGGTTGTTAGTTTATTTATATATTTGGATGAATTTAGATCAATTTATTTAACTTGTTAATTATTTGTTATACTGTATATTATCTGTTTTTGGTTTACGATTTTTAAGTAACGCAATATATTATTTTTTATTCATTTTTTTATCGTTATATAACAGTTATAGCTATTTTTGGTCCGAATTTTTGTTTTGATTTTTATAGTCTAATATTTTGGTCATAATAGTTTGATAATTTGTTTATTATTTACTTTATTTATTGATTTTGTTTCTTATATTTATTCTATTTCATCTATTCTAACAGGTGTGATTTGGTAATTTGTTTGGATTAATCTATTACGCTTATTTTATTGTCATTTTGTTTGTTTATGTATTTATTTATTTTTTCCGTTTTCGATTTTTAAGTAACGTAGTACAAATTTGTTTTCATGTCTGCATTTTGAGATTAGCTCGGATCTTCTATTTAATAATTGATTTTGGTTTGGGAATTTAATGATAACTATTTTTTCTACCAAGCAAAGTTAGCAAGTTTTTGATTGGTTGTTGTAGGCTGAGGATCTTTTCCTTATTTTCCAATATATTTTTGGTGTGGTGTGCATTTTGTTTTTTATTTCCCAGATATACTTCGAAAGCATTGTGCTGTTCGCATATTTACTATTTGTGAAAGATATTTTGTTTACATAATTTCTTTGTTTCCAGGGTCCTTCAGTTACTCCTATGTATACTTTTTCTTCATTATCTGTTGATTTTATCGTGGCTTGGTAGATTACGTTGTTTTGTAAACAATTACCGGGACATTAAGGGACACTCGTTTTTTATTCTGCAGTTACATGTGGGTTTAATGTGTGGTTTGTTGATAATTTTCTTATGCTTTTTTATTATTTGTGCCATTTTCTCGGTGCAACTGTAGCTGATTTTTAATGTGTTTTTGTTGAACGTTTTGTGTAGGGTGCTTAATTCCGGGAAGTGTTTGTGTAGAAGTTTGAAGAATATTTTTCCTACGTTTGTTCTTATGTTTTTGCTGTACGGTGGGTTGAACCATATGATATTTCTTGGCATTTCTGTTCTCTGGTGAGTATGTGAGTGTTGCTGGGAATCCGCTATCTTTTAGGGCTGTTTCATAGTCTTTCTTAGCTTTGTTAAATATAGATTCATTGAAGGAATTGTCGGAAAGCCTGCGGTTAATCGATTTTGGTATCTGTTTGATTATAGAAGGGGAGTGGTTGGAAGATGTGTGTATATAAGATGTGGTTTATCATTCGGTTTTCTGTATGGTTTGTATGTGCCTTTTCTTAGGTTGAAGGTAACATCTAGGAAATCTACTTCGTTTAGGTTAGTTTTTATATCTATATCAAATCCGTTATTTTTGAAAATCTTTATTATTGCTTTTCTAGATTTGTCTTTGTTTTATTTGTTTCAGTTTCTTAAGATTATGAGACCGTTGTCCCTGTAGAGTCCTATGTTATTTCTATCTATTATTTTGCTTAGTTCGTGTAGTAAGTAAATACCTACGATTTCGCATATCTCTGCACCGTCAAAGCTTCCCTTCGTAGTGTCAAATATCCCATCTTTCTTTATCAATGCTTCTTCATGGTGAAATATTAATGATTTACGGGAGTGCTTAATGATGTCGATTTCGTTTTGTTTTAATATTATTTGTTCCTGAGCTAAGTTGATGGCCTTATCTAACATGCGTCCTGTAATGGATGGGTAAATTTTTTTATGTCTGATTGTAGGAAATGGCAATTTTGTTTGTTATTTATATCCTGTGGAACCAGTCAATAGTTGCTTTTGTGTTTTTCCTAAGTTCAGAATTAATTCTTTCTAGTATCGTTTTACTTATTTTACCTAGATCGCTTTTGGCTGGGTTTATGCATCTGCATGCAGGGTTGGTTTTGAAATTGTCTTTGAGGTCTTTTAATGTGATAAATGCTTGCGCCTTGGTGATGAAACTTATTCGGTCATCTAGGTCTAACTTTTGAGCGATTGCTTTAGCTTCTTTATTGATATCGTGTTCTATTTTTTTAGGTGCCTTTTTGTATGTTTTGGTTATGTTGTTCTTGAGCAATTTATTGTGCGTAGGAGAGCTTAGTTTGTATACATTTCTTGTTTTGTCAGCTGCGATAAATACATTTGCTGAATTGTTTATTTTAGTTATATCATCTTTTAGTTTTTTTTAAATGCATCTTGTTTTTTATGGAATGTTATGTTTCTAACTAGGTCAGTTAAGTCTTTCTGGAATTCATCTAATTCTTTTTGTTGCGGAGGGCATTCAAAACAAAAAAAATGCCCCCGAAAAAGAATTAGATGACTTCGAGAAAGACTTAACTGACCTAGTTAGAAATATAAAATTCCATAAATAACAAGATGCTGACATTCTGCAAAAAATGCAATAAAGCTGAATTTGACATAGATAGAATAGTATGCAATAGCATACCAAAAGCGTGTGATGATCTGCATTCTCTTTCAGATGATGACCCACACATGATCAAAGCTCTAGATTGATGAAATATTTGGTGTAAGAATTTTGTAGATATAGCGAATTTTCAATGAGCGGAGAAATGAGATTCACCATAATCTTCTTTCTTGTCATAAAACATGGAAAACCCTGACAATTATGTTAACCTAAAGAGCTGAAAATGATAAACATTATTACATAAATGCGAAGCGCCTTCGGATTTCTATGTCGGATTTCTGCCGTCTGTCAAAAAGAAAACTTGCGATATATTTAAATTCCCGTATTTTCTTGATATTCTGTTTCGAATCCCTTTCTCGCATGTTGCGTTTATCCCCTTACTGACAACTATACAATCTGTCTTTTTTTTTCAATTGATTACTAGTCCTTTCTTCTTGCTTCACTCGCCTTGCTTGTTCAAGAGTTCCTGCAGTTTTTTCTTTATCTGTCATCATCTACATATTTAAGTTTATTTCAGATGAGTCCAACAATTATAAATCCTCGTACGTTATTATATTACCAATTATTGTAGCGTGTGAAACTGCAAACGCAAAGCGTTAGGGTCGTCATCTTGGAAGTTTGTCGACATTTCAAACCATATAATTGTGTTTGCGTAGAAAATTCTTGCATACGCTGTATGCATGGAGGAGTCAGATTATGATTTTTTTTCGGTTAGATACAAATATAAATGCTCTACTCAGATAAGTAAATACGGCCTGAATGTACGAGAAATTACAGAGAAAATATGTCCTCTGACAGAAATCGAACCTGTGTCCTACACACAAACGTCATACAGCCTGACGTGTTATAGCATTTAGCGATAGAAGAAGCCTCTGGTTAGCAAAGTCCAGTGACTGTTGTATATGACATTCAGGCCGGTAAATGCTGTTAATACTGTTTATTATAAATAGAGCATTTACTTAAATATATGTATCTATGAAAATAACGTATAAAGGGAAGATAACCTAAAACTAATTATCTATAGAAAATCTATTATGAAAAATGATTTCAGGTTTTTATTCATGACGTAAAATAAAATCCGGGATAATTGTCGGTTTCATTTTAAGACCACTTAGAATTTGTATCTTGCAATATTTATATAATGAGAGAAATACTTTGGAAGTGATTTTAAACTTCTTCATTTTCCTAATTATTACATGTACAATACTCGTAGCATAGCTCATCTCATTCATAAAACTGGGAAACTAAATCTTGATAAAGCCTAGACACGTTATTCTACCTAACAACTCAATAGGGTCTACAACTGAAAAGACTTTATTTACACCATTACAAAATATTTTACTACTAAAAATATGACTTAGAATAGGGGTCGGCAACCTTTTGCTAACTATGTGCCAACTTAGTATTTTAAAATCATTCAGTGTACCAACAACATACGTATTTTTATACAAGTCAAGGTCAATATACCTGTTCCGCAATATATTATATATAGTGATATATAGTATATATACTTTAGTAAATATTAAATTTGAAACAGTTAAATATCTTCTTTGCGTTGTAGTTGTTATTGGTTCGGACTTCGTGAGGTCATTTGCGGCTGCGTGCCACTGGAAATTGCTTGGCATGGCACGCGTGCCGTAGGTTACCGAACTAGAGGGTATCCATAAATATTGGCAGTGGAACTAGAACAGTTTATTCCCGTAGAAGAGATAAAGGGTCTATTTCAGATTTCCCTGAAGTTTACACAGATCTTTATACACCTGAAGAAGGCCGGGGATACAAACAATCGAAACGTTGAAATAGGAACAACAAAGATAACAGTAATCCGAATAAAAACAGTGTAAATAATAATTCCTCATTCCAGAAATCCAAACTGACAATAATTTATCTTGCAACTGCTTCACAACAAATAAGGAATTTAATTAATGAAACACACAATAATACAAATCGAAAATCTGAAACAGAGATTTACACCATAGACTGAGAAATGTGAAACCACTGAGAAATATATATATGAACAGTTGCCTTTTACGGAGCAATAGACTGAGAAATGTGAAACCACAGAGAATTACATATATATATATATATATATATATATATATATATATATATATATATATATATATATATATATATATATATATATATATATATATAATTATATAATATGGATAAAACAACTGAAAAGTTTCAAATTAAAAGAAAAAAATTGGGGTTTTTTTTTTGCGAAAGTATTTATTTATATGTTTTTATATATTTGATATTTCAGACCACATCGGTCCGTCCTCAGAAATTAATTGAATAACTGTATTTGGGAGTTTGTTTTCACAAGTAGCGTCCGTCGTGGGACGCAGACGTCACGTGATGTGGAATGCAACTGTATTAGAATTTTTTAACGTAAATCTAACGATAGTATTTTAGATGTTGTTTAAAAAGGTATATAAATTTATATATATGTAATATATATATATATATATATATATATATATATATATATATATATACATATATATATATATATATATATATATATATATATAATATATTTATATAATATATATTTATATAAATAAATACTTTCGCGAAAAACACACAATTTTTTCCTTTAATTTGCAACTTTTCAGTTGTTTTATCCATATTATATACATATCAAGAAAGTATACATGGTTTCTCATTATGCTATATATATATATATATATATATATATATATATATATATATATATATATAAAAGTGTCAGCACTTAGAGGCGACAGTCTGTTTCATGTTAGTGTTATCGTCAGGCAATAGTCAGTTGCCTGACGATATGCACTAGCATGAAACAGACTGTCGCCTCTAAGTGCTGACTTCCATGTCCACTTTTATATTTACACACGCTCTATCTCTGATATTGACCACTTTACCCCATAAATATAGCACACTTTAAGACTATATTTCTTCATATATATATATATATATATATATATATATATATATATATATATATATATATATATATATATATATATATATGTATGTATGTATGTCTGTATGTATGTATGTATATATGAACAGTTGCCTTTTACGGAGCAATACACATGGTTTAGCCATAATGAATCTCATCATTATTTCATCTTAAGAAATGCCGTTTAAATTAAAAGAGAGTATCAATTATTAAGGCCGAAATATATAGAAAGTGCACTAATTTTTGAATCTACTGCGGTAAATTTACGTCTAGGTTACGTAGCATACCGGGAATTATGTAAAAAGAAAAAAGAGAAAAAAAAACACAGGAAGCTGAAAATGGTCGGTTTGGCAGTACATCTTGACACTTCGGAAATTTAAAATTTAGTGATAAGCGGCCTGCCTTTTCAGCGTTTCACTCGACGTATAATTAAACTGCCGTTTGCTTGTACCTCCTTCTCTCAACGGATTCCACCAATAATAAAAATTATATAGCGCGAAGAAGTGCTTTTCAAGAAATAAACGCAACACAAAGATTTGACTTGCATTTTTCATATAATTACCAAGCATTTGTCTGATTATATATATTGTGGTTGTTGGCGGAACTTTTTACCGTCTTTAGAGATGCTCATCGACAATCTTTTCTGTATGAAATGAGTCCTATGTTGGGACTGAAATGACGTACGCAGCCAACGCATGCTTACTTAAAGCTATATTCATCAACTTTGCATGTTCTACTCTCGTTCATTTTATGAATAGATAGTTTAGCTGTCACTACCGTCAAACAGGCAATATAAGTAATTTTATTGCATGTTAAACAATGACTTCAAAATCTTCGATTATTTTAGGCTTAAATCCTGATATATATTTTCAATTTTTGTTTCTGCTGTTTCTAAAAGAGAACAAAAGTTTTTGATATTTGTTTTTATTTATTTTCTATTTTGGAATTTGTCTTGAATTCTAGTGGTTCTTGTTTACCTAACGTTTAATATATTCACAAAAACAGTTAATATTTTTCAAGTTTCTAAAACGCGTAGTATATACGCTTATATAGTGTGTCGTGGTGGAAGAACTTGTGTGTCTTGAGGAATCTGAATGCAATGCCACCGGGAGCTTCGTCTCCTGGTAGGATGACCATGGATTCAGGGAAGGGATCAGACTTAGTACGATCCGACACCAGCGGGTAGGCGGACAAGACGACATTCTCCGTTCGATAAGTCGGCAGGCTGATTCGAGCTGTCATCATGAACCTGCCTGTCAAGTCCTGGTTTGCCGCAGCGGGTGGTATCAGCTGCAGTGTACTTGCCATAGAGTGGCGGACCATGAATCAATTCAAACAATTCGCACTCAAGACTTTCATATATATATATATATATATATATATATATATATATATATATATATATATATATATATATATATATATATATAAATATATGTCTATATATTTAAAATATATGTCTATATATTTTGTCTTTCATGAAAAAATACATACCATTTATTCTAAAATATTAATGTATAACACACTGTACGTTTCTTCCAAGTCGTTATTTTTGTGTTTCTTTTATCAATCGAAATGAAACATCAGTTAGAAAAAATAAAATAAGATTAAATACAATATCTATATAATTTTAAAAAGCCATTATCATTCAAATAATATTGATAGAAGTAATTTTTCTTGCTATTATTGTCGTTCCCAAAATATTTCTGCCCATTCGTTCTCCGGCCTTCTTCAGGTGGTCTATGGATATAGAAAGAGAATGTATTCTTCAGTGAATAGCAATATATATATATATATATATATATATATATATATATATATATATATATATATAAAACAAAAAACAAAAATAGAAACAAAAACAAACAAAAAACGGAATGAACCAGAAAATTTAAAAGCTAACACTAACATTAGTAAAATAATTTGTTCTTTTTTAATTTTCTCGTGCATTATATCTGGTTCCACCATTTTCAGAGACACTTTGATTTTTATCCTTATCCTCTATTATACCATCCATTAAATATTCTTCACTGCGTTTAACCTATCATATATTCTACATTTCTCGCATATTAAAAGTATGAAATGTTAGTTAAAATTATATTCAAGCAATATACTTCTGTAAATACTCCGTAACTTTTCCCATTAGAATGTCTGATGACCAGCTTCTCGAGAGCACCTCCCTGCGGCTGCTCGGTCTCACGCTGTCTGCTGATCTGAGATGGAACAAATACATCGAGTCAGTTGCATCAGCCACCGCAAAGAAAGTTGGTTCTCTGTGCCGAGCCAGGAAATTTGCCTCCTCGGAATCGATCCTTCAAGTCTATAAATCGACCATTCGCCCTTGCATGGAGTATTGCTGCCATATATGCTCTGGGGCCCCTGCTGTTTGCCTCGGGGTTCTTGATAAGATCCAGAGGCGTATAGGCAACGTGATTGGCCCTGATCTGTCATCTCGTCTGCAGTCGCTCTCTCACAGACGCGATGTTGCCTCGCTCCGCATTTTTTACAAGTACTTCCACGGTAATTGCTCTGAGGAGTTGCGTTCGCTTGTCCCCAGGCCTCGTGAATTTAAACGTCCCACCAGGCTGGCTTCCCGCTCCCACCCCTACACCGTGGAAACTGTTAGATGTAGACGTCTCTTCTACTCCAATAGCTTCATGTCTCGCAGATCTCACCTATGGATCTCCCTTCCCTATTACTGTTTCCCTGAAAAATACAATCTCCAACGGTTTAAGTGTAGCGTCAATCGACATCTCCAGTTGAATTGATCTATCCACTTCCCTTCTCCACATCCTTTCATTTTTCATTCCTATCTGCTCTCGCTCCGGATCTTTTGTGGCCCCCTTGCCTTGATCAACCCACTGTCTTTCTCTTTCTCCACATCCCCTCCCTTGCCACTCCTATCTGCTCTTCCTCCAACCCTTCTTTAACCCCTTGCGTGATAGTGGCCTCCGGCCTTGCTTGGGGTGATATGATTAAAAAAAAAACTGGTTGTTCGGCCTTTTTATCCTGGATGATTTTCAGAATTTCTCGATAGCCATCGAGCCGGATAGGACGCTGATGCATTCTGTGTAGTCTCTGGATCTTTACGCTACTACATAAAATGGTAACCAACGAAGAGGACCATTTCTTTTTGTTATTTGTTTTATTAGGATGGAGTAACAGCAGCTTACATTCTAAGAGGCAGCCGGAGGAATGACGTCACAGTAATACTTTCACAGTAATTGCTCCGATGAGCTGCTTTCGCTGGTTCCTAGGCCTCATGAATTTAAACTTCCTACGAGGCTGGCATCCCGTTCCCACCCCTTCACCGTTGAAATTGTTAGATGTAGACGTCTATTCTACTCCAATAGCTTCATGTCTCGCACCTCTCGCCTGTGGAACTCCTTTCTTTATTCCTGTTTCCCTGACAAATATAATCTCCAACTATTTAAGTGTAACGTCAATCGACATCACCAGTTGCCTTGATCTATCCACTTCCCTTCTCCACATCCTTTCACCTTTCATTCCTCTCTGCTCTCGCTCCAAATCTTCTGTAACCCCCTTGCCTTGATCGATCCACTATCTTTCTCCACATCCTCTCCTTTACCACTCCTATCTGCTCTTCCTCCAAACCTTCTGTAACCCCTTGCGTGCTAGTGGCTTCCAGCCTTGCTTGGAGTGATAAGCTTAACAAAAAATAAAAAAAACATGTCGCGCTTTCTCTCAGCGTCCCTCTTGTGGTGGTCTTAGCCGGTCCCTAACCTGGGTATTGGAGGCGTATATCGACGTCTTAAAATTCTTGTGGCTCTCCCTTGAATTCGCACCGATTTGGATTTATCTCCAAAAACCAGACAAAGGCTAGCCATCACTGTCAGAATACAACGCCCACGAGGCCCTCCAGCAAATCGGTGACCATGCATGGCTTTGGACTTCGCATTCCGTAACGATACATTAAGAAGTATTTGAAAGAATCAGTGAATGTATTTAAGGAAGATGACCTTTATCTTTTAGATTTCCCCCAGGAATCCGTCACGGAGACTATTAAATATTATCCATTTTAGGGCAAGAGTCCGTGCTCTGATATATATACTCACGTTTGTGTGCTGTAAAAAAAAATCGTCAAATGTATCATTGATCAGGCATAATACACACAGTAGGCACTTATTCAACTATTTTAATGCTGGCTCATAAAACGTAGTAAAATCTAATCTGTGGTGTTTATATTCGTATTGAAGTCTCTTCTACTTGGCGAAATGATAACAGTGATGGATCCCAAGAGAAGCTCGAATGTGTTTTAAATTAGCACGAATATTTATCTATTGACTGTCCTAAAAATTTAAAGGTTTAACTTACAATGCTTAATTACAATACACATATGACCCTCATATCTGTTGCTGCCTTAGTTACAGCTGGTGACTCTAGGGCTCGATGAATCAATGGGAGCTTTCCGTCTTACGGCTAGTTTTGAATTTAGAATGGTCTCCCAAGACGGATTACTCAAGCAAGATTAAAATGCTCCGTCTTTCTGCGATTTAACCAATTTGAAGGAAACTAGACCTATACCAATTTCTATGGTTTTGCTGTAAAATGAACGAAGTAAACCCGGTCAGAATTTGAACACGGAACGCCAGTCCCACGTTCAGCGTCTCGAAATGTTACATTACCCGCCCATCTACCAGCAGCAGTATTATATCAGAATGCCTTTTTGAAAGAATGAATATGACCATCATCACCAATATTTGTCTGGTATTCTAGGAGAAACTAACTCGATGTTCGAGTATCCTATTATGAGTATTAGATTCGATTGGGTATATTTTTTATTTGTTTGATAATGCCAGTATTTTTGCGGGTGAATTAATCTGTAGATATGAACAAATTTCTTAAACAAATGTGGAATTATAATTTAAAACTATGTGCAATTAGTTACAGTTGTGGACAGAATTATTTACAATCGCATAAAAATTGTATAATAAGAAAGCGCAGTGCACATGTTTCCGTCCGTCCTTTCGTTTTTCGATGTCGGTGAATCATAAACAACCTGAAGTCACACGCGATTAAACATTGAATAATGGAATCATTTAAAGTTAAATTTAAATATCGAACAGAGTGAAAGATTAAAAAAACAATTCTTTGTTAAACATTTAACTTTAATTTCGCTTATCGCCGCGTAGGTAAATGATATCGTCTAATTAAACCGTAATTAAAACTTAAGCTGGGCACGGTACGTTGTTCATATGTTTTTTGTAGCGCGCGTACTGTGACGTATTTGAGATAACACATGGTTCGGCTTCCCTCATGTCTTTTAGCATTTACTTTATGTGAAAGGATCATAAAGAGTGGTAATTTTAAAAGAGAAAAAAAATTGCGCGCGAAATAAATGGTACAAATGATGGGGATCTGTTGCGTATATGAAGAAAGATTATGCCGAAGTAAGGCCAAAAATTATGTCGAGTAAGCACAAAATAATTTTATTATTTCTAAATTCTTATACCTTTGAAGGTAAAAAGGCTAATGGCCTAAAAGCCCCCCGCACATGAAAGTCTAAACAACTCTAAACTATGTTACAAATAAAACTGGAATACATGACATTTTCATGGAAACTTATATATATATATATATATATATATATATATATATATATATATATATATATATATATATATATATATATGTATGTGTGCGTGTATATATATATATATATATGTGTATGTGTGCGTGTATATATATATATATATATATATATATATATATATATATATATATATATATATATATATATATATATATTCCTGTTGTAATGCTTCTATAAGATATCAAACTGCTCTATCCAAATATCTCTTACCATGTATATTAACTTGTTCAGTCCTTAAATGACCCTATCGGCTTATGTTTATTTCTTCTTTCTTTACTTTCCTTCCCGTCCCTCTCTCACTCTCTCCTTCGCTTTCTCTCTCTCCTCTGCATATTTCACAAATGACGAAATAAATGATTTGGAAGAATGTGCAGTTATGTTCACAAACAAAATTTGTATTTTCATGCGAAACATTAATACAAAAAAAAACATGAAAAGTATTTAACACAGGACACAATTATTGCCCACCTCAATAATTAATTGTGTAAACTTTATTCTTGATTATTCTTTTTAATCATTTTTATAGTACCATATAATATAACTACACGCACTGATAGGTATTATGCCCCAATCTTCCTTAGAAATATCTTCTAGTTCCTCCAAATTGGAGGACATCTTTCTCTTACGCATTTTTTCCAATATACCCATAAATTTTCAATGGGGTTTAAATTAGGATTTTGTGCGACGTATGCCAATACCTTAAATTTGCTATCAGCTAAGTATTTTGTAAAATTACATGTCGTGCGTTTCGGTTCTTTGTCATGTTGGGACGTTCAGTGACGCTGCAAAAACAGCTTTCGTGCACTTAGTTTTATATTATTTTTAAGAATACCCAAATACTGCTCTCTAACCATGATACCCTGTATTTTCACTGGTTTTTCAGGTCCAGAAGCAGAAAAATATCCCCAGAACAGAATGCTCCTACCATTGTGCTTAATTGTAGGGAGGGTTTTTTTTTTGCTTGTGATCTTTATTCACTTTTCTCTATGCATAACGGTAGTTCATTTGACCAAATAATTCTAGCTTGGTTTAATCTGACCATAAAACAGAGTTCCAATATTTACTTCCATGTTTTAGATGACATCTAGCATGTGCTAGTCTGCATTTGAGATGTTTAGCCTTAAGCAAGGGATATTTCCTTGGGCGATAAGCTCGAAGTCCTGCTCGATGAAAGCATCTCGTGACTCTTTTGTGACATTCATCACTGATGTCTTTACCTTTTTGACAATGTCCTTTGTTGTTAAGTGAGGATTCTTCGAGACATCTCTAACAAATTTCCTTTCTCTCAGAAATTAACAGTTTTCTGCCAGTCCTTAATTTTTTTCTCAACACAGGTTTCGTTGTACTTCTTGATAATGCTACGAACTGTCAATCTAGGAACATTTAGACGCTTGGAAAGTGTTGCATATCAATCACCTTGTTTGTAAGCATCGACTATCTTTGATTGGAGCTTCTTTTCACGTTCAGCCGTTTTCGCCATGGTTGAAGAACGAATGAATTATCACAGTCACGGTCTTCTTCATTAAATTGTAGAATGTAAAAGAATCAGGTCAATACTATTTCATTTTAAAAGGTTTTTTTATTTATTTAATGTTAATTTAAGAAACACGAAAACATTACAACTGCCATAGAGGAATATTATTTCATAATACGAATAATTTTGGACGGCATTATTTTTTAGAAAAATCTATAAATATGAATATAATGGATCAAAACTTGTAAAGATTTCACGGATTATTCCAAACCAAATATGGAATCAACTATTTATGGTAAATAAAGTAACCGCAAATATTCGCATTTACTTAGGAAATATGAAAATATTCAGTGTGTGGGGTAATTGTATCCACAACATGAACAAATACCTGTAACACACAGAAACATATGCACTTTCAAAATATAAAGTGAAGCATATGCATGTCTTTATCAGATTTACAAGTTTCGAAAAATATGTTAATGTATACCTTTTATCGGAATTATTTTTAAGTAAGTAGTACATTTTGGTCAAGAAAAATTGTAGTCGCTTTTGGATTAGAAATAAAGAGAAAAGTAAAACGAGAACAAAAGAAAAAAATAAGAGAACAAAAAAGAAAAGAAAAGAAGGGAGTGAATAAAAGAAAAAGAGAATAAAATAAAAGGTAAAATTGGAGTTTTTTTCTTTTTTATTCTCTTGAGAAAAAAACGAACAAAAAAAGGAAAGAATTTGAAACTGATAAACATTAAGCTGAACATTTTGATTTATATCGATATATAAATAAAATCTGCAACTTGGTCATCAAGAAATAAACATTAGAATTATGTGAGTCCTAAATATATTTATTCCTGAACTTCATCTAATTTTTCTTTGATCTTTTCGGAACGTTGACAGGGATTTTAACTTTTGTTTTTATTCTTGGTCATTTTAAGCCAAAATTCCTACTTTTACTATTTAGGCAATTTAATATTTCTTCGAATTCATGAAATGATTCTGCTGTTCGCAAATCCTAATTCCTTTAAATATTTGATGCTTATGTTTCCTCCCATACATTCAGTTAACCGGCTTATACTTTCAAGATCTTCTCTAAGTATTGAATGATTTGTTTTTTTTTACGGCTCAATAACCCTTTTTCGGTTATTTAAAGCGCAAATACATTTTGGATTGCCAGAATAATTCTTATTTTGCTAGTGAATATTGTGTTAACAATTACTTTTGTGAGAACAAAAATGATTTTTCCAGATACAAATCCTGCTGCTGAACCCATATCTGGGGTGGGTAGATGGAGAAGAGATGGGTTCATAATTTTTTCTAAGATCATTTACGCGTAAGTGAAAGCAGGGAAAACAACTAAGATTCGAACACGGCTCTACAGATTTCTCATTACACCACCCAGACATCCCCAAGGACTGCTATGAATACTTCTGGTGAAATAATATTTAATTTCATAACTCATTTGTCTTTCTGTAGTTTAGGTTTTTCAATACTGTTGTTGCATATCTTCTCCATGACTTTTATATCATCATCATTTATATGATGTATCCTTTCAGGGCGTGGGCAAAGATGGTTATCCACAACTTCCGATACATTTTGACTTTACCATTTTTCTTGTACTTGTTCTGCCATCCATTCACAAAAAGCAAATAAGGTAGGTTTCTCGCTGTTTCTCAAAAGCTTTCTTCCTTGAGTACATCCGGAGCATATTAATTTCGCCAAACCGCCTTTCCTCATTATGTATGCCTTTGCGTAGTTTCTGGAAAACATGCCACTATTCCGATGTCTACATAGAATTCTCTATTAAAATTTCACTCGTGTTTATGACTCTATCCAGATAGTTAAACTTCTGTACCTACTTGATTCTGATGCCTCACAATCGAGGTTTGGGTTCTTTCTCGCCCTGAAGGCCATACTTTATAACTTCTTATAGTTAATTCCTAGTAATTTCTTCCCTTTTTTTACCTTCTCATTGAAATTCCTTTTCCTTCTGAGTGCGCCATCAGCACAGTGTGATCCGATTACTTTATACTGATTACATTATGCCACCGTTCAGTTATCGTGAATAACCTATTTAAAGGAAGTTAAAACCTGATGCGTGTTCTACTAAATCAAATGCCTTTTTATATCGTTAAACAAAACAGTAGTTTGTTTCATCCAGTTGCGTCTCCGATTTAATGTCTAGTGCTAATTTCAAAAACAGTAACGGTGAATATGTGTATGATATTTAATATATCTGCTTTAACTTATATACAATTAAAGGAACAAAAATGGAAGACAAATATTATATATATATATATATATATATATATATATATATATATATATATATATATATATATATATATATATATATATATATGTGTGTGTGTGTGTTACAACTGTAATTACGATACCAATTTAACCTACGAATTTTAATTTTAAAATTCGCAGGATTTTTTAAACTGTTTCTGGTAGTGTACAAGACGATACCAGAAACAGTTTGAAAATTCCTGCGAATTTTAGAATTAAAATTCGTAGGAGAAAATGGTCATTTACTAAAGGTACCGTAATTCCAATTGTAAAGAAAATTGTGAATAAACATAGGGCGTTTTAACATATTTCAAATTCTATGTTTTGATAATAGGACTCGCCTGGATTATACCAACGGATTACTACATATATATATATATATATATATATATATATATATGTGTGTGTGTGTGTGTGGTGGACGGACTCTCATGGCGTATTCACTCCCTAGGAACCGACAGCCAGACACCAGCACATATGATTCGATTATCGTGTTGAAGGCTTTGTGCAGAACCGACTACACTTTTTGAAGAGGCGAATAAAGAGTCTTGGTGCACTACGTGCCACAAGTTCTCCAAATGACCCTCTGCAGGTTTTGAAATCAGAGTTCTCCTCCTAGCCCAGTTACTATCCAAGGCTATAGAACTCAGTCTTTCCTGCTATTTACCCATATCTGGCGAGGGAGAAGAGGATTCATACCGGCACCCAAAAGAATTAGCACGTAATTGAATGTAATGCATTCAATTGGAATTCGAACTCGTCTCTCCGATTCCTTAATCCTAGCCACTATCTACCGTGCCTCATTCATATATATATATATATATATATATATATATATATATATATATATATATATATATATATATATATATATATATATATATATATATATATATATATATATATGAGAAATATCTGAATAGTTCCATGTACTGTTCTAAATAAGAAAGACATGTCGGCTGTTAATGATTAGCACTTTCGCTAGGATTTTTTTTTTACCCAGATCAGCACATCATTCGTGTATCTTATACTCTGGAATTCATACCCACAATAAGGTATTCGTACATAATCTACTTAAATTTGATTAAGCCTGTTGCGTATTCTGCTGAGTCAGATGCCTTTTCGTAGTAAACCAAAAGTATGCATAATAATTTGATTTTTCTTTTCTTTCTGATTATTGAGCAGTAACTCCAAAACACTCCGGTAAGACTGGTTGATTTTTTTTTATCTAATGTATTTAGTGAGACCTTTTGAGAATAATTCGTACATGTGCAAGAGTAAGTTAAGCGTGTCATAAGTGCCAGAGGATGACATTAAATAAAACTAGAATGAGGAAGATAAAGGAAGCCAACATATGTGAATGAGGGGGAACTGCTTTTAACAAGAATAGAGTCCTAATGAAAGAGCCATTGGTAATATGTTGAAAATGTAAAGGCGTGTAATGGATGTATTATGCACGCTGTGACGTTAGGCTGAGAAACATGGAAATTAAGAAAATCGCCCGAAAACAAAGTCAGAAATGCACAAAGATCAATTGAAAGGTCAATGTTAAGGAGAAAGATGTCAGCATCGGAAAACAGATCACGATAAAAGATGAAATAGAAGTTATTAAAGGAAGAAAATTCAGGTGGTTGGGGAAATATACTAGACGAAATAGATTTTTGTTTTTATTATGACTGAATATATAGCAAAATTAGCGGGGGAAAAAAGAAGAAATTAGAGACTAGAAAGATGAAATAACGACATTGTTTTTTCAGCCATAACAGAGAATAGCATAGACACTGTTTTCATTGAAGGCATTTTTTTATTAATTCCTCCCAAGCAGGGTAATAATGCCACTAAGACGCAAGGGGCTATTGGAAGTAAAAACAGTGAGATCACTTTAGAAGGAACTGAAAACCCAACTTTAAACATGAAACAAGGGATAAAACTCTACTTTTGTGCAAAAAAAACAACAAAAAACGTAAGAAGTGTGAACCGGGCGATAGACGAACCTATCTACTCCTATTGATAAAGAAATAAGAAATACATAGTAAATAGTATTTGCAAAGTAGTAGACGAGCTATTACTACTGTTTCTTTTGATAGTAAATATAATTATGAAGAGTTCACTCGACAAATTAGGCATTTAGCTCTTAGGTATTATTTGTCAAGTTTATCTAAAATATGTCGGCAGGTACGAAATGATAAGCACTTTATCACTGCAAGATTTTACTGGATGACGCATACCTTCGGCCTTGTGTCACATCTAAGCTACGCTTAGAAAACCATGGTCATTGCAAGAATTATTGATGCTTTAGTTCCTGTTCTAATCCAAAGATTCTATATCATATTTATTTTTTTCTTTTTAAATATTGTAAATAATATTAAATTTCCTTCATTGTACCAGGACTTTATGAATTTGAGCGCAGTACTTGGTTGGCGGCAATGTCTCATTTAAAAGCTTAAATGGCTAGATGCTAATAATTTCGTCTATCGCACTTCTCCCTTGTGGTTCCTGCTTCCCAGTTAGCTCGGATTTTAAATTTATATATTATATATATATATGTGTGTGTGTGTGTGTGTGTGTGTATAGATAGATAAATAGAGACCAACATACATATTGTTTCACTGTATCACAGCTCCTCTGTATGGTTGGATGTTCGATTGCTTCAAGCTGGGTTTGAAATCTGACTGATTTGGCATCAGTCAGATAACTTACCCCTAGTCTATATCCGACAATATATTGTCAAAGGAGAAAAGACAAATGTATTGAATCTTTCAGTCAAGCGTCTATAAAACCTGGCAAAGGAAATTTGTTTGGATAAAATACATATATACATGGAGAGCATATTCACTATAATATCTAATCGAAGAAAAATATAGGTTCCAGTAGCTATAAAGACATCAATGGCAAAATAAATTTGCTTTCTTTTGTAAATTACTTGTCATATTTGTTTGCGTTATCATCTATTAATATATCCTGGTATAAACGCAATGTAAATAGCTATTTTCTGTTTTCTTAATTGTTCAATATCTGTCTATATCTCTGAGATGGTGTATTATGATTACTTGCATCATTTACATTATTCGGACTGTTATCCTCATCTTCTTTGCCATATTCACAATATTTCAGCTGTTGTACACTCTGGATTTCTTCAGGTGACTGGAATTTCAAATCGTAATATTTATTTCGTCCATCGTAGTAGATTGTTCTATTTTCACATGCCATGTCCCTTCTGGATGTCTTAGTTATTTCCCTTTAACTCAGATTTGCCAGTTTTGGTTCCCCACTAATGTGGCCTGGTACTGAACATACAACTCTGGGTCTAGTCACTGCGTCTAGCAACATCTTTATCCACGGTGTCATATGTCCTTGTGGACGAAATAAAGTTAAACGAAATAAAATGTTCGGTTCCAATCACCTGAAGAAACCGGAGCGTACAACGGCCGAGACGTTGTGAATATGGCAATGAAGATGAGGATAACAGCTCGAATAATGTAAATAATGCTGGTATTATTAATTGTTGTTCTTTTATTGTCCCCCTCTATGTAGTAGTATTTTTTGTCATATTCTCTAACGCTCACTAATCTCTTGCGTCTTGGCGGCTTTATTGTCTTGCTTAAAGTGAATGATAAAATATATTTTATCGGATTTGAAATGTTTTCATTAAGTTTTTAAATGAAGGTTTAAAAAATATTTTTGTTTCCATTGATTGCGAAAGCTGAGAACATATAAAATATAATGTATTATATTCAGGAACAGGTGTTTACCCCAAAATGAATATATTTGGCTTGAAAGAGAGGTCTTTCATTTACCCTAGCATTAAACGGCGGAATGATAATGCAGGTTAGCATGTACGTGGAGAAGTAAATACCCGTTGCCTAATAAAAACGTCATGAGCTGATGTTCATTTGCCAAGGAGCATACAGAAAAAAGTGATCAGTAAGCATTCGCTGCAAGATTCAAAAACAAGGCTCGTACACGCTCAAGGCTCATTCACAAATCCATTCTCCTCTACGTTTCTGGTATCTAGCGCCTTAGAGGTGTTTAACCGCTGGCTATATTCTTAGAATTGGTCAGCAGATTTCGAAAAAAAAAATAAATAAAATTATTGTCCTTTATCCAACTTCTTTTTGTTTTCTATTCAACGTCAAAGAACTCAGATTTTTCGAACATATATTCATAAGCCTGTTTCCTTTTTGAAGCACTAGAAGCAGCTCCAAAAACAGTGCGCTTATTCTAACTAAGCTCTTTTCTGAATTTATAAAGAAACATTTTCAAATTCTCTATACTGCTATCGCTAAATCCTCTTCCGGAACATGTCAAGATTAAATATACGTATTAAGAAGTGATTCTGCCATATCTATCTATATAACAAACAAAAATGATTGCTAATTCCGTTGAATGTATATAATTTTACAATTAATAGGGTTTCCTTGAAGTTATGAAAAGTAATATATTAGATTATCTTTATAATACGTTTAGCTTTGGGAATAAGTGTTAGCTGGTTAGCAAGGAAGTGTAGAAATTCATATCATTAACACTTGTGGAATCCATTCTGAGAAGTATAAATAAATATTTAAGATCATAAAACCGCATCTCAGCTGCATCATTGCCTTTGTAGGGTGTGTTCCCATGAAATCGACGCGTACTGGTACCGCCAAAATATAGAGAAAGCGATGTAAAATTAATAACAGACAGCTGTGGGATTTCAGCATCCAACGAGATCACGTCCATGGAATTACCAAACCAAACATTACCGCTGTTGATCCAGGAAAGGTCAAAGAAATTGACAGACTCAAGAAATACACCGATCTACAAACTGAAGTTGCATAAATGTAGACCATTCAGACGATTCCATCGTTTTATAAGACTGCGTTTCTTCGCAATGCAAAATATTCTGAGAATGCTTGTGCCTGAGGGCGTACAACTTGATGGAGAGATCCATCTTCACTTGAAATTCGAATCTGGACACATATTGACGATTAACATGCATTATCCTAAGGACGATGTTGATCGTTTGTATGTTACCAGATCCGAAGAAGGCAGAGGATTAGTTCAACTAGAACTGTCTTAAAATGCTACAACAGTCGGTCTACAGAGATACATAGAAAATACTGAAGACTAGGTGTCAAAAGAAACGAAGTAAATAAGAAAATTTATTCAGTAATAAAGGAGGGCAACTAATTCAAAATGATATTTCAAGTGGATGAAGAAGAGCAAGTAAACCATAATTCATTGACTGTAGCGGTAAATAAGCTAAAAAAAAGAAGACTAAAGCAAATTCATGGACCAAATGCAGAAACGGTGGAAACTCTGTTCTTGCGTCAAATAAGAATATAGACAAATTCAATACCGATGTGTGGTTGTGTAGTGCATGATTGAAAGCAGAAAACGAAGCGTTTATTCTTGACGCACAGGACAATGCTTGCTATCTAGAAACTACAAAGCCAACATATTGAAGCATTGAATTACATTCGAAATTCAGATTGTCATGAATACCCACGAACAATTGATTATCTTATATCGAGTTACACGGTATTAGCATTCTTTGAATCTAATACTCGGTATGTAAAGTTGGGCCAGTAATTCCACTGGAAAATCTGCGACTTTTACGGCAAATAAACTGGAAGATATCATCCAAAATCGGTTCCAGACATAGAACTTTTATCGGATATTAAAAGAGACAGAGAACAATCAAATTAATCGTCCGGACAGTGATCAAAGACCACAAAAATAGAATGTGCTTTCTTATTGACATGGCAGGTCTTGCAGACTGCAATGTATCTTTGAAGATCAGAAAAAGTAAATAACAAAATGCAAGTATCTTGAATTTGTAATCTCAAAAATGGGGCACATGAAAACGTCAGTAATTTCCAGTTGTATTTGTGATCCTGGGTTTGATTGAGAAAAATTCTGATAAAATCATTGAAGGGATCGCATGTAGCCCATATCTGAAAGAAATAGGAAAAATATTGTCCTCAAAATACAGCTCACACCTTATGAAGGGATTTTTATATAAACAATTGTATTTAGGTTTTATTTTTATTTACAAATAAAAAAAATGTCGTGTAAAATGTCAAAAGAGTTCTTGGAAATTCTTGTTGCTTACAGTGTTTTGGTCCATAACGGGAGCCATCAGCTATATGCGGTGTGAAGATACTCGGAAAGTTCTTACTTAAGAAATTGTTACGGGTTTTAAGTAATGAAAATATCCTGTATAGTAAAAAGCAATCAGCTGAAGCCTTTTATCAAGACAGATATCAAATACACTTCATTATTTTCTGAATAATATGCATAGGGAAAAATGCAAACACTATTATTTTTTCTTTCGTGATTGGTTTGATTTGTTTTGTTTTACGGCATATCAACCTAAGTGGGTTATTTAATGCCGACAAAATCTTCATTGTTGGTAATATTTTTTTTTTCAATTTCCGGTAATATTTTTCCTTCAAAAATCTATTTCTGGTAAGAATTTTCCTTCACTGGTAATATTATTTTTTTCAGAAAATGTCTTGCTGGTAATATTTGTTTTCTCAAAAATGTATTGCTGGTAATATTTTTTTTTAATACAAAGTATTTATGACATTAAAAATTATTCTTACACTTTCATACTGTTTTGATCCGAGTTTGGGGGTTGACTATTTGCCCATGACTTGGACCCTAACAGGTGCTACCACCCCGTGTTTCTTTAGTGAAGCGCGGTAAAACATTTTAAACCCTAACCTAGATATTTGAATTATAAAGCCACCAGCATTAACGTATAGTTTCAAATCACAAAAGACGATTCTGTAAGAATGGGGAAGCTAAGAGAGTGTTGAACCATCTTGTATATTGGAATCACCAGGAGGAAATACCAAAGCCATCTTAGAATAAGATTAAAGAGAAGATTGAGAAGAGAAAATTTGCAAAAAGATTTTAAAAAATAACATTCCTTTCTTTGAATTTCTAATTCACTTAAAACGAAAAATTATGCAGGCAGCAGGGAATACCGAACGGAATAATGCGATAACAATCACCATAACTCAAAAACTAATAATAATGTCAATTCTTTGAATAATTTTATAGGTTTTAAGCCAACAGGGAAGTATTGTATATTCAGCACAAGGGTGAAGTCGTGGGGGATAGTTGAAAATGTCTGCGTTAAAATTTCGAATAATGAATGTAAAAGGAAGAGTTATATATCACGGGGGAAATATCTAAATAAATTTATTCACTATTGTAAATAGGAAATCCATCTCGATTGTTGCTTTAAGTCGCATCCGTAATAAAGAAAAAATATTTTATTTCCTGCTAGAACGCGACGTAAGAAAACAATAAGAATTTTACATTTGAAAGGTTTGAAGAAACCAAAGTGTGTCGTTTTACAGATGTTGTGGGGCTCTCCCCTTTTACACAAGATGGACTCGTCTAAAGTATACTTATACTGACAGAGTTGGAGACAGGGTGGAGATACGTTGAGACAAGGTTGAGATACGTAGAGAGAGAGAGAGAGAGAGAGAGAGAGAGAGAGAGAGAGAGACATTATTACAGCTTCACTTACAGAGACGTGTACATATACTTTCTACTAACCCGCATTCCTGGACTACTAATCTTCATTTCAAGGTTGTATTCTTACGTTCAATACACTTATTTTCCTATTTCAATTACTGGCGTTGTTTATTTATTTGTGCAAGATTTCATCACCGGAATACACAACAGACAAAAACATTCCAGGAGGTAAGACTTGGAAAAATAAAAATAAATGACCTTGCGTCTCTCGATAAAGATAAAGAGCGATACATAGAGAAAAACATGAGAGAGAGAGAGAGAGAGACACACACACACACACACACACACACGCGCGCGCACGCATGCGTGTGTGTGTGTGTGATAATAATACAATATAGTAATCTGTATGGAATTTAAAGTAGTGTATACATCCAAGGAGAGCTCTATGTCAAAGACAGAACAAAATTATTATCAATTAATTATTATCAAACATTTAAAATCCCATAGATAATAACTTTCATTTCATGAGAGCTTTAAAAACAGCTTTCAATCTTTCAGACTTACAAACAAAATCACAAATAAAAATGAAAAATGTTACTCCGCGTTAAAATCAAGAAATATTGCTATCTTATTTAGAGAGTGGGAAATGAAAGAAAGATGCAAGTTTAAGATCAATGTAAGAGTGGAGGTATTTAATTTTAAGGCCCTAAGATTTCATCGGCAGATTTAAAGGAATTGTGGTGACCTAATTTAATATACTGATTTCAGATTTAACTTTAACCGGGAGAAAAAAAGTATTGTTAAGTCACTGTGAATTGGATATATATATATATATATATATATATATATATATATATATATATATATATATATATATATATATATATATATATATATTTTCGTGGACTTTCCCCTATTAGGGCTCCTAATCACGGCTAGGTGGCGGAAGAAAGCGAGAACTTTGCCGCGATACCTCACCCTACGACGTATGAGGGTCAGGCCACTCAGTTTCTAGGAACCGACAGCTAGACAACCGCCATATATGATTTGATTATAGTGGTGAATGTTTTGTGCAGATCCAACCATATATTTTGAAGACCCGAATACAGAGACCTGGTGCACCGTGTGACATAAAGGTCCCCAAATGATCCTCCTTATGTTTTGAATTCAGAGTTGTTCTTCTTCTAAACCAGTTGCCACCCAAGGCTATAGAACCCATTCTGTCCTGCGATTTATCCATAAGAAGAGGATTCACAAGAGTATTAGTACGTAAGTGAATGTAACGGATTCGACTGGAATTCGAACTATCCGATTCCTCAGTCCGAGCCGCTATCCATTACTCCTCCTAATATATATATATATATATATATATATATATATATATATATATATATATATATATATATATATATATGAGAGAGAGAGAAAGAGACTAGGAGAATGCTGAAAGTGTTAATATTGATCTATGCAAAATAAAAAAGCCGAATTCATACTAACAATACATTTATACATTTTCCTCAACGGTAATAATTAACTATACAATTATTAGCAGTTCTCGTTTAATTACACACACACACACACACACACACACACACACACACACACACACATATATATATATATATATATATATATATATATATATATATATATATATATATATATATATATATTACAAAGAAGAGAGAAACGACAAACGTCTTTGGTTATAATGTGGATTTTATATGTATATATATATTCTACAGTGTCTCTGGTCTCGCGACATTCTACAGGCAAGAGTGGATATTTCCACATGTTATGAAAAGGAATTAAATTTCCTTATGTTTTTGATGTCTAACCCTTGTTCTATTTGTGCAATGTCTTTCATGGACTGAATAGTCAGATATCGAAAAACATAAGGAAAATTAATTCCTTTTAATAATATATGGAATTATAGCCTGAAGAGAGTCTCGAAACCGGAAACCCATGTAGCAAAAATATGGAAAAATGATATATATAACCAAAAACGTTTTCGTTTTCTCTCTTCTTTTTAAGATATATGAAGAGCGACGGTTGAATACTGGATTAAGGCATCGGAGGAGAAAGTTCGAATCTCGCTCCACTTTAGTCCAGTAGGTTGCCATTTCCTTCTAGCCATCCATCTGTCATTTACCCAGACTGGTGGAGAAGAAGATTTATACCTTTCCAAAGGGTATTAGCACCTAAGTGAAGGTAATGTATTTGACTGGAATTCGAACTCGGCTCACCGATTACTAAAACCGAGCCGCTATCCATTATTCCATCGTGTCTCCTTATAATACGTAGATTTAATAGTACGTATAAAGAAATGTGAGGAATGAAAAACAACAAAATGATAACAATATTAGCAATAAGATTGGTGATATATTATTCGACCTTTTGAATAAACTGAAGCAAAATATAAATATTTTAATATCAGAATTTTCGGACATATCTGTATCCTTTTTCAATTTTATTTTTTCACATCTTAAAGAATTAAACAGGTATTTGTGTTTACTCAGAAAATATACTTGCCACGGCGATTACCTCGAACCAACAGCAACATCATTCTCACTGTTTATTTCTCGTATCCACGGGTGTCTTCTGAAAGCTTGGCATGATAAAACGGGAACATATCGTCAGAAACAATGAAAAGAATGGTGAACTGCTACGTAATATCAATTCTCCCTGATGACATGCAATGGAGACGACGAAGGGAATTAAGGTAACAGAGATGTGGTTCTACAGAAAGATGATGTAAAGGCCATAGAGAGAACATCTGAGCAGCGAGGAAGTTTTAAGAAAGATGGAAGGGAAAGGATTACTTGCACTTGGCATCAGAGAGTTGGCAGTTCCGGGACAATAAATGAGGAAAGACGGCTGGGGGAATTTGAAAACCACAAGCAAGAGGGACAGAATGAAATATCGAGCAACCTACTTGGTGAGATTGTGCGAATGGAGAAGAAGGGCTAATAAAAGAAATGTATCTGGTTATGTCCATATGCAGTGTATAACTATTGAGTTCTGATGACACAAACTTTATTGAGGAACATCTGACTATATCAAACTCTCTACGTTAATATTTATTATATTCCAACGATAAACTTAAGTAGATTGCAACACACATACAGTGTGTTGCAAT
>OZ038495.1:32994268-32999268 GCA_964036315.1 Acanthosepion esculentum | reverse complement strand
AGAAATAACAAAAAGACAAAATTTATTAAGAGCTACAAAGGACAGGAAATTGTGGAGAGCTATGATCGCCAAAGTCCTGAAGGGGTACGGCATACAAAAGAAGAACTGTCGTCTTGGATAGATTGCTATGTTCTTCATTGAGAATTTATTTTTTCAAGTTGAGATTTAACGCGGCTCAAGATATAGGAGTGTGCGTTCATTTTTTTCTCATTCATTTTCATATGCTGATGCTTGACCCGTATATGAGGTCTTTTTCTACGTTGTATATAAAGAGCTGATCTTTTAGATGTCATCTCTAATATGAGTAGATAAAAAAAAACGATAAATGTCTTAAATTTCCCACTACGCAATATTCGAAGAACATTTATTTTAACTTGAAAAGTAAATATTTTGCAAAAGATAATTGATATTTTAAATTAAAATAAATCAATTAACATTTCTCTCTCTGTCTTTATTTTAATCCGGCCACATTTCTTATACACCCAAACGTTATGGCAATTTCGAAGCAATTAATAAAAAAAATGTGGTCTCCGGCAGGAGCCTCATTGTTTGAAAGAGTATGAATTACGTTCACCAGCCTGTACATTCGAGTAGCTGAAGGCAATATGCTCTTTGGGCGAGTTCCAATCTGCGTTCCCCTTTGTAAAAGAAATCACCGACTGATTAGGCATGGTCACGAGGGGCGTTTCTTTATACATACTTGTCTGCTAAAATAACTTTTGGAATTATATATATATATATATATATATATATATATATATATATATATATTATTTTCGTTCTCATTAGATTCTGGTATATATATATATATATATATATATATATATATATATATATATATATATATATATACCAGAATCTAATGAGAACGAAAATAATATATAAATTCTAACGTTCACTCCATTATTTCAAAAGAGGGATGAATACAGATAGTAGAGCAACAATTGTTTATAATTATTTCATATAGACAAAAACAATTTTTAATTCACGCAAGTCGAGGTGCAACTAAATGCACCGAAACGAAGTTGTATCTTTGTAGTGAGTAACGAGAAGGATATAAATCCAAAGAGAGCTCAGCCTAAGAATAGAGTAATATAATAATGAATACAGAATCCTGAAAAATCCATTCGGTCAGGTGACATTTTATATCGTGTACTTCAGACGTCCATCTCTTCAGATTATTTTACAAAGTGTTTTGTAAAATGGTTTAAAGAGATGGACGTCTGAAATCCACGAAATAAATTATAACCGGACTAAAAGGATTTTTAAGAATTCCGTATTATATATATATATATATACATATATATATATATATATATATATATATATATATATATATATATATATATATATATATATATATATGTGTGTGTGTGTGTGTGTGTGTGTGTGTGTTATTTTTATACGTATATATTTGTTTTAATGTCCTTTCTTTCCCTATTTTTTGTTTCTCTGTTCTATTAGTTAATTTTTATCGATGTATATTTGCCCGTATGAATTATATTTTAATAAGTAGTTAGCATTCGTTTAATAACACTTTCAATCTTGAATATTTCTTGGTGGTTGTATCGGACTGTCTAGGTCGATGTATGTGGGTGTATGTACATGTCTTTATCGGTGTCTATGTGTATAGTAACTTGCATGTATATTCAATTGTAAAGGGTCGTGGAGGTGTTTCCTGTGTCATCACTTTTTTTGTGTGTATATATCTAAATATGTCTTGGTGCTTATGTATTATAATCTGAGTGTGTATGTATTGTCTTTCGCAAGATGTCATCACCCCACCCCTGCACTTTGAATTCAAATGCATCCATGTTGGCATGAAGTTAAGAGTAGTCGATCTTAACGTCTATTCCAACGTAATTTCAATAAAAACAACATAAATAGAATAACATATGTATTTTATTTATATTTTCTCGGTAATTTTATAATTTTAAACTTAATAGAGATTAAATTTAGAATTTAAAATGGGTAATTTTGTATTTTTTAATTTCAAATTTTACCATATAGTTTAATACTTATTAGTTAGAATAAATTCTATTTTAGCATCACCCCAAATTTAATGCAGTTAATAGCTATTATAACTCTTACTACGTTGTAAAGTTTTTTTGAATTCTCGTATACTTGTATTTTGATTGGTCTTCCAGCTTATGTAACAGCGTTTCCCCTTGCGAGGGGTGGTTAATTAATTTGAACCTTTTAAAACCCTTTATTCTACATTAAACATCATCACTTGATAAGATACCAGAGATGCTGAAACCAAATGGCTATTTTTGTAGTGATTTTATAACATATTTATGATATAATTTTTAAATAAATAATTATATATATATATATATATATATATATATATATATATATATATATATATATATATGTACGTATATATATGATGGACTCTCTCATCGGGTTTGATGTCTGAGGTTCCGACATCCAAGAACTAATTATCTGCATGCCTATGACGGGCATGATTTTCGAGACGGACTCGAGAATTGCACAAAAGACCACAAACAGTACAAGAGAATGTATTGTGTCCAAGTGCAGAAGGAACACTGTTACCTGTCTTATTTTTCTTTTGTATTTAACGCAGTTGACTGATGCTTACTTCTTGATGGTGCATTATTCCTGAATGGCAGTGAGAACGATACTTTGATCTCTTCATAGCTACCTCTTCAAAATTCTTGAATGGAATGTTGATGCAAGAAAGGTTGCTTTTCAGTTCATCTTTATAGCTGTGCCAAGGTCTACAAACATTTATATATATATATATATATATATATATATATATATATATATATATATATATATATATATATATATATATAGATAGATAAACAAACCTAAAGAGCCAGAAAAACCTACCACGGTTTCACCTAAGCGGATTATCAGGGATTACTGGATTTATTTAGTTATTTTACTTACTAGTATCAGGGTTTTTTCCTTTGGATGCTAGACGATTATTTTCGGCTGACGTACATGTTATCTGTTCTATCTTTTTTTTGTACCCTTTTTTCCCTTTGGTGTTGGTTTGTTTATTTACAAATCAAGGCACCTAAGTTTTTCCGGACGAGTATAATTTCTTATATTTATAAGATTATAACTAGTATACATATGTACATACATACATATATATATATATTTATGTCATTCACAGACAGTACTGTTTCGCTGTATCACAGCTCCTCAGTGCGACTAGACTTCCGAATGCCTCAAGCCAGGATTGAAACATATATATATATATATATATATATATATATATATATATATATATATATATATTAAGTGATATACGATAACGATATATTAAGTGACATACGATAACGATCTTACAGTACTCTGGTTACAGAACTTCATCTATATTATTAGAGAAGTCAAGTCAATCCAAGACCTTTTCTAATTATGTATCACTCGTATGTTTATAGAATCATATATTGTTAGACTTTTATACTAAATAAACATTAAATTCAAAACCTTATCCAGCTGTCTGGTGCGTTAGTCTGACAATCTATTGGAACTCAAACGCTTGCTTGTAATTTTTATTAAAAGAGGCACTCTATCACCAGTTACATGAAAAGTGGTGCTATACTTGTATTTGTTATTTGCGTTGAGAACGAGTATGAGAAATATATAGCCGCCAGTTCCAAGTAAGGTCGGCAGTGCTTATATGATTGCACGCGGAGTTACATGAAGATGTAATAATCACTTTTACGATTCATGCATTTGAAGTGCTAGGATGTTAAATCTGACGTCGTGTAACAGAGGTGGTCAGATTAGGAAAACGGGATGAAAAACATTTGGAGAACTGTGAAGAAATTAAATTCAGTAAATAATTAAAAAGAAATAAATTATTTTATGGAAATCAATATAGAATATTACGAAAATATTACACTAAGCAGAAAAAAGATTTGTTAATTATTCCAATGAGGAGATTCTGATTAAATTACTGCAATAAACAGCGAAACTGATTAAATTATTTCAGCAGAAATACATTTGATTTCGTATTAAAAGGAACAGAAATTTAATTTGATAACACAAATATGGAGCTGAGATATTAATTTTGCGTTATCAATGTCATTTAAGAAATCTTGCATTTTATGCGGTAAAAGTGTATCAGCTAATTCATCACTTCTTAACAGGCGAGCTTTTTATGGTTTGAGAAAAGAAAACCGTAAAAGAAAACTACTATTTTACAGTGGTGTGCTGAAAAAAAGATTCTGATTTTTCGGCATCTGGTCAAAGTTTTGAAAATTCGAACATGGGAGTATTACGTCTATTATTAATAGAATTTTATTTAATATTAATCTTATTTGATTATATGCTTGTGGCCTAGTATGTCCCCACATGACTGGTTAAAATGAATGCCTCTACGTCTATGTGTGTGTGTGTGTGTGTGTGTGTGTGTGTGTGTGTGTGTGTGTGTGTGTGTGTGTGTGTGTGTGTGTGTTACCAGATATACCAATGCCGTAAGATCGACCAAAAGAGATTAAAATAACACTGTGAAACGCAATTGATATCCTTGTTTAGAAACTATTATTTCCTATTTTCTTACTCCTAGAAAGTATAAATAATGACAAATATTTCCTCCATACTTTGCTTTTGTGACACAGATAATGATATTTCTAAAAGTGGCGAATGTAAACATTCCCGTTCACGCAAATTATGAACAAAACTACATATGATCAAAAATTAGCATTTTTTTATTCTAACATTTCACAAGACATATAGCGCAAACAATTTAGAAGTGAGTAATTTTTCGCGATTTATATTTATACTATAAATTACTTTCAAGGGTCAGCCCCCAAATCTAGTCTCCCATAATGTTTTCGCTATACGATAATTGGTAGCGGCATTCAAAGTCCAGTATATCCTGGTTGACGCCCTTATGTCGGCTTTGAACTTATTAAGATGAGCGTCATGAATATGGACTGTAACCCATATTACTGTAGTTCTTCACCAGGGTCTCAACAAGCGTCACAGATTTTTCGAACTTGCGATTACAA
>OZ038495.1:32981307-32994068 GCA_964036315.1 Acanthosepion esculentum | reverse complement strand
TTTTGAGTATAAATATACGAATCAAAATAGGAATATGTATAAAGTTAGTAGGGGCTTAAGAATTTAATAATGCAAACCTTACATGTTTATCGCTTTCCTTAAACAACATGTATCTAAATATTGTTATCATAGCTAATACGTCTTATTTATACTCCCGATCCATCGTGGTTGTAGAAAAGAGGCCAGTCGTATCATCTTTGCCGAAAATGATATGCTTATATACTATATTGATTTTATGTTAATTAAATCAAATATATATTTAGGAAAAATATCGTTAATTAGTTATATATATATATATATATATACAAGAAAATTTCTCAGAGTTAACCTGTAGATAAGACAATCTTTATAAATATAAATGACAGTAGGAAAACACTTATTTGCTGACGCGTTTCGTCCAATGTGGACTTTCTCAAAGCAAAAAAAACGAAATGAATTTAATTAAACAAGGAAATTAATAAAAACATAAGACATAGTATTCTTACCAACTGGAATGTAGGAAACGCTATTTTCATATTGTTAACTGTAAATAACGTCAGTTAATGTCACGTGTGGAGAATATTATCTGTGTTGGCGGATTTAACCATTTTCTTTTGATTTACGATATTGCTTTGTACGTTTGCTTGTGAGAGCAGTAATTTTGTTAAGAATGATGAAATAGGGAAAAAAGCCTGGGTGTAGATTAATATTTGGGTAATGTTCTATGGTGGCACTCTCTAGAATTTTCCTTCTTAGTGAGTTATTTTCTTTTTTCATAAGTATTGCATTATTAAAATTAAATTTATGGTTGAATTTATTCCTATGTATTACTAGTGCATTAGCTAAGTTGTTTATTGTAAGGTATTTTGTGTTCATAGATGCGTTTTTCAAGTTTCTACTTGTTTCTCCAATATATTGGGAGGAACAGTTTTGAAAATTTATTTTATAAATGCCTACTTCAGAAATATGTATATATATATGATAAAACATAGTTCTAAAATGAGGACACGAAAACAAGTTTTTAACGTTACTTAAAACTCGAAAACTGAAAATGAACAAGAATAAATTACAATGTATAAATAACATAAAATGAAATAAGCACAAATAAGTAAAATAAATAAATAAAATACACTAATAATTAAATAAACAAAGGATATAATAAACCAATTAACAAACGACCAATGGACACACGTAAAAGGGATAATAACAACCAACAATAAAGGACAAACGTTAACAAACAACAAAGTAAATAGACAGAAAAACTGTAGCAGGATTCAAAATTATTCCAATGAGGTATCCACCTAGAATAATCCGAAACATAACCCTTACGGCAGACCAAAATAACCGTTAGAATAATATAATAGACTACCCACAATACATCACTGACCTGTATATATAAATAGTCGAGCAAATACACGACGCAAATATTGCGTTTAACATGAAACAGACTGTCGCCTATGGGGGTTGACTTCAATGTCCAATGTGATATATATATATATATACATATACATATATATATATATATATATATATATATATATATATATATATATATATATATATATATATATATATATAAACACACACACACACACACACATATACATATATATAATATATATATATATATACATATATATATGTATGGAGAAATATAGTTTTAAGGTGTGCTATATTTATGGAATCAAGTGTTCAGTATCAGGGATAAAGCGTATGTAAATATAAATATAGAAGTGATCATTGAATCAACATTCAGAGGCGACAGGCTGTTTCATGTCAGACGCAAGCTTCGGCACACCCAGATGTGTGTGTGTGTTGTGTGTGTGTATATATACATATATATATATATATATATATATATATATATATATATATATATATATATATATATATATATATATACATACATAATTATATATATATATATATTGTGTGTGTGTGTGTGTGCGTGCGTGTGTGGTGTGTGTGTGTGTGTTTGTGTGTGCTTACCAGTCACTTAAAGTGTACCCTGTTAGCACCCTGTTGGATTTCATTGCCTTTAGGAAAGTCTCAATATTCGTTTGGATGGATTTCTCGATGTTATGGAAGCTCCTTTTCTAAATTCTGGCCAAAGTTGTATTCATCCAATCACGCAATTCTTCCAGTTTATTTGATTCCACTTTTAGGATTCAAACCATCCTTTCTATCAAATGTGAAAGGTCTTCTATGGGATTTAAATCAGGTGAGTGTCGCGACCACTTTATCACAGGAAGCGCATTGCCATGTTCCATAAACCCAACTACCACAAACCTGACCTGAAAGTAGCCACCAAAAGTTGGGCGCACCGTCATTATAAATGATGTTACGTGCCCAGCTACAATACATGAGTAGGCTGCGATATTTAAACGATCTTTTATTAGTAGTGAGTCTCTTAAAGTATTCTGTGAAAATATTACCCATTGCGTCACCAGCTGTAACATCAACATACTTTCAGGCTGTTGACGCCAAATTATCACCCTAAGCGAAAGTGTGGATCACCCAATGAGGATCAAATTCACTACTCAGTCGTAATTGATATAGCGAGACAAGCTTGCTGACTATTATACCACTTCGAAGTGCCCCGTATATCGTGGAAATTAATTCAGATTCATCAGTCCAAGAAACGTGTTTCTTATATTGTGAAAGTTATTTGATACTTAGGGTATTTCAAACTCAGTCTCTTTTCTTTTCTAGCATGTGTGCTCCCGGCGTTTGTCTTCTGCTCTTCTAGCCTGTATGCCCCAGGGTCAATATGGTCCTGTATATAGCACCGCTGTTAAAAGGGGTCGTTTGAGCTACTGTTTCCTTTTTATCCGATTGAACTAGTGTGGTCATTCTCGACCGAATTCTATTCTCAATGTAAGTTTTTATTTTGCCCACTATTTTATGAAAAACCTAATGATAGGCTGTGTGGAAATCCAAGTAGATTTGAAGATTTTCAAATACTCAGACCCATCACCTGTGACACAAACGAACATTCCGAGTTCTAAGTTATTAATCACCATTCTGCCCCATACTAATTATGAAATGAAATAATTGCATATTTGCAAGAAATTGCTGCTGTGATTGGTCCGTCAGAAAATAAAAAGGTCTGCTGTTCAAGTGTTATCAATTAAGGACAGTGAGTATAATTCATATATATATATATATATATATATATATATATATATATATATATAATATATATATATATATATATAATCAAATAATGCAGCTTACTTAATACTTTTTTACAAATAATTTCACGGTAACTGCTCAGATGAGCTGCTTTCGCTACTTCCCAGACTTCATGAATTTAAGCGTTCAACTAGGCTGGCATCTCGCTCTCACCCTTTCAATGTCAAAACTGTTAAATGTAGCCATCTCTTCTACTTCAATACCTTCATGTCTCCTCTTTTCCTGTTTCCCTGATAGCTATAATCTCCAACTATTCAAATGTAACGTCAATCGACGTCTCCAGATGCCCTGATCTATCCCTAACCTTCTCTTCATCCTTTCCTCTATCACTCCTCTTTGCTCTCGTCCCAACTCTGTAACCCATTGCGTGCTAGGGGCTTCCCGCTTTGCTTTGAGTTGAATGCTAAAAAAAGTACAATAATATAAGAATGCGATATAGAGGCAAGAGATTATGACTCTCTGCAAGTATAGGATTAAATTTGTGATATGTAGATGTAGGATAATTTACAACCGCCTCCCGTCTGCTTTGATACACTAATACATACATCTGGTCCTCCTGAATTATGTGTTAATGATATGACTATGTTGAATAGAATCTCTTTTCGACCCAAATGTGCTCGCTGTCCGTTTTGCGCGACAAATAATGGTCACCTAGTTACAGAACTGAGTTTCCCCGTCCTGTGCGACCTCCGAATAATGAACAGCGCGCACATGTAAACATTAAAAGTTAAGTATCACTTTTTGAATATATTATATTATATTCAAACAGGTTTGCTTAAATCATTTGGACGTATCATGTCTATTAATTTTAGTTTTCGATTCCACGAATTAATTTCTTGGTTGCCGTAGAAAAATTGCTTATCTTATTTACATTATCCGAACTGATATCCCCAACTTCAAAGCAAAACTTGAAGAGTTGAGTTAAAGCGAAATAATTGAGACATCCGGAAGAGGCAAGGTACGTGGAACTAGAACAATCTACCCCGGTGGACGAAATAAATGGTTCGATTCGAAATTATAAATCACCTGAAGAAGCTTGGGGCATACAACGGTCGAAACGTTGTGAATATGGCAATGAAGATGAGGATAACAGTCCGAAAAATGTAAATAATGTAAGTTATCATAATACCTCATCTCAGAGATATAGACAGGTATCGTAGACAATTGATGAAGAAAAATGCCAACATTTTCTTTCAAATAATTCTTATTTTTCCAAATACTTTCAGTCTCATCTAAGACTGTTTTTAGTGGGTTAAAGTGTCTGTACGTATGCGTAGTTTCGTAACTTCAAAATATTTTCACTGTTCGTTTTACTGCGTCTTGCATCGTTCCAGTGTTAAATTCAAATTTTTTCCTATGCAAGGGAGATAACTTTTGTATTTATTTATGAATTATTATTTTATATATAAAACTTTGCTGCTACAAACATTTAAGAACTTTGTTGCGATACTCATAGTAATTTTTAATTACGCTTTATTTCCTTAACCCTTCCTCTTTTTCTCATTACAGGCCCACCTGCTTCCTTTGTGTCATCAGAAAAACCTTTAGGGTTATAACAAAAAGAATATTGCTGAACACCTGAATAGGGATCATCTTTTGGGCGACATTTACGTCATTTGATCTGATTGGTCCACTGCACTTATTACATCATTACTTAAAAACTCAGTGAGGCATTAGGCAATAAATACATCACGAGGACTAACGCTTTATCGAAGACGTGGTATAGATGGGTCTAGAATGCGTGCTATAGACGGTTCGAAAAAGGCACTCCAGCTATATAATCACTGGAAATCATGAAGGTAGATAATCATGGCCAGTTCTCTTAGGGTCATGAGAACAATGTAGCCCCTTCCCCTATGACCTGCTTCTCGGTCCACCGATCTGCTTTATATTAACGATCTGCACAAGAACATACTCCGATCCAGTTTGTGAATATATATTAAGATAATACATTGATATATCGGTGCATCTGAAAAGATCCAGCAACCGGCAAATGTTAGGTAGCTCTAAAACCTCAATGGTGGGTGATAAAACTGGCTGGTCACTGGAAATACCACAAGAGCGAAACGATTAACTTTCTATCATCAGCAAGCAGATTGTGAATTTCCGATTATCGTAATGAACGGATTTTATCTCTAGGAGGACTCTTGCCATGAACGCCTATCCGCAGTTTAGCGCACCCCAGACCTTAAACGGAACACGTAAATGTGATCGCTCGGTAAAGATGCTAGTAAAAGTGTCGATTCCTTGCACCGCTCCTGTAAGTAGCTGACTCTTCATGCTATACATTATAAGAGCCATATCAGACTGAATATGTATAACCGCTGCGACATCAGCTGCCTCAGTTTTCGTTTCCCAATGTCCAAAAGCGTCTGCACGGACTTGTCGGTGATTAAGTATTTTCCTCCATACAAACCATTTCCCCAGGGAAAAGAAAACGTTGCAAGACTCTCGCCAGTTTACCACTATTTCCATGGACAAACTACATTGCTTTGTTACCCCAACTCTAACCCCCACAGTTAATACCCAACACAGAGAGACGAACCACCATCATTCTTTTAGCATTCTATTAGTAAGATTAAATTTCTACACGACCAGTTTCTTTATCTTGTGAACCGTTATCTCGTGGAACTTCCGTCCAAGAAGATGATTTCACAACGGCTATAAATCGTAACCTGCCCAAGTCTTCGGTTAACCATTATCTTTACCACATATCCTTATAAACTGCGCTTCTTATCAACTACTGCTCGCTCAACAACCGCCTTCATTAAGCCTCTAACTTAAGTGATTCTTTGGCCTTTCATAAAGGAACATTAGTAAAATAAATTCTGGTATCATTTACTGGCAAGGAATCTTTTCCTGTTTTTATTTCAACTTGTGATGTTTCATACTGTGGTGAGAGGTAGTTAGTTCAAAGACAGAATACATTATATTTCTGCATATATAAATTAAATCTGAAATGAAATAAAATTTATCATTTATAAAACTCTATAGAAAATGTCAATATGGACCCCCCGACCTTTTAGGAAATAGCAAGCTAATGAAAAACTGTCAATTTTTATAACGTATAACACATTATGCGAATCAGCATGTATAGAGAGAAAAATGCAAAATCATTAAAACATAACCTGAAATTCTATTTAAAAAGTAATCTCAAATTGATTTTCCTGAAGGCCTCAATAACCTTTCTATCTTAGGCTTTTCTTTATTTTCAAATATGGAATCGCTACAAATGGCGTGACAAGACAAAAATGCAACATTCTTGATAGGGGTAAAGTTAAATGAAAAAAAACTTCAATTTCATTATGCGAAGCTAATATCTGGAATACGCCTTTGCAAGATTTTGCACATTTCGAAAAGGAAAAAAAAACTGCAGACAATGGCTGAGTGAATTCTTGCAGAATAGAACTAATGAGGAAGAAAAAGAAATCACTAACGCCATGTCTGTCATTTCTATGTTTGACATTTGTATATAAATATAACAAAATATATAGACACATAGTTATATATATATGAAAGGAAAGTGCATGATGTCACAGGTATATATATATATATATATATATATATATATATATATATATATATATATATATATATATATATATATATACCAACGTATAAGATTGGTGTAGATGGAATAAAATTCCAGTAAACAAAAACAGTATTCTTAAAGAGTGCTCAATACAGTGTATATATATATATATATATATATATATATATATATATATATATATATATATATATATATTGAATTGGACAAGGTCCGACAATTTATTTTAAGTCATTTATGATATGTTTAACGTTCTTTTTATAGATACAAGTATTTAAGCAAATGCTCTGTTTTATAATAAACAGTATTAAAACTGCTTTATTTTTTAAAATTGGATCTATTTATGCTTGTTTGACTATGTTTGGGGGCGGGAGGGGAAAATAAAATTACAACTGCGTATGTATGTATGCCCGAAAGCACGGATATTTATGTGCGGAGAGCCTCGAAATGCTTATATGGAGGTGTATGTATTTAATAAAATGTGTACACCGGTATTTATGTATCTATGCGTATGATAGTAACACACCCAAAAAACACAAAAGTAGATACCCCTCTCGTCACCACTATATATATATATATATATATATATATATATATATATATATATATATATATATATATATATATGAATGATTATGAAAATGACACGTTTCAGCCAATGTGGACTTTTTTCGATTTTGCCTTGAAAATGTCCATATTAGACGAAACGCATCGTCTAATAATACAGTGTTCCTATTGTCTTTCACCTTTATACATAAATGATTCTATCTATCTATCTATCTATCTATCTATCTATCTATCTATCTATCTCTCTCTCTCTCTCTCTCTATATATATATATATATATATATATATATATATATATATATATATATATATACACATACATATATTATAAATTAATTGATTTAAAATATGTTTTTTTTCGCTACACAGTGATAACCATGTTTCAAAAATGGAATCTATAAGAACACAGGATTTTATATCTTACTGCTCTTTCTTTTTATATATATATATATATATATATATATATATATATATATATATATATATATATGTGTGTGTGTGTGTGTGTGTGTGTGTGTGTGCGTTTGTGTTTGTGTGTGTGTGTCATTTATTTAATGGATAGCTATTGGAAGCATCAATATTATTGTTGTAACCTAGAAAAGGTTACTGAATAGAATAATCACATGAAGGCTGGCAATGAACGATAACACTTAGGACAAGAACAACACATAAGATTCACCAGCGGTGCGTAGTTGTAGTCAACTGTAGAAGTGAGTCAAGTGAATTCCATAATGAACCTCCAACTGCAGGATATCTACCAACCTCCCCACGAGGCCTGATGTAGCAAAAGGTCGAATTTATGTGTGATATCCGAGCCCGTAAGCTCGGCCAAAAATTCCCCGTATAAAACGATTAGCTGTTTCACGAGACGAGAATCTGCACTTTGACAACATACAGTATTTACTACTGTATTTATGTGAACATGCCTATTTTCATCCGTATGTATACTACAACAATTATGATTACACTTTTAGATCCGCCAATGCAATGTCGCTTATATTGAACACATTGAGAATTTTAAACATGTTTAAAATTTGCATTAATTCGAGAACAACGGCGCTCAGAATTTGCGAAAGAGTGTGAATGTGAAAGCATAGCCATTGTTATCAACACAGGATGTTGATTATTGTCTACCCCTTTTAAACCATCACCAAATCAGGTATTCTGCTCTTTTTTAAAAATTTCAATGGACACTGTTTCTATCTAAGCCTATTTATCTATCACTTTCCATTGTATATATTATAAAGCGAAACAATGATTGAGTGAGTTCAGTGAGATTACGAAAAATTTGACCACCTGATACAATTAAACAAATGCTGAATTCACAGGGTTGGACAAAGTTAGCCTTACAGTTCTTTCACTATTTGTTTCAGGTTTTAGATCTAATTTAGCCAAATCAAAATTCCAAACCAGTATTCCTTGTTCCTTATTCACGTTTTGGAAATGTTATTATGATATCTCCTCCAATTTCGGTTTCGATATTATGGTTAATTTTTTAAATATTTTTACATGGATTTTCAGCATTGGCAATCAGTTTAAATCAAGAGCAAAGAAAGTGAATACTAATGGCGCGCATATCACTTTTCCACATTTACACCTGGCAGTTTATCGCATGGGAAGTAAATTTGAATGCACAGGTTTGGTGGTTAAATTGACGAATTCTAGTCGTCTTAAGGCTTCTATGTCTGACGGAAATGGAACAGGAGTGGTTCAGACGTTTGTGAACAGCCCAAAGAAGCCCACAACACGTGCATCTATGCAACTATCCATACCAAGAACGTCCTTGCGACATCTAAAGCACATAATGTAAAGTGCATACCTACTAAGTACCTACTTAGGGACCACTCTGTATAACCCATTCTGTAGATCATTGTGATTCCTTTAGAGCTGCATCATCAGACTGCGAGGAAACCGATCACTTCATGGCAGAGGGTTAGGATTATCCATGCAAACTGATATATATATATATATATATATATATATATATATATATATATATATATATATATATATATTGCGCGTACTTATTGGAAAGTGCTTAATTTTTGTCTGATGATCGCGGAAGCGTCAAACCCATGGTTACAAACTCATATCAATACAACTGAATATATATATATATATATATATATATATATATATATATATATATATATATATATATATATATATATTGGCAGCATGCTTTCATTAAGATAAGTCTCATTAAATAATTTAGACAAATTTTATCTACTTATTTTTAATATGGTCCTCGCGTAATTACGGTCAAGTTTCTTAGTATCATTAATAAAGGAAGAGAGAAAATTACCCTGCTGATGTATATTCATTTTATTCCGAGTAATTTCGACATTAACGCAATGTTGTCATGAGGGCCTTGTTTTTTCTAAGACAAAATTGTTGTGTTCATCTGAAAATTTATTCTTTTATGCGTGAAGTGAAAAATGCCAAGATTATGTACTGCAAAAATTTTCAACTTTTATCATGTAGACACGAGTGCACACATCAAGGAAAGTAATTAAGTTATTGAAATGTCTAAATATTTTTAAAATAGAAAAAACAAACAATTGTGTGTGTGCGCGCGCATGTGTGTACGCACACACATTTTTGATAATGAAGATCCATCCTGATATAATTTATTTAGACGAAGTCCATTGCAGGCTTAATGGAAGCGTTTACTTTTTAGAGTTTATAATTGGAATTTGTCTTGCATGTCCGCTCTGGCCTTTTTTTCTATCTCCTGTCGTTATGACTTTTAATCAAAAGTTGTTACATACAACATAAACTATTAATGTAGACCAAGTTATTCAATAAATTCTCTCAAACAAAGACATCTTTTCAAAATATTCCCTTATGATGTGATTTGTCAAATAGTAGAATAATAATTATTCATAATGGATTGTGATAGATAATGTCTTTTAATAATGTCTTTTCTCATACGAAATATATTCCCGCTGAAAAAATAGAAAAGAAACACATAATGCAAATACTTTCTCGATAAATACGTATGTGCGGGCGAAATCATACCTAATAGTTTTATATAGGTTGGATGTATATACCTTTAAATATACTTAGATATACAGGGTGTATCAAAAGTACTTTTACAAACTTTGGGGCGGGCTCCTCACAGAAAAACAAGGGGAAAAGTCATTATAAACACATGCCCGCAAATCCGTCGTTTTTGAGTTATTAAGTTTACAGTTTACGGTAGATATTTTGAAATTTTCAATCTAAGATACAATTGAAAAATAATTTTACAAACTTTAGAGCGGGTTCCTCACAGCAAAACGAGGTAAAATGTAAGGGCACATTTCTCACAGCAAATAAGAACAAAATTTCATATGAAAATATGTCCGCAATTCCTTCGTTTTTGAATTATTAAGTTTAAAGTTTACGTTAGACGCTGTTAAATGTACAATCCAAGATACAATATTTTGTTTTAGTCTGACGGTTTCCTCTCACTAAAACAAGTTAAATCGTCCATATAAGCATTTGTCCAAAAGGCCATAGTTGTAACCCAACACAGCAACTTATAACAAATTTTCAAAATGTCCTCCGCTTGGTTCTACACACGCATGTCTCCGTCGGATCATTGACTGGCGGACTCTTTTAAATGCATCCACACAGTGTCGAATAGTTTCGCAGATCCCCACGACACGCTGGTGAAGCATATCTGCATTATCAATGCCTGATGCCTAAACCATATACATGCGTATTTGTTTCATCAGGGGAAAAACACCGAGCAGGTCCGGAAGTGTGCTCAAAATAAAGTCCCTGTAGACAGGTCCCATAAGACGTGCTGGAAGATCATATGGACCTACTAGACAGTCACCTACAATTCCAGCCCACATATTAATCGTATAGTGATGTTGGGGTCTAACCTCTATTGAACAATGGGGATTCTGATCCACCCTCAATTGTTGGTTTTGTAAATTTGTTATTCCATCTCTACCAAATGTTGTCTTATCCGTAAACAAAACTGAAGAGACAAACAACGGATCCACAGTTTGTGCAATAAACCATAGGCAAATGTTCTACAGTGGTGAGTGACCAGAGGGCGAAAAGACCCTGCACACGTTGTGAATGATACGGGTACAGGAGCTACTCACAAATACCCTCCGTGCGGTACTATGAGATACACGACATGCTAGGGTCACGTGAGGTGTGCTGATAACTTGAGAGTCTCAAGACTGTAGAATGTGTTCTTCGCGACTAGGCGTACGGGCGGAACTTAGTCTTCCTCTATCCATAGTTTGTGGTGCCACAGAACCTGTCTCAGAAACGCGACAATAAACAGCAACAAATGTTGAATGACCCGGCTGCTTTCGGTCTGGAAGCGCAATCTGATACAGCCGTGACGCCACGTGTCCATTACCATTCGCGCGGTGGTATGTAAAATTCATATCTGCCTGCTCACGATATGAATATGTTGTCATTGTTTAAGGGAAAACTTCAGTCTTAACTCACTGTTAAACACGTTAAACCTTGAAGTCTGGCCACAAATATACATGAATGACAAATGTAACCTAGTCTCTATGGCAACACATCGTCACCTACCGTAAATGCAGGATTTGTGGACTTAGGTTTATATTGACTTTTGTCCTTGTTCTAGTGCGAGAAGCTCGTCTCCAAAGTTTGTATTTTGTTACAACCTTTATAAATAAATCTGTAGCGAAGAAAATATTTTAATACACTATGAATTTCCCAGCACCGATACTCACGGGATATATGACGTGCAAGAAGGACAGAAGAAAGCAACTCATAACATACTGACAGGGCCTAGGAGAGATAGCAGAAATGCAAAATTGATTCAGAGCTAAAAGGGACAGGAAACTGTGGAAAGCCATGATCGGTTATGATGTGTGAGGACACCGCACACAAAGAAGATGAATCCGGTTTTTTTTTCCAATAAACATAATAATGTACTGAATCTCATGTATCCATTATATTATTAGTATTATGCGATTTAAGGGGCCTGAAGCGTTTATCTACCTGTCACTCGGTTGTCTCACGTGGACACAACCTAATCGCAGCTTCTTTACATGTCGAGGTCAGCCGCTGACTTCGTATGAAACACGAACCCTGTATCTGGATTAAAGATAAACCCGGTGATGTACATGATTTCTCTGAAGTTTTGCTGTGATAAATTCTCTTTATGTATTATCTGGAGTGAGACCCTTACCTACTGAGATCATCATAGAACAATTTCTCTTAGGCTAAAGGATCCTTATCGACATCCATTTCAATTCAAACCAACAGGTATTTACAGACGGGAGAATATGTAACAGAACGCAATGGACATTTAGGCTCAAACGGAAGTGTGCATGAACAATTATATTATAGATTCTCGAAGATTGTTTCACTTATTTTAAAACGTATAGTACAAAGCATCATAGCTAATGTACATTGTTTGCCCCATACACAGAGCAGCGAAAAAAAGAATATTGCTAATGACATATAAACACACGAAGTTGTTG
>OZ038495.1:32956307-32976307 GCA_964036315.1 Acanthosepion esculentum | reverse complement strand
AGAGAGAGAAAGTGATAAAGAGGGAGATGGGTACATGGAAGGACAGAGAGAATGAGGCAGTAAAGAGGGAGGACAAAACAAGGAAGACAGAGACAAAGAGAAAGAGAGAAAGACCAGAAGAACAAGAGAGTGACAAAGATAAGCAAAGAGAGCCAAAGAAAACAAAACAGAAACAAAGAAAAACAAAGGGAAACCTAGAGAAAGAGAGAGTCAAAGAAAAGGTGAGAAAAGAGATTATATGATGAAAGAAATTGAACATTGAATTTCTTGAAAATTCCAAAAGACAAGTGAACGGAAGCAATCAGCCATCTTTTCTGACAAAATAATGAATTCTTAATGAAATCAAACTCATCAGAAAAATCCATGAGCATTTCGAGAAGATACGCCTCACTATTGGAGAAACGAAATGAAACTACTTTTATCACACTCAAACCGAGTTAACCAATTCATTAGCCTAAAAATTATTTTAAATAGTAAAAGCATTTAATTTTTATGAGTTTCAGCTAAATGGCAAACCTTAATTAAATCTGTTACAATTTATTTAAGTTAAAAATACAAAAAAAAGGAAATACATGAAAATTCATTTAATTTTACACTATTCAAAGATCTCTTATGCCTGAAGAAAAATGCACAACGCTCTTTAATTTTGATGTTAATGTGTATGTAATGTCTCCATGAACAAAATGTTGATGATCGGACGTCAAAGGGGATGATAGGAAAAAGTGAAATTCCATTTTGAATTGAATCATTAGAGAAGCTGACTATTAAACCGCAGACGATAATTTATTACATTAATAGCACTGCATAAATTCTTTCATCTTATTTTGAGCAAGAAGTAAAGAGAAACGAAAAGAGTTCACTGTAAAATAAGATAGAAGCAAAATGGACGACCGAACGACACCGAACGCAAAAATAACAGATGTAAAAGTAAAAAACAAAAACAAAATTCCCGTTGAAACAAAAAAACACACACAAAAAAAAAATACACGTCGGGAAGAAATGAATTGCATTTGAGTTGGAGAACGTGATTCGCTACAACTTTTAACACGATCTGTCAGTGTTTTCTCCCATTTTCGTCTGTCTGTCTGTCGTCTTTATGTCTCGTCTTCTCGATATCTCGTTCCTGCTTCTCACTTTAACTTCCCTTCCTCTCTCTTTCTTTCTATTTCTCTCTCTTTCTCTCTCTCTCCCTCTCTCTCTCTCTCTTTCTGTACCATCGTTCTTTCTCCTAATATATTTAATTCTATTCTCTCTCTGTCCCTCTCTCGAGGATACTTCCAGAAATGGAGAGAAATGAAATCTGTCCAAAGTTTTCTAGACATTCATTTATTAGTGCAAGCTGATTTTTCTCATATATTTGTCTTTTTTTCTTCTTCTATTATTCTCATATGTTCTCGTCTGTTCTGATCTGTAATTCGCTTCATTTATTCGTCTTTTTTTTATATTTGTTTAAAGTCTCTTCTAATTTGTCATTTGTTTGCATCATTTAATTCCAGCATTCCTTGATGTTTTCCTTACGGCTTTTTTTGTTTTAAATTTTAATTCCGTATTATTTCATTTATTCATTATTTCTTTCATCTTCTCGAATACATTTCATTATTTAATCTCCGAAATCATTTCCTGTTTAATGAATTGATTATTTAATTGAATTCTTCTACATTTGACTCAAATACTTTTTCAACAGTTTTCTTTACAATTATTTTTTTTCCTACTTAATTATCTCTCCTTAATTTCAAATTATTCAATATTTCCCCCATTAAAGAAATACTCATTTTCAAATTTTCTTTGAAAAGTCATTCTTTTTCTCTTGAAAGAAGAAAATGTTTTTTTTTCTTTCATATTTCCTCTTCTCTACAAAAAAAAAATATTCATAACAGATTGAGAGAATAATCACCGAATTGCATCTCTTGTACATGATATTCCATTATCATTTAACGTTTTCTGTTAATGTTTCAATTCGACCTTTGATTCAGATATTTTATGAAGCGGAAAACAACCCAACATCACGAGAGTAATTAAGGAAATATAATTATTAAAAAGAAACATTTAAAGAACAAATGTCTAATAACTGTAAGCCATACAAATATCATAATTAATTGGCCTTTTAATTTTATGGACTATGTCAGAGTTGAACATATGGCATATTCATTTGTTACAATGAATTGTATATATTTACGTTTTGAATAAGAATCTTAAAAATATTATCTAAATAGTTACTGTGCCCAGAAATTATATATATATATATATGTGTGTGTGTGTATGTATGTATGTATATATATATATATGTATATAGATGCTGAGATAGATGGTACAGAGACTGGGATATATAGCGTAGAGGCCGGGAAAGATAGCACAGAGATCGTGATAGATAGGCCAGAGACCGAGATAAATAGCGGAGAGGCTGGTATAGATAGCACAGTGACGTGGATAGGTAGAGCAGAGATGGGGATAGTGGTGGTTGGGGTACAAGAAAAAATATATCCACTTACTTCTTCCGTTGAATGTAGGGATACTGAATAAAAGATGTATAAACAGGAATGTTTTCAGGATAGTACTAATGAAAAGTTATGAATATGCAAGGAGGTGTAACAACGGAGATATTCAAATGTGGATCGGCAATATTTTTCTTGTTTTTGAAAGACAGCATAAACCATTTTAGAGTATATGATGACCACATGCCCCATGAAAGGCTTACGGCCAAATCACGTTGAGACACCGGTTCCCGTATTATCACTAAAGTTAAGCAACATCAAGCCTGGCCAGTCCCTAGAGGGATGACAGATTGGGAATACCAGATGATATGAGCTTGGATGTACGAGTGGTGTAATGGTTAATGGCTCGCAATTTAAATCGGCGTGCCGAGTTTAAAATTCCCGTAGGGTTAGTTATATTCACTTATGCGCAAATGCCTTTGGAAAAGGTATGAATCTAACTCTTTTACCCTCAGCTATGGGTTAATTAGTAAGACTTCTATCCCCAAACCATTATTACTGCAAAAATAAAATTCGATTTACTGGCTTTAAATAACCTGCAAAAAGGGTGATAAGCCGTAGAAAACGAATTATCGCTTTCCCGTCGAACTCGACGTATGAGGGTCAGACAGATCAGTTCCCAGAAACTGAAAGACCGACAGCCACACAGGATTTAATTATATTGGTGAAGGCCATCCACACTTTTTGGAGGGACGAATACAGGGACCTGGTGCAACGGATGCCACAAGGTCCCCAAACGACCCTCCGCAGGTTTTGAATTCAGAGTTGTCCTTCTCCTAGACCAGTTGCCATCCAAGGCTATAGAACCCAGTCTATTTACCCAGAGTTGGAGGGAGAAGGAGAGGATTCACACCTTTCCCAAGGGTATTAGCACGTAAGTGAATGTAATGGAATCGATTGTAATTCGAACTCAGCTCTCCGATTCCTCAATCCAAGCCGTTATCCATTACTCCACCGTGCCTCCTCAGAAAACGAATACGCAAACATAAAGAACTTAATGGCCGACTTCCTCGTAAACGGCCGGTATTTTCAGCTACTCTCCATCAGACATTGATAATGACATCAGCCAACAAGTAAAGTCTGATATTTCAGGTGAACATCTCATCCCGAACGGTTGTGTGGTTAACAATCAGATTATTCTGTGGACCTAATTATGAAACTCTACTTTTGACAATTCCGTTTTTTTTCCCTGTAACTCCCGTATCGACAACCTCAATCGCTTAGTAGTTAATGTTAAGCGAAAGTTAACAATTTGACGATCACAACTAACATTACTTGTCCTAAGTAGTTCTTTCTCTAGGAAGTCACCACTAGGAATCATTAAAATTTAACTAGGCAATAATTTATCTACTAACTTATCTTTGTACATTTTTACATTATTGCCTTAATAAAAAAAATAATAGAAATAAATTTTTAAAAAATAATATCATAACCCATTACGGAGAAAACACATTGGGAAGATTAATAAATAATTAACACACGATAAACATTATTCACACTGTATTGAAATGCAAGAGGCAAACATTTTCAGACTATGTAAACCTCATTAACTTAATACTCGTCCATTTGCAACATTAACTTTATTTATCACGTCTACATACCCGTTTTAATACACACTTTATTAGCACGTAAGTGAATGTAATGGATTCGACTGGAATTCGAACTCGGCTCCCCGATTCCTCAATCCGAGGAAATAGACCATCGTACCTCCTATATATCAATAGACACTGATATTACGCTACTATTTCAAGAATTAAACACACACAGCCGTCATGGGGTAGACAGAAGAAGACCACAAAAATCGATCTATTGGTTACAAACTGTCCCACCCCAATAATACAAAAAATATTATAGATGCATACTGGGACTTCTTCCTAGAAAATTAAAAAATAAAATAGATAACTCTCGCTCTGACCAACTCATTATTTTCTTTTTTGCATTGAAGCCAGCAGGTTATAAATACATAACTGTATCCCATTTGGGTGTGAACACTATTTCTCTTTCGTGAACTTTGCTTTATTTCAGTCTTGTACTTACTTTGCTTTGCCTTGCATTACATTGTCTTGTCTCGTATTATATTGCCCTGTTCTTCTTTTTTTTTAGCTTTTCTTATTGTTATTGAGAACTTATTCAATGTCCGCTTCTTCAACACATACAAGTTAGCCAACGTCATATAATGACAACGTGACATTTGTCTTTAATCATTTCAGACCAACCAAAGCGATAAATCCCCTAAAGCACAAGCGGTTACTGGGCATGAAAGAATACGAGAAAAAACAGGCAATATCATTAAGGAGATAGAATAGGAATTAAGACGACAGAAGATAACAACTGATGCTGCAATTACATCTTTGAAGAACAAGGTTAGTTGGAAAGCAAGAAGGTCGAAGAGAGTTCCGCAAGCGAAAAGTGCGAGAGAAGAAATTATTGACATAGAACTTGCGGTTGCATCTAGGCATTTCAACTGTAAAATGACGAGATATTGTCACTAATCTAGCAGTACGCTTAAATTCATAAGTATAGGCACCGAGGAGGAAAGCTCGTCAGAACAATTACCATGAAATTATTTATAAAAATCACAGAGGGAAGCTTAAAAATCAAAACAACTCACTACTCTATTTGCAAACATTTTGATAAAATTAAATAAATAAGGACACAGGTGAAAATTACAAAGGTTTTTCTACTCGTTTTTTATTGAATCATTTTTGACATTAATAATATTAGAGGAGAAGAGGTTTGACATACCTAAGTCAGTTAATATTTTTTGATTTATTCTCATTTGATTTTGGTTGTTTTTCTATAGTGAACGATTAAATTTTGCAATGAAAATTTGTTTGGAATTTTCTTATGAATCATAATTATTAATTTTATGATTGAATATTTTATTAGCGATTTCCACGAATAAAAAAATAACTGTGGATATCCCACTATTGCATCGTTAAATATTTTAATTTAATATATTTAACAAAATATTACAATAATATTGATATTTAACGCATATTAATATTTAAAGAAAATATTGTGTACAAAAAAAAAAGGCCCCCGAATTTTACTCCCTATTTGTCTATCAATATAAGCATTATTCCAACTAATAAAAGCTTTATTAAAAAGTTTATTTACAATATCACCGTAACTACGTATATACGCATATTGATTTGACTTGTTTGTGTTTTACTGATTATCAACCCAATCAACCCTTTGTGGGTTATTTAAAGCCGAAAAATGTTTATAATTGTAAATATATTGTTATATAGGAATAAAGTGTCGCTTCCGACACTTGAGTTTGAACATAGATCGCCAGTGAGTAAAAATATGCTGCCCCATTATTGAATTAAGTAGACCACGTGACCGTAGAGGAAACGCATATATGGGAGGTAGCGTGTGTCTATTTGATCGTATTTCTGTTATATCCTTTATTACTATACGGATCTGGATTTCTAGTCTATACTATTTCTCTACTCTATTCACTATATACTATTTCTCTATTCGGATCGCTATACGGATTACTGTTCGAACGAGTGTTATCGAGCAAGTATTATTAGTGCGATTGTTATTCGAAGGCGTCTGACACCAGCATTGTTCACAAAATTGGCAACGAGTGTTCGTTGACATCATAAAATGTATTTCATACGTGTGAATATTGTATGAACAGGCTTTTGAGAATATCAATGATTTTTCAAGATACAATTCCTAATATTTGAGTTCGAGCCGATGGTGATGGGGTGCGGTATATATTCATATCTTCCCCAATGGTTTTTACGACTAAGCGAATAAAAGTAACACGACAGGAATTCGACCTCGGCTATCCCGTTTCTCTTTTCTATCCATTGTCCATTACACCAGCCTCGCATCCCTATATACACATAAAAATGAAATATATATATATATATATATATATATATATATATATATATATATATATATATATATATATATGTCTGTGTGTATGTATATATATATATATATATATATATATATATATATATATATATATATATATATATATATATATATATATATATATATATATATATATATATAAAAGTGAACATAGAAGTCAACACTTATATATATGTAAATAGCCGAAAAATAGCACTCGTGGCCCGATGATTGCGTCTATCATGAAACAGACTGTCGCCTCTAAATGTTGACTTCTATGTTCACTTTTATATTTACACACGCTCTATCTCTGATATTGAGCCCTTTATCCCATAAATATAGTACAACTTAAGACTGTATTTCTTCATATATGTATGTATATATATATATATATATATATATATATATATATATATATATATATATATATATATATAACTCTATGCCGCACTAGTATCATTAACAGTTCTTTGAATACCATATTCTTGGTCGTCTCGTTTGTTTGTTAGTATTTTAGATCAGCCTTTTTTTTACTTATTTTTTATGCATTCTTCATTTTCTCACGGAAGACAGTGTCTCTGATATAGATTGCATTTTCCGCAATGGAAAAGGGATAGTTCATTATTTTCTGTGGTAATGAGAGTGACTAATAAAAAGCGAAATGAGGAATATTAAAGTTATAATATACTGATAAAAAATAATAAGAGACTAGTAGTACAGTGGTCGTATAAACAAACCCAGGAATATTTCCGAATGACAAGTCATGATCATGAATGCTTTGTGGTCTGGAGAAACATGTGCTGATACGGAAAGTGTATGTGTTCATAGTTTGGACTCAGTTATCCCAGAAGATAACCACCAAAATTGTTGGCCTAGTCTCATGAAAATTAAGTACTTTTTTCAGCAATCTAATTACGCAGAATCAAATGGGGATTCATCATTTTGATCCAGGAAGCTAGGCATATTCGCAATATTAGAAGCAGGGGATTTTTCGCCATCGCAAAAGACACGTATTACACCCTCTGTTGAAAAGGTGATGATTTTATTAGGGTTCTTACAGATGTCCTGGCCAAATGTAGAACAATATCTGCTGAAATTGCGGGTAGCCTTCAAAATCATACACACTCTATGATCAATAAATCTGCCCGAAACATGCGAGCCAATACACGTGTAGACAGATATATCACACGCTCTGCAAGCTCATTTTCGCAAATGCAACTTAGCAAGTCAGTTGCTACCCGATTTGCCATTTGGATATCAAATGTTCAGATGAGATCCGTTCTTTAAATGCGCCAAATCAGCCTTTTACAGCTTGGACACATCCACATGCCATATCTGGGGAGACGAATCAGTAATTTCCTCCGTACTCGTCATTCAAGATTAATATTTCACTCAGCTTTTTCCAAACGACGGACACTCACTTAAGAGAATCTGTTAGACATACATAATTACTTCCCCGGACACTTAAATACTGACCATCAAGTCATGGGTCTATCGCTCCTTAGCCACATAATCTTCACTTTCTTCCGTCTATCTTTTAACCGACAACTCACATCTAATTTAGCATTACTATTTAGATTATAAATCTGTACTTTGAGTGGCTCTCGAACCTTGAATATCATTTTAGTATAAAGAACGCTACTATGGTTAGAATGCTTGGCCCTTTCATCATAATCCTGTTTCCCTTCCCTCAATTTACCTGACATCAGATTTTTACCTTTACTTTTTATGGATTTATATGTGAAAGGCTGGTATTTCAAGGATATTGACACGCTAAGTAATGAGAAGTGGTCTATATCCGCGTAATTCTAGAGGAACAGTTTCCACAAGTTCATGAAGCGATGTGAGACGTATGTAATGCTGGGAGCAGGCTATATGGAGATGAACAGAGCAATATGGCAATTTTCACTCTGACTACAGAAAATGAATATGGACATATTTGTAATGAACGCCATATGTAAGAAAATGGTTCTAAATAATTCTCGCCCCTTTTAAGAAGCCTTACCCCCCAAGAAATTCACGCTATAAATTATACCACCGCACATTCGGATAGACAATAATCAATATGAAAATAATTCATTAATATATACAGTGTAACCCGGATATAAGAGAGTTGCCGGGACCGGAGAAAACTCTCTTATATCCGGGTTTGGTCTATTATATATACAGTGTAACCCGGATATAAGAGAGTTTTCGGGACCGGAGAAGACGTATCTTATATCCGGGTTTCTCTTATATTCGGGTTTCTCTTATATCCGGGTTTGGTCTATTATATATACATTAACACAGGCTCTAATTTGGGACCAGAGAAAATCTCTCTTATATCAGGATTTATCTTATATCCGGGTCTCTTATATCCGGGTTACACTATACATTAACACAGGCTCTAATTTGGTACCAGATCAAATCTCTCTTATATCCGGGTCTCTTATATCCGGGTTACACTGTATTTCTTTTACAAATCTGCAAAAATTCACCTACATCCACACTTAAATATATATTTGCTTGAAATTGAAGGAGAATCGGAGAGATGCGTGATATATTAATAAGAATTTCCAATAAATATGAATATAATTATCATTAATAAAATGACAGAACATATGTTTCTATTCTCGTCCACATCTCCGTCTTTCGTGTTAACATCAAGCGGTAACCTGTTGGTGTATGTTAAACCATAGTAATCCTTGCAATAGGATGCACACTTTCGGCTAGCGTTATCACAAGATTAACTTTCGTTATATTGTCCTATTCAGTTAAATCTAATGATTTTTTAGATTTCTTTTTCTGGAGCTGCACGAGTATGAATCCTAATCGGGAGAAAAGGCCAGTCTTCAGTTCTCATCTCCAACTATGTGGATTGATATTATTTTCCCTAAGTGTAAGGCATAATTTCATCTGATGTTAAACGGAGATGGTCGAAGGAGAGAAGGGGTCGATGCTGGCACGATCACTAAAGACCATTTTTAGATACTTTCGCTATCTTATCTCTTGAGGAATACATCCAGGAGGACGAAGATCTTCAAAGAAACCAATTGCAGCATTTCCAAATACTTGAGGGGGAATTTCCTATCCGAAAAATTGATCAGCAATCTCTTCTTCTGAAGATGCAAGTTTTGAAAATATTGATTGCTTTTCCAGAATCATGAATGGCTGAAGTGATAACATACCCAGTAATATAAAATATACAGCACTGTTCGATAAAAGTGACTCACCTGATTTTTTTTTTACTTAAACCTTTTTTCGCCTATTGTTATTGGGGTCAAACTAATTATTAATCTTACTAATATAAAGACCCCTTCCCGACCACCTAGTAAAAAAAAATTACTCACCTTAATGTATTCTATTGATAATTATAATTTTGGAGATAAATGAGATGTAGGGAAAAAATATTTGCAAAAAAAGTCACTCACTCATTTCCTGCAACTAGAAATCAATAAAAACATAACCGAACAGCTTTAAATAAAGAACAATAGAGGTATAATTTATTTATAATAGGTAATATAGTTCGAAATATTTAATAATCTATGGGTCCTCCTTTATTTTGAATAACCTTTTCAACACTTTTTGGCATTGACTTGATTAGGTTCTGGCAAATCTCTTCTCCAAGCATTGAATTCCATTCGGATATGAAATTCACAATCAAATCCTATTTTGTTGCTCAACTGCTTTCTCGAGAGCCTGTACTTTCATCGGAGAAGAGAACATTTAGTAAAAAAAAATCAGGTGAGTCACTTTTATCGAACAACACTGTACTATACTATATTGTCATAGATTATATCCATTATACGGTATCATATACGTTCATTTTTAGTTTTGTTCCGAGATATTTTTATATACAATAATGTTTGAAATATATGGGGACATATTTAACAATTAAGCTTAATAATTTTCGACAATGGTCATCGTAACCGTGGTGTTTTATATACGTAAATCTGCTTTCACCTTTATTGCACATTATCACTTCAATCCCAGCATGTTTTATCTTATCATTTAACAAAGTTCAATTTCAAATAGTTATCGAAGAGAAGTTGAGTTGATGGCTACATGTTTGTATCACAAACCTAAAATGCATGTAACATCTTTCCTGCTCGTTTTGGTGAGCACACTCTTTTGTAGATAATGTGTACCCACGAAACACTACAATATGAATGCAATAATATTGGCATGCTTCGTTATATTTCTGGAAAACTTTGCCAAATATGTAGTTCCTTTTCCAATCAAAATGTCAGAGAATCGCCCCACCGTTGGCAATGGAAAGAGTTCTGAAGGCGAAAGTATTTTTTTAAAGGGAATTATTTAGTTTAGCCTTAGCTCCATTTCTCATCAAACCACCTTTAAATAATGGCATTAGCTAGATCAGGGCTCGGCAGCCTTTTGGAGTGAGAGGGCCAGAAATCTATACAGTGTTTTGGAGGAGGGCCATGGTATCAAATTTACTATAATAAATTGTCTCGACCCCTGACCGCCACGTTCAGAAGACAGCCTTGGTCTGGAGGTTTAAAGAAAAAACAATGAAGTTAATGTTATATTATTTAAACAAGTTTCCTTATTTTACTGCAGGTATAACAGGATAACAACTAACACAATCAACAACAAATGCAAATTCCTTACTACAAATGGAATACAGTTAAAAATGGCAGAATTTAATGAGACACTTGTTTCTGCTTATAGCTCGATAACTTCTCCATATCAGGTGAAATATTTGTCGTCCAACATGAGCAAAACATCATCCAGATGGTCATCACCCAACCTTGTTCGAAAAACGATTTCATTTTCGAAAAAAAGTTGTTCAAAAGCTTATATACTTCCAAATAATGATGCCAGTCAACAGGCTTTTATATTTTCCGCTTGGCAAAACATATTTCTTGTAGAGGTCAGCAGTGAATTCGCAATAACATTTTGATCAATACCAACAGCCAATCGACGAAAATATCATTGAATCAAATTATAGTATTTCCCTGTCAATTGACAGAAGAGTATAAACCTTGCGGAGTTTTAACTCCATCCTGTCTTTTGAAGGAAGACATTGTCAAGTTGTCTCCATCACGCACCAATTTCTTTGACTCGAATAGAATTTACGCCACAGTTGTCATCCATCAAGCCACAGCCCAAGTATATTAATTTCTAACCACAAGTAAATCGGTTCTTAGCTTTGGACGCCTCTGTTACCTTGGCGAAATCGTCCGTGTCACGCTTGACACGGACATGATACAAATCATTGTCAGTGATTTTTCTCAGCTGAACGACAAGTACGGCGTATGGCGCGACGCCATTCGACACTCGTGTGCATTATTTTCGAAAAAAATACCGCTTCCCAATATCTCCAGCGCTTCCCTTTAAAGACTTCAATATTTGATCAATTGACAAATATGTCCAAACACCTGACCATTCCTGTCAAGTCCCTGCACATAGAATCATTAAGGGAAAAAAATTGAAACCTCTATGTATCTCTATTCTGTTTTATCAATCAAGTGACAATAGAGACGACATGTCATAGCGCAGTTATAGTTAATCATTGTTGTTGCATATGAGATGATCAATTGTTCATTCGCTGGGCCTTGAACGGCAAATACATATTTGGACATAATTTAGTTACAGTCTTGCAGTTCTTGATGTGAAACATAATTTTGCAGACAAAAACTGAGAATATTTAGAATAAGTACATCATTCTCTTTTGACGTGAGTTCTTCAGAATCATTGATATGTATCTTTCCTTCAGAATTAATGTTTTTTTTCTCCAGAATTCCTCGAATATTGGAAGTATCTCTGAGGGTGTCAAAAAGTCGACGTAGATCGCTCGAGCACGTAGTTTTCTAGTTAATTTATGGCCAACCGTAATTGAAGCATATATAGTTTCAAGAGCATTTCTGATTTCACTATTTCCCATAAAACAATGAATAGAAGAGAGAAAACTCATTAGTTGGCGGCTTTTTTTTTCTAGACGAATAAATGTAATCATTTTCTAAGTAAAAGAAGTTCGCATTAAATTAGATGCAATAGTGGATTGACTGTATTTTGCTGGCGGACATAAAATATTTGGATTTTACCAATGATCAGTTATATAATGTAGTAGAGACTACAGACCAAACATATCTCTTGAATGAAAGTAGATGAGAAGAATCGTTGTGATAACTAATTCAACTAATATATCGTTCGTAGATCAAAAACCTAATTAACATGCAGGTGGATTGTTGAAAATCTGAGAATAGTTAAAAGAATATCAATGAAACGGGTCTATATCATGCAGAAGGAGACGGTTATTTCGCTTTAACATGATATTGATGGAAATGCTTAGTTGCGAATCGTTCGTTGAATGAAATGGGTGATAAATTCACTTTCTTTCCGGATGAAAGAACAATTCTCGTTTAACCAATTTCTTCAAAGTTTTCATTCGATACTGAGATTGAACATGAGTAATTTTGACGTCGATAGAAAAATATTTTGACAAGTGTTGTCACTAACAAGCCATAGAAAATCAATTCCAAATGTAAAAGCAAAATATTTGGCAGTGATGTTTTACGATCGTATTATTTGTGAAAAACGCAAAATTTGTATTAGTGATTTAATTATAAAAATAACCGTAATAAATTATAATAAATTATAATAAATAAAACATAACCGTAATAAAATCATAATACCAGAAACATGTACAGTGTAACTGACTTCTTGTCAGGGAGAATGCTTACTTGGATAAGACCTTAAGCAACCAAAACCAAGTGTTTTTTGAAAAACCCGAAGTTGGGAATGCCACCACGTTCAAATAGGTTTTCGCTCTAATTTCAGTGCACATATTTTTTATGCAGTAACATTTTCTTGACGGAGATCTAATAAAGCTGCAAAACATGAATCTTAACATTAAAGCTATCCATTTGAAACCAAAAAAACACCAATCCTAAATTTGAATCGATACATTTAAAGCCGCAAATGACGATTCCTAGCTTCAAAGCGATCCATTCGAAACCGAAACGCAGGAATCCTAACTTTGAAGCGATCTATTTGAAGCCGCAAAACACGAATACTTACATTGAATTGATCCATTTAATGCTGTAAAAAATGAATCCGTACCCTGATTCGATAATTTGAAGCAGCAAAAGACAAATCCTATCTTTGAAGTAACCCATTTGAAGCCGCAAAACGTGAATCCTTACTCTGAATCGATCCATTTGAAGGCATAAAACATGAATCCTAACATTGAAGCGATCTAATCGAAGCCCCGAAACATGAATTCTTACTCTGAATTGATCCATTTGAAGTCACAAAACATGAATGCTAACATTGAAGGGATCTAATCGGAGCCCCTAAACATAAACCCTTACTCTGAAGCGATCCAAGAGAAGCGGCAAATCTCGAATGCTAAATTGGAAGCGATCCATTTGAATCTATAAAACGCAACTTATCTATTTCGATCAACTTTCCCATACGTTTCAGTAGACATACATTATTCAAATTTCTTATATGTAGTATCACATTATTTGTATTTCATTTTAACTAGAATTTCATTCATCTAATTTCTGTATTTTTCCTTACAACTCTCCGTCCTGGGTACGACGTTAAACTGCATCCAACAGCAAGGCCTCTGATCAGGAGGTTTTGAGGAAGCGCGGAACCACCTCTTAATTGCTGGTCTTCCCAAGTCCACCCTGACCCGGGGTGGTAGCTACTGTTGGGGTCCCAGCTATGGGAGAATAGTGAACTTCCAGGTCTTTTCCAGCACATTGAAACAATGATGTTGCCAGTTTTTGAAATAATGATGTTGCCAGTTTTTGAAACTATGATGTTGCCAGTTTTTGAAACAATGATGTTGCCAGCTATACGTTTTTGAAACAATGATGTTGCCAGCTATACATTTTTGAAACAATGATGTTGCCAGCTATACATTTTTGAAACAATGATGTTGCCAGCTATACGTTTTTGAAACAGTGATGTTGCCAGCTATACATTTTTGATATATTTAGTAAATACTGGATCTGGCATTAAATAACCCATAGTGGTTGATATGCCATAAAACCCCAAACAACCAACCTTACAACTCTCACACCGTGACCCTTCCATCGCTCCGTAAGCAGCCTGGATAGGAATTAGAAAGATTGCAGATTTGAACTCGATTCACTTGTCCTGAAAAGCCTATCTATTCCTGACATTGGCTAATCAAGAAATCTACAGAGGGCAACGAGTAAGATTTGTTCGAATTTAGATACCAACATGTTTACATTTTCTAAAGTTGTAATATACGATATAAAAGTTATTCATTTTTTTTATATGTGGTTCGTACATTTGTTTTCTGTTGTTGTTCATTGCGTAAAAGGCAAAGTGAATGATGTGATAAAAACTGAAGGAAAGATAAGAAAATTCACGGGTAAATGAATGAAAACAAGAAAAAGAATTACCAGTAAGAATATTACACGAGAAGTCCGATAGGAAAGCCCCACCCCCCCACCAAAAAAAAAAGAGACGCTAATAAAGAGATCATAATAAATCTTAGCTAGTGTATATTATGCGGAAAAGTTATACTCTTATTTTGAAAATGAATATAGACATTGCCTCGTCGAAAATAAATAATTAATAACTTCCCGCTTCTAATTTCGCACGTATGATAAAGACGCGTGACACTTTTCTCGAGGAAGATAGCATAGAAACTTAATTAGAAGAATGAATCCCTGGGGAAATCATGAGATCCAGACGTTATATTCTTCAGACTCTTGGAGAAAAGATACATTGGCTATCTACACATGTTATTCTTTTGTGTGGATCAACGACGTTTAATAACATAAACCACAATTGTATTTGTTAGCGGAAATTCTACAAATAGTAAGAATTAGCGTCTTTAAAACCAGTATATATCTTACATCTGCAAAAATATTCCTATATATATATATATATATATATATATATATATATATATATATATATATATATATGTATATATAAATAAAAAGAAAGAACAGTAAGATATAAAATCCAGTGTTCTTATAGATATTTTTATTTTTACACGATAGTGCTCAATGTAAATTTACAGAGCATTAATATGATAAATTAATTGATTTAAAATATGGTATTTTCGCTACGCAGTGATAACCATGTTTCAGAAATGGAAGCTGAAAGCTTCGAATTTAATTTTGTTATTAAATTAAAAACCTTAGTTCCATTTCCTCGTCAATCGAATTTTGGAGTAACTTATTTTTTTAAAATTTACAGTTTTAAATGCACGGCAAAGATTCATAATTGAGTGTTTCCAAGTATACCGAGAATTCCATTCATCTAGACAAGGGGTGGTAGCGGGTCAATTTTTTAATTTTCGTTGTATCAGTTAATAGTTACATTCGAAAGCGGGGTTATGTTTAGGGATGGGTAGGGATGTATTTTTCAACAAATTCTGACATCCGCTAAATGCATGTCGTCTGTTTTTTTTTTATAAAAATTTTACTTTTAACGGCAAAAATTCTTACGGTATTTTTTCTATTTGTATACTTAAAGATTTTTGAGGGCTGTTTAGGCTAGAATATGTTTTAACTACACTTCTAAAAAAATTTAATTTTTAATATTTATACTATATTTCTTTTTAAAATCAAGTAAATGTATTAGAATTACTTACATTATGTAAAATTATTTTTTTCTTATCGAGTATAAGTATGTATATTACCAGGTTATATTTTTTTATTTTTTTAAATATTTCCGATGCGATGAGAACGAAAGTAATATATAAATTCCAACGTTCGCAGCGTTAATTCAAAAAAGAGCTCGATACAGGTAGTAGAGCGATAATTATTTATTTATTATAATTTTATCATATAGACAAAACCATTTTACTCACAACAAAGATGCAACTTGGTTTCAGAGCATTTTAACTGCACATCTACGGGTGAGGGTCGAAAATGGTTAAATGCACTGAAACCAAGTTGCATCTTTGTTGTGAGTAAAATGGTTTTGTCTATATGATAAAATTATAATATATATATATATATATATATATATATATATATATATATATATATATATATATATATATATAACTGTTTTATAATTATATTTATTCAATGAAATTAATACTGTAATAATTATAAATGTGAATATTGGATAAGAATAATAAGCGTTTTAATCCCAAATTATGTGTTCCTTCTCGTAACTTATGTCCAATCTAACGATTATTTGACGTATAATGCAAGAAGCGATGGTCGGGATTAAATTATAAAGCAAAGATTGTCTTGAAGGCGTGTTCAACGTATCAATATTATTTGTCAGAAAATAGGGAAATCTCGATGAATAATTAAGCAGACGGATTTAAATTATATTGAAATTTAAATTTAATAAAGATTGCTTGACTGATTAAATATACATTGAGAATACATAACCATAATTATAGACAATGTATACAGAGAATGGTAATTTGAATTTTTAATTGATTAAATTCTGAAACTAATTTTTATTTGAAGACCATTTGATGGATTCGTTTTCTACGGTTTGTTCACCCTTTTGCGGGTTATTTAAAACAAGGATTTTTATTTTTAAATTCTGAGAATTCTTTTTAGATAATAATGATTTAATGATATAATTGTTGTTAATCAACCCATAACTGGACGAAAAAGAAACGGATACATACCTTTCCCAAGGGTATTTGCGCGTAAGCGAATTTAAGAACACAACTGGGATTAGGACTGGACGCCTCGATTAACAATTCCGAGACATTATCCATTAGATCAGCCGGACACACCCATGCTTACAGCTGATGGTATTCCCAAGTGGTCACTCATCTAGATAATGACCAGGTTTGACGTTGCTTAACTTTATACAGGAACCGGTGTGTTAACGTAATGTGGCCGTAAGCCACTTGAAGCCCAAGTTCGCTCAAGTATTTTTAAACCTAGTGAACAAAATTCAAACTTCTGTCCACAGTTGCATTTACTGGTTTGTTTGTTTTTATTCGTAAGGCTTCCATTATTTTTAGCCTTTTTTTGCAAGTGGATGATGCTATTATATTAGTGTTGTCGACAAGTATATTCCGAATAGTGTCCGGTAGGTCCCCATGAATATTTAAATGAGTTCTAATTGAGCTATATATATATATATATATATATATATATATATATATATATATATATATATATATATATATATATATATATATATATATATATATGACCCTGTACATACTCACTCTTGTATTCTGAGCAAATGTTCCCAATTTATAACGAAATAGATGTATGAGAAATCTATAGAAATGTGCAATTTTTAGGTTTGATTGATTCGTTTGCTACGGTTTATCAACCTCTTCTGGTTATTTAAAGCTCAAAAATATTTTTGGATTGTATGGATTTTTTTTCAGATAACAATGAATTATAATACAAATATTATTACCTGATCCATAGCATGGGAAGGGAAAAGAGGATTCATGCCTTTCTCATTTGCGCGTAAATAAGTACAACGAACCAAAGGGCATTAGAAATGGACTCTCCGATTAAAATATTCCGAGCCATTATCCATCACACCAACTACGCATCTAAGGTTACACCACCTAGTATTCCCAACTAGTTAGTCAACTAGGTACTGACTAGGCTTGACGTTACTAAACTCCGGTGATCGTACTAAAACCGGTGTTTCAACGTGACGTGGCCGTAAGCCGCATTTCACAGGATTTGGTAATATGCTTTATATAAATTTTACATGAGTAGGAAATATATAAATATACATATCTATATGACGTGTAACAGCAAAATTGTCCAAATCGTGTAACAGCAAAATTGTCCAATTGTTAGATTAAGATTCGAACCGGTGTAACTTAAAGATGATTAAAAATATGTTACTGGAATTCTTCGAGGTTTTTATAACACTATTGACCTCTACTTTGAACAATAAGAATAATAACTCTGAGTTGAAATGATAATCCCGCTTGCTGAAGTGTGCTCCTGATCCAATTTTCCTCTCTACCGTTCCCCTTTTTTAACATTATTCACCGTTATTTTAATAGATGTTGAATAGACTTTGAAGATGGAAGCCAGAGTATTAAAGATGGTACCATTATTGAAGGCCTTAATGATCTTTCTCCTCTCCCCATTGATCAGTTTGGTAGACAGGGTGCAACTGACACATAACGATTTTTACCTGTTCTTTTTCTAGCTGATTAACTTAAAGGGTTTTTCAGTGATTCTTATGACAAGATGGCTAAACGTCTTATCTGAAAATTATTTTAGTGATTGTTTAGATATTAAACATTTTGTGAGATGGACAATATTGTTTTTAAACTATTTAAACAATTTTGCTGTTATACCCGTTACCTGAGGGCGAAATATTAAAAAAAATGTGAGCTGGCCAATATGTTACATAATACAATTATTATATGTTACATAATTTGGACAATTTTGATGTTACACCCGGTATACATCTCTCTCTCTCTCTCTATATATATATATATCTATATATATATATATATATATATATATATATATATATATATATATAATTCTTTATTCGAAAATTATAACATAAATATGTTATAAAATCACTACAAAAATAGCCATTTTGTTTCAACACTTCCGGTGTCTTATCAAGTGATGGTATAACACGATCACTTGATAAGACACCAAAAGTGTTAAATCAAAATTGGTATTTTTGTAGTGATTTTATAATATATTTATGTCATAATTTTCGAGTAAATAATTATATTTGCTCTACTCTGTATTGAGCACTCTTTTAAGAATTGTGTTTTTGGTTCTTGGAATTTATTCCGTATACACCAATCCTATACTTGGATATATACTTTATTTTATTATCATATTTTATATATATATATATATATATATATATATATATATATATATATATATATATATTCTATGTTCACTTTTATATATATGTATACATATATATATATATATATATATATATATATATATATATATATATATATATGTATGTGTGTGTGTGTGTGTGTGTGTATATATATATGTATGTATTATAATATTTGTTGGTTAGATTGAATATGAGTTACACACGCGCGAGCGCGCACACACACACACACACACACACATATATGTATATATATATATATATGTATATGAAGTAAATAAAAAGTAATGAACTGATTGTTCTTTTGCCATTATTACACTTTGTTCCCTTTTTAACGTTATCCGGTATCCTAAAATGAACCGACCAAAAAAGAGTTAAGTCAAGAAAAAAGAAAGACAGTATAAGAGAAGAAAAATGAACAAGAAGAAAATGAGCGCGGGTGGAAAGAGATAAAATGTATTCTTCCATACAGCCATTGCGACTCTGCCACTGTTTTAAATTGATAACAATCGGTGGCAAACGACGCCAAATTTTCGCGCCAAATTCGCCATATTTGCACAAATTAGTTTTCTAAGCACCCCCTATTAGTGCCAACATGAAACAACCTAACAGAACAATTCCAAATAACGAAAACGCAATTCTGAATACTTAAGTGACAAAAATGAGTGAATGTTATTTTTCTCTCTTTCCCTGTACTGTGAAAATTTTCCCACTTTAAAAAAAAATATTTATCTGACACTAACCCGGTACTTATCCATACATAACCAAACAATAAAATAGTCAAGTACGCAATAGTATAATGATTTTACAAAGAATTAGAAATAAAGTTAGTGGAGAATAGATAAGCAT
>OZ038495.1:32933807-32951307 GCA_964036315.1 Acanthosepion esculentum | reverse complement strand
TATCCGGGTCTCTTATATCCGGGTTACACTGTATTAGGAAGATCATAAAATGCATTGTTGGCAATTTTACTATAAAAATATATTTTAATATTTTAGTGTTGCACTGATTGTCATTTTGCTATAAAAAGTATTGTTTCTTATTTTATTATAAACATGTGATGTTGATTTTTTGTGTGGGAGTTCACTACTTGTCCATAGCTGGGGCAATAACTAGTGCTACAATCCCGGGTCAATGTGAACCTGGGAAAAATAGCAATTAAGAGGTGGTTCCACGATCCTGAAAAAAACAAAAAAACCCTACCGATCAGAGGCCTTGCTGCCGGAATTAGTTTATCTTCATATTCGCCACGAAGAAAACGAAGGATCGCACACGCTGGCGTGTCAGCTGACACTGAGTGTCACTGATATAATCTAAATCAAATGATCCGGATTGAAGTCAAATTGCTCTGTTTTATGACTTCAGCATTTTATATTTGTTGGAAAAATATATATAAAATCAAACAGTTCAATCGCGTTTAATTTAGGCATTTTGCAAGTAAGGAAGACATTCTTAATGGCTAAGGAGACTTTACTATTCCGTTATCGTAGCTTGTCGTGGTTTTATTTTTAAATCCACTTCCTGAATTTAACAATGTATTCACTTCATTACAATTATTTTGCATATATATTGAATTTTTTCTGATAAGAATAATCGGAAACTGCGATTGGAGGCCGTTTCCTTTATAAAACCTATTTGATGTTCAATGTGTGATCTTGTAATTATAAGCTACAAAGAAATGTTGACTTTGAACCGATTTCTCAGCCGAAATAATTTTTAGATATATTTTTTCCTACTAGGGCTTACATATTCAAAAAAAAAAATAATAAACCGACTTTTCTGACAAAAGGCCATCAAATACGGAAATATTTTGATGTGTTTATCTTAGCGGTTAACATTACCTGATTATTTTAACTATTAATAGCTAAATTATATCGGGGGAGTAATAGATAGCAGCTCGGATTTTAGAAATCGGAGAGCCTAGTTCAAATTTCAGTCGATATCCATTATATTCACTTAATTGCTGCTACCCTTGGGAAATATGTGAATCCTCTTATTCTCCCCCAGCTTTAGTCTTGGATGGCTACCGCAGACAGACCTTCTGCGGGAAAAAAAATCTGCCACTTGTATCACGCATGGCACATAACTGACTGAATCTTTACGTGGAGATGTCTAGAATGCTCATACAAGCAATAGTTGAATAAATTGGCTAATACGTATTGTGTGTTTATATTGATGTCTAAAGAGAGTTAAGTAAATCTTTTATAAGTATACACCAAGTAAATAAGAAATTATAGTAGAAATATATATTAGGTTAGTGAAGATCATTATTTTTATAGTGCACCAGTAAAACTCTCTCTTTTAATCGTCGGAGAGAACACTTTCAGTCTTTAATCTGCATGACTGATGCTAACCTCCGAGAGAGTTTCATTGCGGCTTCTCAGGTTAAATTTCTTAGCTGAATATTAAGCAGTTGAATCAATATACACTTTCCACTATATATCAGCTCAAAACTTTAGTCCGAAAAAGCATAACGAATCTTTCTCTGGGGGTTAGCATCAGCTACGGTGGTGGAAGTTAGAAACGGTTCTCTCAGATGATTAAATGTGTTTTTGTTTTAGGGGCGTTAAAGTTAACAAGCAGATCTGTTGTAATATTCGCAAACTTGTCTCGCCAGCTCAATTATGACTGAGTAGTGAGTCAAATCCTCAATGAGCGCCCCAAACATTAGTAGAGTATAGTGTTACATTAGTATAGTGTTTACTAAGCCTAGCTTGTATTAAGATTATGTAAAGGCCGGAGATCTTCTGTCTCATGTCCTAGCCAAAAAATAAAGAATAAAAAAATACAGCAGAACTCGCCTTTCAATAGTTGAGAACTCTTACGCATTTAGAATGAAAAGAGACAACCTTGGCAAAAATGAACAACAACTCTCCTTTCTTTAAAATTGTCTCTTTCATGTAAGTTACAGGGTTTGATTGCTTAAAATTTCTTTGACCATTCTGAAAAGATCGCAAAGGCAAATAAACACTACTTCAATATGAATGCTGCAATCATTTTGTTATTGGTTCCTTCTCTCTGCGTTTCCTGCTTATTTCCATAACACCCTCATGAAATGCGCGTGCTTCGTCACGTGCTAATGTTCTCGTCTTTGTTATATAAGCCCATAAGTTTCAATCATTTTCCGCAGGTGTTTCACCATCCGGTTAACCGCCAGGGAATTTCTAACGGAGCTCTTTAGTTTAAAAGAGTGTACAACGAGGCGTCCCAAGACACTGACAGAGGAATGAGAATAACCTATCACGTAGATTAAACAAAGGGGTAGAGTTTGAAATTCCTAGAAGGTTACCTAGATCGATAGGCACGTGACGAAGGCCGGAGGGAACAACGTCCAAAACGTTACGATAGTAACAAAGGTAAGTGCTATTTGTATAACTTAGAAAACTTATGCATGCTTATTATTACACCACGGGTAAATTAAGCTAAATTTACATATTCGATCGAGATGAAATGCTTTTTTTAGCATTTCACTCAAAGGAAGGTAGTAAAGCTACTAAGACAGAAGGGGTTACTGAGTGTAAAAGCATAATAAAAATAAAGAACTTTAATAAGCAGCTAGAAATAAACTAAATATGAATATATATTTTTTTCTATTTTTCCTTTTTTCTTGCTTCTTTTCAATGTCGTACCGACTACAGTACTTGTTTTTTTTTCGATGATTGATTCTTAATTATACCCATTTTTTTAACTTTATTTTTATATATTTTTTATAAGTCAACACATATTTTTACTGTATGCAGTCGCTATGTTTCTAGTAAATGTTACGAATTATTCTAATATCTCTATTCTGCATATCTCTATAGCAAATGTTTTTTAGATTAAAATGCTAATCTTAAATCGTCATTTCGCTTAAATCTAGGCTCAGTGTGCAAAATGCAGGAGATTATACATAAAGAAGTGAAGGGAAACGGGAAGAAAGGACCAAACAGAAACTGTAAGAAAATGTATGAACGTTACCAAGAGAAACACCCCACAAATCAAGAGAGGTATTATATATATATATATATATATATATATATATATATATATATATATATATATATATATATAGCAATATACACGATTACACATATCATACTCACTCACTGCCTAAGAACCAAATAACACAAAAACACACACACACTTAACAGAGACACATCCCCTCTCCAGGAACCAATAAAACATTCAGACTGACCAATGTAATTCAGAGCAGCATGGATCCATCCAGCTCTTATCTCAAATAACAACGTAAAAGAGACGGTTTGGCCAACACTAGGAATGTTGAAAAATTCATGTTAAAAAGATAAAAAAAAACAAATGAAAACTACACACAAAAGTTCATTTTCTCCATCAAGATATTTCTTTCTTTAGTTCACTGCTAGCATCAAGCAGAAATATTTTTTCTCATGATGATGGCCATGTTGGCCGAAACTAGTCGAGGAATCTAAATGAAATAATAATAATAATAACGAAAGAATATTAATCTACAACCCAGTGTGTCTGAAGATTTTAAATTTTTATTAATTTATAAAAAAAGTTTTTAATAATTTTTACTGTTCAATACACACACACACACACACACACACACACACACACACACACACATATATATATATATATATATATATATATATATATATATATATATATATATAAGTGAATATACATAATATCCAACTTCGATATCACTACTCGGAGTTTTATGCAGTTCATGAAATCTTTAAGAGTATATTATAATCGTTATCTCTCTTGTGTTTCCAATGTCCTGCCGACTACAAAAGTTGTGTTTTTTCTGTGATTGACTCTTAATGATGCCCGTTTTTACTGTCTTTATTTTCATATACTTGTTTATAAGTCAACACATATTCTTACTGCATTTTTCCTTGCACATTCGATAATATGTTGAATCAAGAAGATTAACAATGAATCCACTTCATGCATATCTCTATAGCAAATGTTGTTTTTTTTAGATTAAAATGCTAATCTTAAATCGTCCTGTCGCATAAATCTAGGCTCAGTATGCAAAATGCTGGAGATTATACACAAAGAAGTAAAGGGAAACGGGAAGAAAGGTCTAAAGAGAAACTGTAAGAAAAAGTACGAACGTTACAAAGACAAACACCCCAAGACGTGCGTTACGAATTGGCAATGTCAAAATCAAGAAAGGTATTTTATATATATATATATATATATATATATATATATATATATATATATATATATATATATATATATAATGAAATGGTCAAAGTCCGACAATTATTTACGACATTTTTATGTTTATACGTTCTTTTTATGGATACGAATATTTAAGTAAATGTTCTGTTTATAGTAAACAGTATTAACAACATTTAACGGCCTGAATGTCCGAGAAATTCTCATAGAATATATGCGTCCTTCGACAGGAATCGAACCTGTATCCTATACGGAATCGTAAATACTCTGACGTGCCTTAACCGATTGGGCCACAGAGGAGCGTTCGGTTAGCAAGGTCGATTTTACTGTTTTTAAACACAATTCTCCATGATTTTCTCTCATTCATTCATATCTGCTCAATGCGTATCCAAATGTAAACAAGTGACGTCATACATAATAAAATGGACAATGTCCGACAATTATTTAAGGCATTTTTTATGTATATATATGGTCAAAGTTAAGGTTAAGGCACGTCAGGCTATTTAACGGTTCCGTATAGGATACAGGTTCGATTCCTGTCAGAGATCGCATATTTTCTATGAGAATTTCTCTGACATTCAGGCCGGTAAATGTTGTTAATACTTATTATTATAAACAGAGCATTTACTTAAATATCTATAAAAAGAACGTATGAACATAAAAAATATCTTAAACATATATATATATATATATATATATATATATATATATATATATATATATATATTAGTGAATATACATAATATCCAACTTTGATAACACTACTCAGGTTTCATGCAGTTCATGAAATCTTCGGGTGTATATTAAAATATATCTCTCGCGTGTTGCCAATGTCGTACCGACTACATTAGTTAGGTTTTCTCCTGTGATTGACTCTTAATGATGCCCGTTTTTATTTTCTTTATCTTCATATACTCGTTTACACATATTTTTTACTGTATACAGTCGGTTTGTTCCGAGTAAATCAAACGAAATATTCTAATATCTTTCCTAAATGGAGTACATAATTCTGACAATTCAAGCAGATCTATGAAATGAACCCTATCAACTCATTTTGCGCAGTTAATGAAACATGGCTAAATGCTTCCTGCATTTGCGTTGCTTATCTGATAGTAAGTTGAGTCAAGCAGATTAACGATGAATCCACTGCATAGCACCCGAGGAATGCAATGCTTGGCAATGTTTCATTTTCTTTTCTTTTTCCTTTTATACTGTCACAAATATTATATTCTACACTGTATCATTATGCAGGTGTTTTCACAGTTAAGGATTAATTGTTTCTATCGTCTTGGTATATATTTTGCTATGTTTATTCATCTAACACTTTTGGCATTGCATCCTGGGGTTCGGCTAGATTTGACAAGTGATATAGCCGGAATATTTTGCAAAATTCGTAGAAACTTTATCTCGAGAAATAATTAGTAAGACTGAAGAAGAAATGGAAAAATGGGGAAGAATTTTTTTTTTTTTAATCAATATGACAAATGTTATTTGCAGGTTGAATTTTTCCAAGTTCATTCACGATGCCAAATTCGAGGGAAGTATTGCAACTGATATTGTTTTGTTCGAAATATTGTAAATTATATTTGACGTCAGAGAAGAACACGCCATTTATTGGATAATTGGTTTTCAACTAATAATAATAATAACCGTATCATTAGAAGTATTTCATTATATATATGTGAGGAAGTTTGTCGATAGGCCATGATAATCATTATATAATACGCGACGTTAGATCGAAAGGAATATATAACTCAACAGAATGCTTTATAAAATAAAATGTGTGGTTGAAATTGTGGGATACATAATGAGAAGAGAGTGTTGGGTAGATTTAAATTTAACAGAACATAATGAAAGCAAGATATGTAGGGGTTAGCAGCAAGTAACGTTTTTAACGAGCTTCATGGAAGAAAATGAACTGGGAGGGAGAGTAAGGAGACAAACATTACTTAAAGCGACAAAGGATAGAAACTTATGGAGAGTAATGATAGCTAACGTTTTGAAGGGACATGGCACATATACGTAGGAAGCCAAACAGTAAAAATATTCATGCAACAAATTGCACAAGTCAAAGACGCGCTCAATAAAATATACATCTTCACTAATTTGATGAGAATCTACCGAAAATAAAAAAAAATGAAAATATATCTTTATGGCAAATTATTTTTAAGATTAGAATGCTAATCTTAAATCGTCTTGTCGCATAAATATAGGTTCAGTATGCAAAATGCAGGCCCTTATAGACAAAGAAGTAAAAGAAAGGAGGAAGGAAGGAGTAAACAGAAACTGTAAGAAAATGTATGAACGTTACTAAGATAAACATCCCAAGATGCGCGTTACGAATTGGTAATATCAAAATCAAGAAAGGTATGAGTAATATATATATATATATATATATATATATATATATATATATATATATATATATATATATATATATATATAGTCTTAAGATGTTCTATATTTATGGGATAGAGTGATCAATATCAGGGATAGAGCGTGTGTAAATATGCAAGTGAACATAGAAGTCAACACTTAGAGGCGACAGTCTGTTTCATGCTAGATGTAATCGTCAGGTCTGTGTTGACTTCTATGTTCACTTGCATATTTATATATGTATGCACACACACACACACACACACACATACATACATATATATATATATATATATATATATATATATATATATACTCGGAGTTTCATGCAATCTTTCTGTGTATAATCTAATTGTTATCTATTGCGTTCTCGTGATTGGGATTAAGAATTGGTTGTACAAGCTAGTCTATTTAAAACATAGAATTAACTATTAATAATTTATATCATTCAAATTCTTAAGTGCGTAAGTTGGGAATAAAAGAAATTTAAAAAAAACATATCTTAATAAATTGAAATTTGAATTTGGGTTCTGTTGTGTAAACAATATATCAAGGGAGAGAACTCTCGTGTTTTAACGTAATCAACCAAAGTTATATCTATTATCATAAACTATAACGCAGATTAGAAATATAAGGATACAAAAATAAGTAAGTAAATAAATAGATAACTAAATAGATAATAAGTCGGGACATTTTATCGGGGTCAATGTTTTTAGTAAGTATTTAGATAATAGGACCGCGTGTTCAGCAAGTTAGGATTATTTAAGTACTTTAAAATAATAAACTTCTCCCACAAGCATAAGTTACATCGGTCTCCCTTTCCGTTGTATGGCTTAACTTTCGCGATTATTTCCCAGGTACAGGATGGGTTCTTATGATTGCTTTATTAATTACCAAACATACTTTGAAAGTGTTGGATAATTTTTGTATTTGATGCTGCTCAGTGTTATTTTGTGGTGGTAGAAACGTGGTTTCCAGCGATTCTGTGTGGATCCAAAATAATAGTTCACATCCTCATCTGTTTTGATGCTAGCTCTCTATATACTGTCTTGAATTTATTAATGCGGCATTTTATTGACATATCTCATCATTTTAAACGATACTCATATATATTGCCTTCTGTCATACACTTTCCGTTTAATGAGCAGGTTGCGTTTTTACGGCAGTTGCACTGGTTTTCATTTGATTGTTTTTTAGAGTTATGTTTCGGAACTGGCTTTATCCAAAGTGTTTCTTAATTAAATTCAGGAAAATTCTACCTACATTGGTTTTAACATTACTGGTGTATGGTGAGTTGAACCATATTATTTTATCTTTATGGTTCAACCCACCATACAACAATAATGTTAAAACCAATGTCAGTAGAATTTAACTGAATTTAATTCATAAACACTTTGGACATTCTCCAACATTGAAAAAAGATGTTTAATAAAAATAGCATTAAGTTAAGCTATAGCTGTACAAATAACATAGACAATTATCCCAACAATCCATCATGTAGTAAGCAAGCTCCCAAAACAAAACACTAAAAAGCAATCCTAGAAAAATCTAGTGCAATTGCTGTAAATACGCAACGTGCCCATTAAACGGAAAGTGCACGATAGAAGGCATTATATATGAGTATCCAGCATAAATAACGTTTAAAATGATGAAATATGTCAATAAATAACACTAAAATTGCAGTGCCGCATTAAGAAATTTAATTTGTGTTGTCTCTAAGTAGTTCGCTGAGTTGGCCACCTGATGAGAACTTACCGGTCGAAACCGCAGTAGTATTCCATTCTGCGTTTTAAACTTTCAGAGAGAGAGAGAGAGAGAGAGAGAGAGAGAGAGAGAGAGAGAGAGAGAGAGAGAGAGAGAGAGAGAGAGAGAGATTGACAATAGAAAAAGTGAGAGAGATGAGCTAGAGAGAGAGATTGACAATAGAAAAGGTGAGAGAGATGAGCTAGAGAGAGAGAGAGATTGACAATAGAAAAGGTGAGAGAGATGAGCTAGAGAGAGAGTGGTTGAAATAGGAGGGAGAGGTGAGAGAAAAGAAAAGAGTGGTTAGAAATAGAGTAGGAGAAAGAGAGATACAGTACAGGCTGACTAATTTCAGACGCAGGCTACAATGTGTGCATAAAATATAGCAGTGCGCATGCGTGTGTGCTTGCAATGCGCATGTGTATAACCATTGTCAAATGATTTTTACCTGTCGCTACTGGCTTTAGAAATAATTGATCCTTACCGGCTCGTGGTTTATTGAAACTGATATCTTCTGATAATAAAAGTAGCAATCCACATTATTTTGTAAGTATCATAATTTTTACACCAGTACAGTGATATTTATATAGTTAAAACTAGTTCGTTTATCATGTTTCTGCGAATAACACTAAGGTAGATATCAACATAAGAACGGATAAGAGATTATGTTAGATAGACATCGTGGTGTCCCGATAAAACTGATTCGAATGTGACGTTTAGGTCTCTTCAGCTTCCTGACAAGGTCCAGATATTTACTCGTTCATTATTATTATTGTTGTTCGTTTTGTGTCAGCTTACATCAAAGATTGAAAATGTTTCTTGATTAACGTTCCTTTAGTAAATTCACCATCAGAGACTAAAATTACAAATTCTAACCCTTAAGGGTTAGAAATGAAAACATTTCATGTTGAAGTAACTAGGCCGCCATATAACGTTTGTAATTATTTCTTTTAATTTTTGGCACACCCATATATCCACCCCGGTTATATTCTATTTCGGTTGCTCTATTGTCCAACAAGAGACGGTTTCTTTGTTCGCCAATGATCTATTCGAAACTCTTATACCTATGCTTCCTATTCTTCGATGCCAACCCGAAACACAGTAGATATCAAACGGCAAGAACTAGTTTAGTATTTTTGTTTACTTATGACTTCGCCAAGAGAGATTAACATTTCACTAAAAACACAGAGTAAGGTGTAATATTTGAATGTAAAGTCAGATTGTTTTTATTTCACCCAAGTTTATTTGCTTTCATATCGACAAGTTACAGTAGACAACATTCGAAAGGAAGTTTAATATATTTATTGAAATGCAAGTAGATTAAAAATATCGACCAAAATTTCTGTTTTATTCATAATTTAGAATCGTACTTCGCCACCAGAATCCTGTAAAGATGGATTTTTCAGATAATATATGTGCTCAGACAACATCTCCTACCCTAATATATATTCAGTTTTCGTTAAAGACAACTGACAAGGTTTTTTTTATTTAATTTCTCTTATATTCGTACAAGTGCTCTCTTTACAGGATATAAAGTGTGGAAAAAATGTCCAAATGTTCTGCATTTCCGAGCGCGTCGGTTATTCTTTTAGACATGATCAAGGACCGTATGGTTTTTATGCAGGTATCTGAAGTTAAAGGAATATTTTATATTCCAAACACGGTTAGCCTGTTTTGGTCGTGTTCGTATTTAATGTTATTGAGTATTTCAAACGTTGTATCCAGAAAGACTTGTACGAACGCAAGAAAAAATAAATAAAATGCTTAAACGCAGTACCTTGTCAGTAGTCTTTAAGGATACACACACACAAACACACACATATATATATATATATGTATATATATTATTGTCATTCACAGACAGACTGTTTCGTTGTATCACAGATCCCCAGTGTGACTAGACGTCTAGGATCGAAACCCGACTGAATTGGCGTTAGTCGGAAATTCTACCACTAAGCCGGGAGGGATGAAGGTGAATTTTAGCGTATTTATTTTTAGATTTAGATAAACACACAGTGACTGACAGTGACTCAATTCTGCCGATATATATAAATAAGTTGCTATGAAAAAATTATAGTCTAAATTACACAAAAATGAAAATAAAAGTGACATCTCGTTTTAGCAGATATATTTGCCAAAATTACAAAAATATATCTTGAAATACTAAAAAGTAAATTTGTTCAATAAAATCGCCATTGGCTTCAACCACACGGCTTCCAGAAGACTTCAGAATCTCCCGCGTCTTTTTCTGGGTGGTCTTCTTGTATAAGTTGGTGAATGCGGAAACCGTCCTTGCCTTCAGAGCATTTTTGTTGTTACAAGGAATTTTATTGGTCTCTCGCTCTACTGTGGCTCACAGATAATAATCAAGGGGTTTCAGTTTGGTGGCCAAATGTAGGGGGTGATGTAGTCGCAGAAATTGTCTCACAGCGTCTGTGTTCTCCTGCTTGTGTGACATGGCACAGTGTACTCTTGCCAGACATAGGGTATTCAGCAGCCACCCTATTTTTTCCCAAGGCAGCACTAGCTCCATGGTTATAAACCTGACTGTCTTGTAGGGATCGTTTTTAATCATGGCCTGGATATTACCAACAAATTCAGGAGGTTTTTTCATATCAGAACAATCAGAGTGTGTTTCTCGAGCTGCCATACCTTCGTAATCACAATTAAACTCATCCAACTCTTTCCAAATTATCTGCACTCTTCATAGGTTGAGACGAAAACACCCTGAGATATTTGTACTGGAGCTTCCGCCGTGAATGCCAAGCAGTATAGGAAACCGTTTCCAAATTTCCAGCGATATGAATTGCGCCATGGTGTTCTTTTTCTGACAGACGGTTCTCCAACTTACCTTACATAGTGCAGTCGAGAAAATATGAAAACAAAGAGTGCGCATGCGCAAAATTAAAAATGTCGAAAATTTACCCGTCGGACCCTAGACACACACACACACACACACACACACACACACACACATATATATATATATATATATATATATATATATATATATATATATATACAATTTATTTAGGCAGCAATAATTCATGTAAATATATTTTGTTAAATGCAACCGACAAGGCCTGTCGTGTTTAATTTTTATTATATTTTTTCGAATTTGCGTGTAAGTTGTACAGGGCGGTCCGAAAGGGTTGTCACCCTAACCCGCTCTTCAAAACTGTAGGCACTCCTATCAGCCATTTAAAATAGAACAAAAATATATGATTTAGCAGTGACAAGACTTTCGGACCACACAGTTCATTGAAATCTAAATTATGGATAAATCATAACCAACAAAATCGTGTCTACCATACTGATAACACTCAGTGCTATATAATAATTTAAATGATGGAAATACTCTAAAACAAAAATAAAGAATAAAACAGGAAAAATGTGAATTATAGACAGTTTATCAATGCTGGTTATTTTTCTCTCTTGCAATGAGTTTTGGTCGTCTCCATTTTTGCTGCCTAATGTCTTGGATGATATTACATGATCTGTTCTCTAATCCATGTTTTTCTCTTATTATCTCTTAGTTTTGTCTGTAACATTAAGCTTTTCAGGCTGTTCAAAGAATGTTCAAAAACATAAACATACACATATACCTTTTTTTGTATATAAATGGTAGTATTCGTTTGGAAGAAAAACCTCGGATAGCTCAACTTGCAGTAGAACAAATCGGTACCCGAGGAAAAATGGAAATAAAAAAAAGAAGGAAGAACATTAAAACAAGGCGAAAACAATCGTCAAGTGTTTAAGCTCCAAGTCCAAAGAAAAAAACCCAAAACAAATAAAAAGAAAACTAAGTAGAGCGATAACCTAAGCTATACTTTTTTGTATAGTAAGCTTCACCCCTGTTGGAGGGGGATTTCGAGGTAGAGGGTTATGTTAAGAGACAGTTTGTATGGATAGGAGGGAAAAATTAATAATACACGTAAACAGGTTAAAATTGTAGTTATCGCGGAAATATCCCCTTGGGAGTCTGTTCCACTGTGCAGTAATTCGAGGAAAAGATCTGTTCAAGTGCAACTTACTTCTGACTTATGGAAACGGAGGGAATGTGGGTGGTTGGCTACAGTGTCTATGGCATGGCTATGTTATAACTGGCCGAACCAAGGAATGTAATTCGTCGAAGCCCTTACCCTCAACGTAGCGATGGAGCAGCGAGAGGCTTACTACATCCAGCCTGTGACAGAAGTTGGAGGATGGAAAGTAATTCGTCACCCACAAGAATCCGGGAACACTTTCAAACAATATATATATATATATATATGAAGAAATATACTTTTAAGGTGTGCTATATTCATGGGATAAAGTGCTCAATATCAGAGATAGAGCGTGTGACAATATAAAAGTGAACATTGAAGTCAACACTTAGAGGCGACAGACTGTTTCGTGCTAGACGCAATCGTCAGGTTGCCTGGCGATTGCGTCTAGCATGAAACAGCCTGTCACCTCTAAGTGTTGATTTCAATGTTCACTTTTATATATATATATATATATATATATATATATATATATTAAAACATGTTTGGTTAAATAATTTAGACATATCGTGTTGATTTATTTTGATTGCGATCCTTTCAAGTTCTCAGATTAATTTCTTGGTAGCGTGAGAAAATTGATTAAAAAATATCAACATATTCTTTCAAATGATTTTTTTATTTTCAAAAGTAATTTTTTCACAAATCATTTTTATTTTCTCAAGTATTTTCAATCTTATCCGAGGCCATCTTCAGGTTGTTAAATTGTCTGTGAATGGGTATATGTATTTCTGTTACTTGGACACATTTCCACTGTTTGTTTTACTGCGTTACACAGCGTAGTAACTTTTTCATTTTATTTACTTATTTATTCTTAATATATATATATATATATATATATATATATATATATATATATATCTTTTCCTGCATAATTATTTAACAACTTTGTTGCAATACTCATAGTTGTCTTTTTTATATGGGGATTTAATTCTCTTATATAAAAGGCTTGTAAGATTTTTAGTTTTTGATTAGTATTTATATAGATGCATTTTCAACTCAAAAGTGTGAGTGTAGTCATGAGTCTTCCTTTAAATGCTTGGAGAACTATGCTCATGCAAATGAAACGCAAGACATTTTGGTAGCATCATCGTAGTAAAACCAACATACGTATAAACATATTTTGTCAGAGATACAATCTCCTAAAGGACATATAATCTGATATACAATGTTGGCCTTTTGTAAGTTACTACTTCAGGGAGAAGAATTGTTTTTAAAAACTACGTTGGTTGTATTAAATTCAGTATAGTATATAATTAATTTTATTTTCTTTACTTGGATCAGTGCAGGGTATATAAGTGTTTACGAGATCTGTTAGAATGTTTTTCCTCATGCTTATAGTTAGAATGCATTTGATTACAATATATATATATATATATATATATATATATATATATATATATATATATATATGTAGAGAGAGAGAGAAAGAAAGATAGATAGATAGATAGATATACAGTTCTATTCAAGATATTCTCAGTTCTATTTAATCAAACGTATATGTGTGTGTGTGTGTGTTTGATTAAATAGAACTGAGAAGGTATGTCTGTGTAACATTTTTTATTGTATCTTTTTTTAAATTTTCAATCAGTTATTGAGTATCTCCTCAAGTATTGTATTTTCATTTTAAAAAATCGCATTATTTGGGTGCGGCCTATTTCCCAATAGCTGTTAAATATAACGTCACCGTAGATTATTTCAAATTTTCCAGCTTTCCCAAGAATACCAGGACCAGTGCCGGATTTGCCTATAGGCTAAGCAGCCTGAAGCCTTGGGCCTCAAAATGTATGGGTTCTCCAGCCGAGGTTTAACATATTTTTGACACTGTCACAGGCCTTTATTACAAATCCTCTCATAATGAATGATAGAGAGTAAACAGCCCTTCAGTGCCTTTAAACCCCCGTCATCATCTTCGGCTTTACTCAAATTGTTTAATTTGATTAACACTTACCATTTTTATCTACTCGTGGGGATGGTGGATTTGAAGGTGCCTTACTAGTTGCATAGCCTAGGGTCTCTCTTCATATAAATCCGTGCCTGGCCAGGATGTTGACGAAGGAGCTCTACCTACCACATCGACACTACATTGGTTATTGAAAATGACAACGATGACTTTATCCACACTTTCAGGCACAGTACTCAACTCCTTATTCGATCGTTGTTTCGGTGAATACTTTCTACCTACATACATACATGAATATATATATATATATATATATATACATATATATATATATATATATATATATATATATATATATATATATATATATATATATATCTGTGTGTGTGTGTGTATTTAGACAGCAATACTTCTTTCATGCACGTTTCATTGAATACGACAGACAAGGTGCTTTTATTTAGTTTTTTATACAATTTCTCATGCGATCTAATAATTTTTTCTTTTCGATTAAGTTATATAAAAACTGTCCGAATTTTCTTTTTATCCGAGCTATTTTCAAGGATTAAATATTTTAACTATTAAATAAGAAATAATTTTTGCATGTATGTTTTATAAAATGCTTTCATTTTTCAGAACACGGTCAATATATTGTGTCCATGTTCAAAGTTAATATTATTAAGTGTTGTTTTTGTTTTTATTAATAAAACTTCCATTATATTTATATACATATATATGTATTACATATATATATGTATTACATATATATATATATATATATATATATATATATTTATATATATATATTACGCATACATACGTAATTTGTACTTTTGTGACAGATGTTGCATTCGAATTTTTGAACCGGGTTTGTAGTTGACAAAATTCTAAAAGTACGGTCGACCCCAGATCATTAGAATGCATTCATTTTAAATACGTAACTTTCTCAAGTACATACTTTTATTTTATGAATGGAGCTTTCTATTTTCCACCATCATAAGCTGTCGGTCTTCTAACCCATGTGGAGGTTCGAATAGCTCTTATCAAGGGATACAATGTCTTACATGGAAAGAGCCCCGTACCAAGGGTGTAGCCGGCCTCGTCCAGGCAGCATATAGGCCTCATTTCGAATAAAATCTAGACAAATATTAGGATAATTATTTCACTTTCAAGACTTTTTTTTTACTAAGCAACACATTTATAGGCAACCGTACTCATATTGTCTAAATCTCAAGTAACTTCTCTACTCACCCATTAGTATGACTTTAGATACTCAAATATAAAATTAAAAACAATCTTAATACATTATTTGACACTGTATTCAAGAATTCTAATATGTAATATTTTACATGATTTTTTCTAAAAAAGTTTTTTCTATTTGTTAAAATGTAACAGAAACTTTAGGTTGCCATTTAAATATTTGAATAAATATTCACGGCAAAATTATCAACTTGAATACAGCTCAAAATCTTTTTTTTTAAGCATACCACCCCAAGCAAGGCGGGAAGCCACTAGCACGCAAGGGGTTACAGAGAGTTGGAGTGAGAGCAAAGAGGAGTGATAGAAGAAAGGATGAAGAGAAGGATAGGGGAGACGTCGATTTATATTAGATTTGAATAGTTGAAGATTATAGCTATCAGGAAAACAGGAAAAGGGGAGGCAGTTCCACAGGCGAGAAGTGCGAGACATGAAGCTATTGGATTAGAAGAGACGGCTAAATTTAACCGTTTGGACAGTGAAAGGGTAGTACTGAGATGCCAGCCTAGTTGAACGCTTAAATTCATGAGATCTGGGAACCACCGAAAGCAGTTCATCGGAGCAGTTACTGTGAAAGTATTTGTAAAAAAAGACAGAGGGAGGCAACGGCACGTCTGTGAGAGAGCGGCTAAAGACGAGATGCCAGATCTGGGCCAATTACATTGCATATCCGTCTTTGGATTTTATCAAGAACCTTGAGACAAACAGAAGGGGCTCCAGACCATATATGGCAGCAATACTCGATGCAAAGGCGTATGGTTGATATATAGTTTTGAAGGATTGACTCCGATGAGAAAAATTTTCTGGCGCGAAACAAGGAGCCGACTTTCCTTGCGGTGGACGAAGCTATTGACTCAATGTATTCATTCCATCTCAGGTCAGCAGACAATGTGAGACCGAGCAGTCGCAAAGAGGTGCTATCGAGGAGTTGAGCGTCAGGCATCTTAAGTTTGATTGTTTTATTCTTTACGGCTGATCAACATTTTACAGGTTGTTTTAAGCCAGGAATTATATTTGATTGTAAGAAATATTTTGTGTTAATATTGATTGACTGACACAATGAACTCATAACTGTAGGAGAAAGAAGACGTGGGTTAATACGTTGCCCACGGTTATTTGCGCGTAAGTGAGTACAACGAACTTGACTAGAATTCGAACTCTCATCTCCAATTTCGAGCTGTTGTCCATTAAAACACGCGAACATCCAAGCTTAGGACACCTAATATTCTCAAGCGGTCATCCATATAGGTAATTATCAGTCTCGACGTCAATACGTTTTTGAAACAATGATGTTACCAACGTTATCGTTTAAATTACGTTTAAAAAGTATATTTATTTAATAAATATGTGGAAACTGGATCTGGCATTAAATAACCCATAGTTGTTGATATGCCATAAAACCCCAAACAACCAACCAACCAACCAGTCTCGACGTTGCTTAACTTTGGTGATCATACAAGAACCTGTTCTCCAACAAGACATGATCGACAAACGTCGTGTATCTGAATTGATTGACATGTATTCATTCCATATTAAATATTTACAATTCTTAAAATATTAATATATTGTGCTAAAAGGTTTCACCTGACAATAGTAATATTCTATGTCAATGGGTACTTCTTTGTATTTATAAGCAAGATTTGACTACATATCTCAAAATTGCAAGACCATAACAGTCATCCTGTCTGCCCCCCGTTCTTGCTTATTTGGAAGAATAACGAATTACAATCTTCCAACTATAGAACAATGTTCAAGATTAAGCCGAAAATGTAATTAAATACATGTCAGTGATCTGCGTTTACGTCGACCATATTTAACAAGTTTGAGATTTTTTGTTGTGCTAGGAAAAGGAGGTATTCAAGTTTAGGGAAAGTCTCGCGGTCTTCTACATATTTTCGAGACAAATAAACGCAGAGCCGATACAACGAC
>OZ038495.1:32926307-32928807 GCA_964036315.1 Acanthosepion esculentum | reverse complement strand
GGCCCGCCCAGCAAATAAGTATTATTTTTTTTAGTACTATCATTAGATTATCGGTATTTAGATTGCTTTCTACCCCTTGTAAAACACGCTTAACGTTTGTAAGATTGCATCAAAATAAACTTAGCACGTTTTCCTCTAAGACTGTTTGATAAAGTTCGGAAGAACGCCATTGTCATTGTTGATCGTATGCAATGATAATAGGCTTGCTAGATTGAACGTATCAAATAGTATCATACAACAGGCGTTGTAAGTTAATATTTAATTACAGAGACACAGATTTTAGCAAGAAAATATCAGGGATATGCTCTTTCGGAAACAAAGATAGTAGAGATGTGTTTTGCCATCGAAAATTAATATTAGCATTAGAACTGCATACAGGATGCCATGGATAAATTGTTGTCTGAATTACCCAAAAATGAAAATAACACTGACATCTCATTTTAATCGATATATTTACCGAAATTACACAAAAATATCTTGAAATATGAAAGAGTAAATTTCAATAAAATCGCCATTGGCTTCAACCACGGCCTCCAGTCGACTTCGGGATCTCATGCAACACTTCTGAGTGGCCTCCTTGTTTAAGTTGGTGAATGCCGTCATACTCATTACCTTCAGTTCATTTTTGGTGTTACAAGGAGTTTTCTTGGTCTCTCGCTCAAGCGCGTCCCACACATAACAATCAAGGGCGTTGTAGTCTGGAAAGTTAGTTGACCAAATGATATGGTCGCAGAAATTCTCTGACAACCATGACTATGTTCTCCTGCTATGTGGCATGGTGTTAAGTCCTGTTATCAGACATATGGTCTTCCAGCAGCCAACCTCTTGACCCAGAGCGGAAATACCTCCTCAAGGAATTGATATAGTGCTCCGTGTTGAATCTGAGGTCCTCACCAACAAATACGGGAGTTCTTTTCTTATCAGAACTATCAGAGTTAGTTTTCCGACCTGCCTTACATTCGTAAATACCATTAGACTCATGCATACATCCCAATGAATCCTCTGGATTGTCGTCAGATTGAGACCCAAACAAAATTAAATATTCGTATCGGAGCTTCCGGCGAGAATGTCAAGCAATACAGCATGCCGTTTCAAAATTGCTCAGGGAGTGAAATGCGTCATGGTGCTCTTTTTATCAAAGACGTTGTCCAACTAACCCTACTACACAGTGTAGACGACAAAATTAAAAAAATAAATCAAGGCGTAAATTTAAAATATAAAATGGTGACAATGTACCCAACTCACCCTACAGAATTAACTAAAATATCCCGAGTCAGCCTACCGGTAATATGTTGTTATTTAAAAGATGTTGGAAACGTTGATATTCTATGCAGATGATGAAAACAAGTTCATTACATGTTTGGTCATCACCAAGGTTCAACGTGAATGTAAAGCATCTTAAAGAACGATATCAGTTGTGTTGCATGATGATCCCCAAATGTAGTTTTCTATTAGTTTATTCAGAGTTACAGAACAGAGTAGTAGCTGTAGATTAAAGATGATGCTCTCTCTCTCTCCCTCTCTCTCTCACACACACAGATTGAGAGAGAGAGAAGATTAACAGACGTGTTTCTAACTCACGTAGTTTACGTATCTATTAAAGGCTATTTTCTTTTCGTGTTGTGTATCGATTGGTTTTACGAAATGAACGTGAGAAATCCTCTTCAAATTTAGTTGTTACTGACGCAGATTTTTTTAAATGTCTTCTTAGCATCAAAACTGAAATATAGTGACTATTTATATATTCACCAACATTCTCATTAACAGAATTAACGTTAAGCACTTTTTTTTATCTCGCTGTCTGTAATTTCATTATCAGAGGAAGGAAAATATGTTTAACGTAGATAAATTACTTTAATTATTGCAGAAAATATACACTTATTTAAAATAAGGTAGGTTTTAATACAGTCTGTCTGTGGTAGGGCAACGTTCATCGACGCAGGAAAGAGAATCGGCGAATCAAGTTCAAACTCAGGCCTTATCTGTTACGTCCGATTTCGCGCAATAATATAGGCATGAAACCATTTTTTCTCCCTGCTAACGTGGATGGTATCCTGTCCTGTAGACCTATACGTAATTTTGACGAAATTAATACTGTCTTGTGGACTTGATAGGGCCAGAAATAAAGACACAAAGAGAGGAATTGAGGTAAACAAATATATTAACAGAAACAGTAATACAAACATACACAAATGAGAGTGTTACAGCAGAATGTTCAGTCATACTGTTAGAGCTGGCTGCTGGAATATTACCCCACTAAAAGGCAGTACCTGCTCCTATTTATAGCTGGGGGAGTCTATGCGTGCGTGGGTAAATTACCATAAAACACTGTAAATTCAAATAAGGTGCCAATAGTTATGTTGAAAGAAAACAAAGCAATTTTCACATCAAAAGAAAAAAACCGTTATATTATGCTGTACAAATTTGCTATTTGTAATAGCCAAAGTATGATGTAAAGTCGAACAGAGCCCTTCTAAAGCAACTTACTTGAGTAGCAAAC
>OZ038495.1:32851307-32923807 GCA_964036315.1 Acanthosepion esculentum | reverse complement strand
CAGTTACGGTAAATTGTAAATTGTTGTTGTGGTCCCTGATTGTTTTCGTATGGTTATTAAACTGAAGTCAGAATTCTTTTCCTATCTCTCCTACATAATTTCATTATTTGCATTCGTGGCAGAAAAGCAGAGATGTGGTATTTGCACTATCGCAAGGCGGTGGTTTGAATACTGTGTAAGTGCCAGGGAGTTTGAAATCGCTATCAGTGATGATATGTCTACAGACTTGGCATCGGGATTTATTGCAGGTAACATTCTCTTGGTGAAGCGGTGAATGATGTATACCGAGTGTCGGTTAAGAGTGTGTAGTCTACGGTGTTGGCTCCCAGCATGAAGCAGGTTTTTGTTGAATATTTTTCTAATTGTTTGGTCGCGTTTTAAATACTGGAAATCTATAAATACCGGATGATCCAACAAAATCATGAAGACTACCTTGATTAATATGCATAAAATGCAAAATACTTAAATTGTTTTGTGGATTTAATACATAAAGGTCACAAGCTGCCTACCCTGAGTAATAACAGAGGACACGTGCCTTTATATATATAGATATGTATATATATATCGTCTTTAAGGAGCGAGAGCAAGATCTAAAATATCAGCCAATCTAACAGTGATCTCATCCCACTCTTGCTCCATATGTGGCCTCTTTATAAATCACTAGCTTAAATGTGACTTAAGATTATCGAACAAGATTTCATAACTGAATCAATTAAGTTGTCATATCCTCATACGTCGAAACCGACGAGAGAGTCCATTATATATAAATATATATCCACTTAGGATAAAATCTCTTCCCTGGGAGCAAGTTTTCGCAGCGCCGCCCACGTGGCGCCAGCGTATCTGACTCCAAGAAAGAATACTCTAACTTTAGAGTTTCAGTTTTTCTGTTTCTGACTAGTCCTGTATATATCGTCTCTTCATTTAACTTAAATCTAATATAAATATGTCTCCATTAACCATGTCCTGAGGAAGGTCTATTTGACCGAAACGTCTGACGTCGACAGAATAACAAAAACAAAATAAAAACAGTAAACTCACATATTCGGATTTTGCTTTGTCTTTTCCACATTTTCATCATACCGTCGGATCTACATCCACATATTTGCTTACATATATATATATATATATATATATATATATATATATATATATATATATATGTGTGTGTGTGTGTGTGTGTGTGTGTGTATGTGTATAGTAGAGAGAGAGAGAGAGAGAGAGAGAGAGAGACGATCTACTCTTCCGGCAACCGTGCGGGTTTGGTTTGGTTTAATTGACAAATTGAACTCGCCCAATGGTACATTGTGTATTCATCTTATTACATGGCCACCTGGTGATTGCGTGAAACCACATGAAGCAAATAGTAGTGCCAAGTCACTGCTGACCTGGTTATTTTAATTAATATTCAAAAGCACGGCCATTTTTTGCGGCATGGACCACTTTAAGGCCAGAAGACTCTTTAGGTGCAGACTCATTTCAGAGCTGCTCATTTAAACCTTATATATATATATATATATATATATAACAACTGAAAAGTTGCAAATTAAAAAAAATTGAATGTTTTTTGTGAAAGTATATATATATATATATATATATATATATATATATATATTTGATATTTCAGATCGGCTCCGATCTTTCATCAGAAATGGATGTTTTCAGAAGTTTGTTTATATTAAGTAGCGTCCGTCGCAAGACGTGGACGTCACGTGATATGGAATGCAACTGTGTTTGAATATTTCTAACGTAAATCTAACTGTAGTAATATTTTAGATGTTGTTGAAAATTTTTTTAACTGTATCTAACAGAAATTTTTTGTTTAACTATTGAAATATTTATAAAGATTTAAAATACCCAAGTCTTTATTTAACCCTAGTTTATATGTATTTAATTTTAAAATCCAGTATTTTTCTGCGTGTGTATGTGGAACTGAAATCAGAATCTATCAAAACACATTTACAGTTTTCTAATGAGTGTCCTGGTTGATTAAAAATATTCAGCTATGGAGGAATAAGGACTGTTTTGACGTATGGTTAGTTTATGGTTGTTGAAGCGAAATCTAAAATTATTTCCAGATTCACCAATATATCCACTATTGGGACATATTGTGCAGAATATGCTATATATATATATATATATATATATATATATATATATATATTTGCGTGTATGTGTGAGTGTGCAATAAAATTATCAGTAAACACAACAAATAAAATAACTTAAAAAAACTGCAATGCACATTTCCATTCAAATATTGAATAATATGTACTTGGCAAGTCTGACATCTCTATCCATAAAAAGATACCTGCTAGGCAAATGCTCCTCTAAAATAAAAAAAACTATCAAACAATTAAGTGACATAAAAGGTAGTTATTTATAAATCGATATTTATATAATATTTATATATTTATATAATAATTTCTGCTTTGTTCTAAATGTCTGTTTTGGTGATCAAACAGTCCGATGCATGAACTATTTTAAATACATCATAGATGTCTTTCACCTTACATAACTATCATGTATCCTTCTTAATACTTTCTATATAAACACCAGATTCCTCCTACAGTGATCCTTCAGTTTTAATATGTAATGCAATAGTATTGCTTTCCGTGTATATTGTATTATATTAAAATTGGATTGATGATTATTTCAACTGTACTTCGATTGTGTTTGTGCGGGTGGTGGAATAGTTTTCGGCACAGAAAAGCAATCGGCGAGCGAAGTTCAAATTCAGACTGCACAACAAACCCCTTGATAAACGTATGTCCCCATCTAACTTCATATGCGGTTTAAACATCAGAACTTACCTTGATTGGCAGGCAGTCTAGACAACGGATAACACTCTATTCTAATCCGTTTAAATAAGACTTGTTATGGTAAACATATGAGCAAAAGGACAATTCTGATCACAGAAGCAACCTAAAGGGGGTTAGACTCTATTTGGTTATTTCGACCTTGGGCTATTGACAACATCCTGCTGCAATACTTGTGGCGCCACAACTTTTCTAATAGATTCTAAGATAAGAGCATAGCTACTGTTGTCTTTCATTCAGTTTGAATCATCCTGACCATTCTCTTCCGTCCTCGTCCGCTTAGGGAATTGCCTGTCGATGGATTTTTCATTTTTCAGACCATTCTCTCTAAACCCTAGATAAGGTTGTATGTGAAAAGCTGATATTCTCTCTCTCTCTCTCTGCTCCCTTAGGTACCCGCGGCAAATGCTACTGATAAGCAGTTTTTTTTTAAATACTCACACCCGCCCGTCTAACAGCAACGACCATTCTACGTCCAGTGTCACTTGAACTGACTATCTTTTTCATAATCAAGTTTAAAATGTTGCCTCGTCGTTTGCCGATAAGAAGTTTGGGTAAAAGAACATTTGTTCTCGCATACATACGTGACAAGTGAGTGTAAAACGTGAGGACACCAGAATAAGAGTCGGAACCATTTAGAAAACAATATATATTTGAAAACGGCTAGAATATCGATATGAACGCTGGAATGACAAAATGACTTGCTGTCATTTAAACTGCAGAATTGGTAATCTTTTATTCAGTGAATCAAGTATAGTAACAATAAAACATATCTCGATATTTTCTACACTTATTCCACATAGGTTTAGCTTATTTGGTTTATTTTGTTTTATGGCATATCAACACCTCAATGGGTTATTTAATGCTGACAAAATTTTTAGGATAGATTCGTATGAATACAATGTGTATTCTTTGGTTTAGATTGATTTGGTTTATTTTATTTTATGGCATATCAACCTCAATGGTTTATTTAATGCTGACAAATTTTTTAGGATAGATTCATATGAATACAATGTGTATTCTTTGGTTTAGATTGATTTGGTTTATTTTGTTTTATGGCATATCAACACCTCAATGGGTTATTTAATGCTAACAAAACTTTTAGGATAGATTCATATGAATACAATATGTATTCTTTGGTTTAGATTGATTTGGTTTATTTTGTTTTATGGCATATCAACCTCAATGGGTTATTTAATGCTGAAAAATTTTTTAGGATAGATTTGTATGAATACAATGTGTATTCTTTGGTTTAGATTGATTTGGTTTATTTTCTTTTTACGTCATATCTACCTCAATGGGTTATTTCATGCTGACAAAATTTTTTATTGCTGGTATTATTTTGTTTTGTCAAAAATCTTTTTCTGGTAATACTTTTCCTTCAAAATTGTGTTTCTGATAATACTTTTATGCCAGAAAGTATTGCTGTTTATAGTTAACTATGTTCCCATAGTTGGGACCCTACCAGGTGGTACCACCCCGGGTCAGAGCCGACCTGGGAACATCAGCAATTAAGAGGAGGTTCCACGTTCCTCAAAACCTCCTGATCAGAGGCCTTGCTGCTGGACATAGTTTATCGTCTTACCCAGGACGCGGATGTACTTTAAGGTCTTACCCAGGACGCAGAGGGAATTTTGGAAGGAGGGTAAAAAATTGAAACATTAACACAAAAAAGTAAATAGAAAGTAAAGGAAAGGATAAGCATCAGAGAAAGAACTGGGAGTATTAAGAGAAAGGTGAGAGGAAGGCAAAAAGAAAGAGATATTAGAGATAGATAGATAGATAGATAGATAGAGAGAGAGAGAGAGAGAGAGAGAGATTAAAACGAGAATAAGGAACAAGCGATATGTTGAATACAAAGAAAAATGATAATATATACAAATTGGAAATATCAGGGATGAATAAAATATAAAAAAATATTTGAAGGAGAACAATTTAAGAACAGAATAACAAAAAAAATAATCTTTCAGAAATATCGTTAAGTAGATGGGAAAAACGTAAAGATACAAGCGATGAAAAGACGTGTTGTCAAAAGGATTATTTGTTACGTTGCAAATATCAGCATCGACTCGGCGAAACCAATTTCTTGCACATGACTGAATATGTCTTCCTGTCACAGGGAAATATAGCTAGGTTGACAAGCAAAATACACCCATCTCCCTAGTATTTCAGAGAACACAATACATATCAAGCTATGTATGAATCTACAGATGTATGTTTGCGTAAATACGTATTAGATTCATGCCAATATTCTCAATATCACCTGTAACACATTGTAGAAAAAATATAAAGATTTTAACGCTGACTAAATCAGTCATTAGCAATACGCTTTATACGGACCGACAGAAAATTCAGAAGCGATAGAAATGTGTTCCTCATTTAATTACTGTCACGCTTTTTTTCTTGCTTGATACAGAAAACACATTTTTGAATATGATAGCCACCGACGTCTTCCTTGTTGAGCGTCTTTTGCGAAGGAGTCGTATGGGATCTCTTCATGTTGGGTAGGTTCTGGTGTAGCTGATTAGGCCGACAGCGGAACAGTACACTTTTCTCCAGGTAGAACAGCAGAAAAGATGTTGCAAGTTATTCGAGAAAATATTCTGCTTGTAATGTCTTCGATATCTTTTTTTATTGTCTTCCAGAACAGCGGTTTGAACAGCCATCTTGGAGACACATGGTCAACGAGATAGATCACCATTTATCTTTTCTAATTGGCTAAACATGTATTATAGGTCTTCAGGTTGGGATCCGTTTCACATGTCCTGACAACTGATAGGTATTTTAGGTTGTACCAATTAGCCGAAGAAAGCACATTGCGGGTGTCGGTACACTGGTATGCAGTCGATGCATCCAACCCAACGCAGCTGTCCTTCGAAAATCATGGCTTAGATGTCCGTAGATTATGAAAGCTTCCGAAATGAGATTTAGGAACTTATCCTGCCTATGTAAGCTGAAGGTTCATTGTAAGCAGTACAATTGAAATCATTCATATATAGCAACTGATTAGGGCCAAGGATTTGCATCCATTTAAGACCGCTGAGACACATTTTGCCTTGTGACCTTAATTTTACCGATTAGCATGAAAGTGAATATAATTAAAAATAAATTAAAAAATTAAATATAGATCCTGGAGAGCTTTAGCATCTGGATTTATATAGAATCTTCTGGTTAAAACTTTTCGTGGGTTCGAAAAGGAAACAACAAAAAAATTACTGGAAATTGTAAGATCAGTTAAATGGATATTCTGCAGTAGATAATTAGGATATTTCAACGTGTACCGGAACTGAACAAATACCATTTTTTTCTGGGAATGTAATGTATTTCATAAATTATTTTACTGTATGATAGTGACAATTCTCATATTTTAAATCTAACACAGAAAACATTCTGATATTCGACCCGTGAGTATTAGATTCTCAATCCCCCCTTTCTCATTATGTGTACCAGAAACTTCAGCTGCCTCTTCCTGATGTTAAGCATGAGCCTTCTCTCCAAGACCTTATCACACGCTCGGCCCATGAAATCCTCAGCGTCCTTCTGTAGAACCACATCTCCACCGCCTCGAGTCTATTCTTCATCCTTGAGGAAATCGTCCAGCATTTCAGCTTTAAAGAAGGACAGATGTCACAAAACAGCTCAGTATCGTTTTCTTTGCTACCAAAGAAATACTCCTGTCTCGGAATACTGTGCCCAGCATTTGGAATGCGTTAGTTGCTTGAATTAGTTCTTGAGAAAGCTTCAAAATTCGTATACATTTTTTAGACATCCTGTATATAGTAATTCATGTCGGGTGTGTTTATTCCTAAATAACAACGAACAAAAATTTAGATAAACGAGGAAAACTGGGCAAGCGACAGAAATTTTAACTGAAATGTTATTCATAAAATTGAGCCGAATAAGGAATTGAATTAACAATGTTTTATGTGCATCGGTCAGCAGCATTGCTTTGCAATTTTTACTCGAGCATTCTCCAGTTGTTTGGACCGAGTCCAAGACAATGAAAAGCAAAAGGCCCCACTCACAGCCAACTTTCAAGTACGGCGGATTAAATGCGATTTCGATTAGTGCGCTAAAATCCTTATATACTAAAATTAATTTAGTGCATACATTTTCCTCGGTTAGTGCGGTAAAACGTTCTTTAGTTTAACCATAGTAATTGAAAATTAATTTATTTACTAAGTTCCTAAGATTTAAAAATGGAAAAGAGTTAACTATTTCGTCTTTCAAATATTATTTTTATCTAAGTCATTACAATAATTTAAAAGTATACTGTTATAAATAGATCAATTTTACAATATAAGCCGATAATAAAAAATAAATATTTTAATATTTGTCTCTTAAAATATTTTGAATATTTTGATTTTTTTTATGTTTGTTTTGAACGTCTTGAAAAGAAATTTTCTGGTGTTTTGTTAAAAAAAAATGAACAACATAATTAGAGACAGAAATTTATATCTATTAAAAAATATTAAAATATAAAAAATGTATTCATTTACTGTGGAAAGATTAGAAACAAATTTTTCAGGTTAAAATACTATTGATTATATGCCTGGAAATTTTCCAAAAATAGAAAATACACACAACAAAGTTATTTTTTAAAAACTAAATTGAATTTTTTTTTTTTGTTTTAGACTTTAATATTTACCTAGCGGCAGCATAAGAAAATGACAAAGAAGGAATTAGAATAACTTTTCAGGGTCATTGAAGAATTTCAAGGAAAATGTTTAGAAGCAAAACCTGATGAAAATAGAAGCCAGCAAATCCTCAGAAAAATTGAAGGACAATTTCTCAGTACCTCCATTTATATGAAGAACAAGAATACCTTGCGGTAACTCACTCTAACTAAAAAATCAGGGGAATTAATTCATAGCATTTTTATTGTATCTTCGTATATGTAACTATATTGTATTTTAATTAAAATTACGCAAATTAGAAATGAATTATGAATGAGACTAAAATTACATTTCCTATAGGTTATAATATTCGCTTACTGCGTTTTCGATATCTGTATATAGTTAATGTACACATTAGCCATACTAATCGAGGGATACCTGTATTCTTATATGCAGTTAATTTTTTCAGACGAGGCACCTTCACTTGTTTTATGTAATATCTGTGTGGCTGAATTTCATACAAGAGTTGAGAAATATTTTCATGACTGAATAGAAACTGCTATGAATTGTTATTAATGAAGAATTTTAGCGACGGAATATTTGAATATTTTTAATAAACATATATATCCAGCTCCTGTGGAGTATAGACTAACGGTTTCAGCACACAAGTTGTTTCTGCAGCAATTGGGTCTTTACAGCGTTTAATTGTCAGCCTCAACCGGTTTTGAATTCAGATGTAGCTTTCTTCGAGTCTGAAAGAGGTCCAAGTCAGTTCTCAGTGAAGATATCTCTCCATACCGTTCCCAGTGGTATTTGTGAGATAGTGAACGCAATGAAATTGACCGTAATTTTAAATTCGGCCCGTTAATTCCAGGTAGCGCGGCTTAACCGTTACGCTACGCCCCTAGCCGGTCTAATACATAGAGTTGTATATATATGGATTTGCATATAGGTGTAGGTTAATATGCCTCAGTATAGATTAATATGCTCTAAAATCATATATATAAAAGTTGATTTCGAAAATTGTCATATGTTAACCGTATAAACCCCTTTAGAGTATAGCCATATACTCCCTGTGGAGGTTAGAGCCGTAGCCTCCACGTAGAATAAAGGGTCATAGACTCCCTGTGGAGTTTAGAGCCATAGCCTCCATGTAGAGTAAAGGGCAATAGACTACCTGTGGTGTACTAGGTCATAGACTTCCATTGGACTATAGGGGCATAGACTCCCTGTGGAACATATGGCCATGGAATTATTGGCAAGTATATGGTCATAGACTCTCTGTGGGTCTAGAGCTATAGACTCCCTGTGGAATATAGTGACAAACTCCCTGTAATACATATGACCATAAAAACCCTGGAGTGTATATGGTCATAGATTCTCTGTGGAGTATAAAGCCATAGACTCCCTATGCTATATAGTCCACATTTCCCGTATGTAGTACACTGCCATAGAAGTATAAAAACATAGACTCCCTGTGGAGTATAGAGCCTTAGACGACATGTAGAGGATGGGGCCGAAGTCTCCCTGTGGTGTACTGGGCCATAGGCTCCCTGTGAAATATAGGAACTTAAACACGCTGTGGAATATATGACCATAAAATCTCTGGAGAATATAGGACCATACACTCCCTGTGGAGTATAGAGTTTTCCTTCTCCTAGATTCATTAGTAATCGAATCTAGTGGGTCATGTAAGTATTACTATTAAAAAATATCTAGTGAAGAGGAGATGGATTCTTAAATGGCTCAGAGGAGATGGAATAATGAAACGTTATTTGCACAAAAAAAAAAAAAAATATGGCGAACGCAACAGCCTCGGCTTGATTCTGAACACGGTATCCTTCATGTGTATTAAACTTGTGAAAAAAAATTAAACTCCAGCGTTAAAATCCATCCCGAGTATTGCAAATCATTCGTGTGTCTGTATTGTCTTACATACTAATACGAACATATGACTAAATCTCTCATACAGAAAACTGTTGATTATTCAACTTCAGACCTCGTTAATTCATGTCAGTGAGTTGCTGCCTGACTTCGGGGATTTTCTCTGAAGATGAATTTCTTCCCCACGCATGTCTGAAAAAAAACCATCCCTTCACTAACGCTCGGGTAGTTGGCTTATATATCGACCTATCATTTTGTTATCCCATGTATGAACATCTTAAGCACAACCACCTGTTTACATGTTAGGGGCTGTCGCTATACCCAGTAAAGGCGCGAATATGCACTTAATAGGTAGGCGGCCATCTTCCAGGTCAACCCGCTGATACTTCCTTGCGTTTTTGTCTCTCATGGGTTACACTGAAAAATAAATGCTATTTTCTTATGGTCTGGGATAATTAGTGCAAACTCGGCACGTTGCAGATTAGTATATTTTAGAATAAAGGCTCCTTATTGACGTTAAATTCGATTGAGCCCATTTGCTATTTCCTGGCCTGAAGTACATAGTACATTTTTTAGTACATTTTTGATTGTAATTTAAACAAATGATACAGGTTCGTATTTCTATGAAATAAATAAATAAATGGAACTATCGAAGTGAGAAATATTAAGCGTACCAATTATCGGTCTTTAACCATGAAATACTAGTCCCATTTAAATCAAATAAAGGCAGAAACAGAAGAAAACGTAACTAAATGAAGGGATGATGAATCATATTCTATAAAGAACAGGCAGTATGTATAATTTATTTTTCGCTGAAAAGGCAAAAATTTTGTAGCAATGCATGGAAGGATTCCACACACCACTTATATTCAATATTGATCCTCCACTAGTGTTGCTGTTGTGATTTTCATCGCATGTAGGCTTTTCTGTGTGGATTTGCCAGCCCTACACACAAACGGTTTGAATTCGGATTTACCTCTCTAGACAGACTGACAAACAGAAAACCAAGTCTGAATTACTATTTAACCTATAGCTAGAGGCGAAGGGTTAGATTCATGCCTTTCCTAACGGTATTTTTATTGATCTATTTTTCTGCGGTTTATCAAACATTTGCAGGTTATTTAAAGTCAGAAACCATTTTTACATTGTAAAATCCTTGGAGATAATAATGATTTACTAATACAAGTTTTACTAATTAATGCATAGCTGAAGGGTGAGGAGAAATAGTGGGCGCAGAGCTTTCTCTCCGATTTCAAATTCGGAACAGTTATCTCTTACACAACCCGCACATTCACCCTTACAGAAACTGGTATTCCGAAGCAGTGACTCATGTAAGTACAGACTAAGCTTAACCCTAGAACACTAACCATCAATTAAAGTTAAACCACTACTAACCATGGGTATATCATACCCGATGTTGAAAATTTAAAAAAGTATATTAAATATAAATCTTTATTTGAAATATTTTACATGCAGACACTTCAAACTTTGTACTCTTGAGTTAACATTCATGAGAACTAAAAAACGTATTCAAAATTGTAATTAAAAATAGGAAAATTTGAGCTGGGTACTATATACCCATCGTTAGTGTTCTAAGGTTTACTTTGGTCAAATTCGGGGATCATCCGAGAAATGGTGTTTCAACTCTATATGGCCGTAATCCCTCATGGGTGTTTGTACGAAAGTGAACGAAAGAAGTTGGAGTAATAAATATTTTTTCTCAGGATTATCAGTCAGTTATGTGCCATGTATTTTACACGCGGAGACGATCATGTATCTTTCGATACATGACTGACGAGGAAGATTTTTTCCACAGTAGGTTGCCATTTCTTTTCTGCAGTAGACCAGTTGCCATCCAAGGCTATAGAACCCTGACTGTCCTGTTATTTACCCATAGCTGGGAGTGGGGAGTAAAACGGGATTCAAAACTTTCCAAAGGGTTATTAGCACGTATATGAATATAATGGATTCGACTGGAATTCGAGCCGCTATCCATTACTCCACCGTGCCTCCCCTCAGGAATATACTTTGTCAAATTATTATTACAGTAATAATAATCTAAATTTTCTTCTTCTATAATATTGTATTTTTTATTCATACAAATTCTTGAATTGATTCTTATTGTTATATATTCTTTTAATGTAATAAAATGGAATATTGAAAAGATCTGAAGAATAGAAAGATCAGAAAATTTCTCAGTATATATGAAACACATCATCCCGAAGAAGTACAAATCTAGAGAGCTGGAAGTAAAAGACTGATTTAACTAGAATACATACATAGCTGGAGGTGATGAACTTTCATGAATAGAAGCATTGGTGTGATAAAAATCCTACCTGATTTATATTTACATACCTTAGAATAATGCCCTATTTTATCGCAATAGGACAAGAAACAAATAGAAAACGTTTATAAATCTAACATGTTTCGTTTTTATTAAAGCTTCATCAGAGAATGAGATAGGAAAAATATCTATACAAGACAAATTACACGTTGTATTTCCTTAACCCTTTGAGCCCGGCGTTTCTGAACAATTTTAACCCTTCTGCCTGAGCCCCTGAGTCAAAATTCTTAAATAATTGGTATGTAATGTTTAACGGTAGATTTAAAAATAGATACAAGTGTATACCCACCGTTCAACCTATGTCTGGTTATTACGTCAATTTTCTCTACCACCGGTAAAGCGGTGGTCAGGGCTCGAAGGGTTAAACTCAGTTTTAGTGTAATTCCAAGGAAATAATGTGATGTAAATTCCACTGGAGTAGTTTTTTCCCCACGAATCGCTGCTTTGTTGGACCGACCATCAAGAGGATACTTATTTGATAACTATAATCTTAACCTGTTCAAGTTGAAGGTTAAACTTCATCTTCCGCACCTATCTCCATAACCCTTCACGTAAGTCACCAATCTGCCACTGGATGGCGTGCCACTAGCGTTTACCGCTGGTGGCCCCCTTTCGAACCGCCGGCATGTTCGTCTCGGCAATGTTACCACTTGCGGTCCGCTACTGGCCTACGGTTGGCCCGCCGGCAGCTGCCACCGGAGGATCGCTGGCGTTGCTATCGGCGGCCCGCCAACGGGCCACTAGTGTCTTGCGTGTAGGGAAACTGCGCTTTTTACTCTGTAACCTTCTACTTGAAGTAGCTCTTGTACAAAGTGAACATTGTTGTAAATATAAAATCGGTCGATTAGGCCAAATTCTACAGCTATTTTTTTTTATTTGTATACAGTACATTTTTAGTCTAACCTACGTGTTTTCTTTATTCCTGTATTCCTCTTTCTTTTTTTGTTTGTTAACTATGATGTTTGGAAACTGATCCTAATATTGACTTTGAGAACAAATTAAATATTTCTGATATATTTAGTTTCTTCAGTCGAACAAGGTTAAAAAAATTCTTCATATAAAGTCAAAACAAATCAGACATTTTTCCCTACAGTGAAGGCAGGCTTTGTCTAATTCTACAAAAATATACATGTATTTGAAAAGCATAACACAGACAACTTGAATATCTTAATGCGAAGATCCATAATGTCTCATATGCATATATGCATAAACACTGTGTACATAAAAATTTATGGACAATTCCAGACGAATATAAAACAGAAAACGCGACAGATATCTCTTCGTCTGAACTCTATACACACACATCTGAAATATACCTTTAACCATATGATGGTATTTTGTAATGTTATAGATTCCTCATGGCCATAGGCAGATGCATTCTGAAATACGTCAGTTGTGCACACGCTGAGCGACACGCTAATGCAATTCATGTTATGAATATCCAACTTCCCTTTCAGAAATACACAACAGTGACAAGTTGTCATTTGTTTTTAAAATGAAAAAAAAAATACAACAGGCGTAAGGTTTAAGTGATTGATACACAGGAGCCTTGAAGAAACAGCTTTGTGGTAAAGTATCAAACGTAAGGACACCTTGTTTTCTTTTTCAATAGCTAGATTTTCATTTCTTAAAACATCCTTGTGTAACACCTGGAAACTTCATAAATGAGGCTTAATCCGGATTTCATTAGAGATTTTGACCCTCCAAAACCACCAGATCTTTCTTCTCCTAAGTAACCCAACCAGGCGAGATCACCTCCCGGTCAGCTTTTTAACCCTCTTGCTGGTATTTATATACAGTGTAACCCGGATATAAAAGAGTTTTCGGGACCGGAGAAGAAGTCTCTTATATCCGGGTTTCTCTTATATCCGGGTTTCTCTTATATCCGGGTTTGATCTATTTTGTTTTATTAACACAGGCTCTAATTTGGGACCAGAGAAAATATCTCTTATATCCGAGTTTCTCTTATATCCGGGTTTCTCTTATATCCGGGCCACACTGTAGCATAAAATATTACAATTATGGCCGAAGGCAACAACGGACATGAGGTGGACTGGTCATCATTGTCCTTTTAGACTAAGTTGAAGGTAAGACAGACAGAGAAATGCGTAACCTCCCTGGCGAGCTTGAATGAATGGAGGGCGAAGCACGGTATGGGAGAAATGGCAAAAAAGACAACAGCTATTAAGAGTTACAATGTACAGGAAATTGTGAAATGTTATGATCACCAACGTCCTGAAGTGACAGGGCGCACAGAAGAAGTTAAAATCACTACCCTAATATTTATTGCACAATGTACAAATGCGGGCACAAGGCCAAAAACAGGGGATGTGGAAGGCTGGTCTTTATCTGTCTTATACTTAGCTACAATCACCGACCTAACTGCATAAATAATATTTCCTAAAACAAAAAGCAAGATATTTGCAATAATGAATCGTGTTACAGACAACATAATGCCAGAAGTTATCTTTGAAATCCTAACTAACTTATAAACAATTGTTGCATGAGTGGTGGTGGTGGTGCAATAACAACGACATTTGGAAAATACCCCGATTAATATTTACAATGAATAAAATAATTAAAAAAAACAACACATAACGGTATTAGCATTAGAACAAACGCGCGTGCGCACGCACAGATTACTAATTGTGACAGAAAAAAAAAAAACGAAACGCGAAAATTGGTTTCATTCAATTTGAAATTCAGCCAATGAAAATTGGTTTTACAGTTACTGCGGTTTATGTTTGCCTATATGATGTCGTTGAATCATGCTCACCATTTGACCATACCTCTTGGCGGGTAAGTTGCTTTGCTTTTTTTTTTTTTTCTTCCTTCCTTCTTCTTCGTGTTAATTGTATTATATAATATTTTGCGATGTTTTTATTGTACACCTTTATTTCTTTTATTGTACAATTTGATGATTTGCGCCCAATATTAATGTTTATGTGTAAAGAAAATACAGTAATTAAGTTTGCTCTCGTTTTGCAATTGATTGTTGCTAATGATAAGAGGATTATTGATGTGGAACGTCCTGGACCTTCTCCTTATTTTAATAACTCAGTGTCTAGGATTTACTGAGTTCGCCATACTATTTAAAATAGCAGTCTTATCTTGGAAATCTATCTGAAAAAAAAAAAAAGAACCCGGCCGTTGTGTATTAACTTTGCAAGATGTGCATGATGGCGGAGATAAAATGCTAAATTCTGTGTTTGAAAAGAAAAAAAGAAAACTAAATAAAAATAAATCGTTCCTTAATCGTTCCTGGCACATGCTTCCGTGTTTATCTGGGCGCCATTCACAAGACCAATTAATCCGAATCGCTTATTTCGAATCTCTTTAATATTTTTTTTAATTTGCCTTGATGATTTACCTACAAATCCTCTGCACATGTCTTCTATGGCTAAGCATCAGGTTTGCCAGCATTTGTTTTTGGAATTTTAAATTCTAGATATTTGCCACATTTTCTCTCCTGAGCTAGTGATACATTCTTCCCAGCAGTTTCCTGGTGACATTTGAGAATATATCTGGTCGAAGATTTGTTTCGATAGCATTAATATTAAAGGTCGCACAAATCGAGAAAATTGGGAGATGGTTGATAGTGAACGATCAGGAGATAACAAAATTGTGTGAGATACATAGGTTATTAATTTCACCACATTATTTTATAAATATTCCATGGTAAACTAAGAGCTTATGAGGATTTATTGGTTTCTGACTTATTATAACCGGGCTTTATAAATATTGACGTAGTTAGTGGAAACGGTTTAAATTTATTTAGCTAAAATATTTTTAATGTTTTTTATTGTGCTGTACAATCCTTAATCATACGCGTGAAAGAAAATATAGATCTTGAAGGGGGATCCAGAAATTGATATCATCCAAACAAAATCTTGGATGAAGGATCCAATTCCTGACGAGACTTTGCAAACATTCTGCGACGCTATTCACTCAACATTTGTCATCGTAAGACTGGAGAATAATTCGTCACTAAAAAGGTTTCTTGTGGGGGGGGGGGGGGGCATGCTTGAACTCCGTATATATTTTAATTTCCAAATATACTTTTAGAAACAAAGCCTTTATAAAAATTAAATAAGGATTACGGTAAGAATCCGGAGATTAATTTCTGGAGAATTTCAAGCCTGAATATTTTCTGAGAATTAAATTTGCATCTAGTGAGAGGACGACATCTAGAAATTCTATTACGATGCCAGGTAATGTCTTTTATCCTCCATTTTATCAGAAATGCTCGTGAAAACTTCGGCTTGACTATTTTAATTTTCTGATGTATCTTAATTCTTAAGTTATTGATTTGAAGTGGCTCGGGTCGAGTTCCACGGCAATGAAATATCCGTATAAATTCCCTTACCACATTGTTCCATATTTGAGCTTAACACATTCTAACAATATTGAAATGACAATCATAAATATCGGGTAATTTGAAGTTTAAGTCCAGCACACCGATTCTAATTAAAAATTTCCTGATAATTTCTTGTTATAAATTTACATGCTTATTTCGAAAATAACAGTAAAAGTTTGCGGAAAACTAACGTTTTGTAGTTATTGACAATAAAATGTCGGACAGCATAGCGGCCATTAGTGGCGTTGTTTACCTCGAGCGGAAGCTCAACTTGTCTTGATTTTTTGCTTACTCAATGCTCAAACTTTGCGCGAAATTTCAAAAATAACATTATTTTAAAGTTGGCTTTTTAAAAAGCATGATTTAAAAAAAAAGTAACGCTGCCAAAGGACTTAATAATAAACAATTTTAATCGTGATTATTTACAAAATAGCAATGACAATTGTGGAAAGTCTACCTCTTTAAAATTTGTTTTATTTAAATAAGAATTCATTATTACAGCTTCAGTATAAAATAACCCTCGTCATAGCTTTTCTAAGTTAACTTAAACAAATTTAAAAAAATATCAAGTTTCACTTTCAAAATGTCTAAAGGTTTCTTTTGGTTTTGCGCAAAAATTGAGACGAAGATCCGAGAAAGGCCTTTAAGTAAGTTAGCTTCCGCGCATAAATAACGTCAGTAATGGTGGACGAACAAGACGTGAATGAGTCCGAAATCTCATTGCCAATAACTCCAAGACTGTAGAGTTCCGCAAAATTTTACTATTCTTTTCGAAATAAGCATGTAAATTTACACAGAAATAGCAGTTTTCAGGTAACTTTAATTACAATTGGTGTGCGGGGCTTAAACTGTTAATTACCCGTTCTAACGTCTTTGATTCTCTCACTGAAACTAAGTAATGTCTATCTTCTCCGTCTTTCCACACGATCAAAACGGAATAGTCTATTATTCATGAGGTATTCGCAGGGTGTAACATACATGCCTGGGAATTAAGGGAGGGACAAGCAAAATAACATTTTATGGTTAGTTACTTTCTGCCATCATATTAGTATGTATCTAAATTATTTTCATTTGCTCAAATAATTACTTGTCTTATTTCTTAGACAGAAATAAAAACCATGAGTTCATTATATTATTAATATTGTTATTAGTGTACATACTATCAGAATTTGTATCAATTTGGCACATTTTTTTGAGTTTGTAAAACTCAATGGACGTATTGAAATCCTGAAAATTTCGAATTATTTTAAACAGATGCTTAACGATACTTAAATACTTTTGAAAATACGGGAACTTGTAAGGAAATGATGATTTATCAGGTCTTGTGGAAAATAAGTAACCAGCGATGAACTTTCCTAATAGACGTATGTTGGTTGTTCGGGAGAATTGACTGAATCTTATTGTATTCTCTCCCATGATTAAAATGGGATCGTGCTTTGGGCTTATTAGGGGTCATGTTAATAGACAAAGCTTGTATTATTACCACTCATCTGTTCTGCTTCGTCGTGAAAAGCATCTTTTTCGCAACTCTAACATAGCTACATGGGTATTCTATGCGTCTTATTTCTTGAAGTTAGAACTAGACCCGTCTCCATCGAAATTTAGAATTTATTTCGCTCACTGGGGTAGACTATTCTAGTTCCACGTGCCATGTATAATGGATGTCAGTTATCTCCTGGTAATTCCCCCCTCTCTCCAAGTTCTCCACCGCCTTAACGACACCTGGCACTGTGGATAAAAACGTTAGTTAGATCCAGTGACAGGACCCAAAGAGTGAGTTCAATACCTGATTACGGCGGTGGAGAACTTGGAGAGAGGGATTAACAGATAACTGATATTCATTACATATGGCACGTGGAACTAGAACAGTCTAATCCAGTGAGCGAAATAAAGAGTTAAGTTCGACATTCCAACCACATGCAGAAGGCTGGAGCGTACAACGACCGAAACTTTGGAATAATTATGGCGACAAAGATTCGGACAATAGTCCCCATAATGAAAATAGTTTATTTTAATGTACAGTGAATATTATTGGTGTAGAAATTGGCAAACCGACTTGAATTTCGAGCCTAGTCCATTGCTTTCACTTCACACGATTGTTCTTTCGAAAGACCTAGATTAATTTAGTTTCCTTTTTTCTTGAATATGAGGGTACAGTTGGCTTTTGAGTCGCGGATTGAAACCAACATACGATATTTCTGGGTTAGAAAAGTCGTGTAATAAGCAAGAAACTGAAATACCTTCAACTCGATCTCAAATATCATGTCACTTCCCAGCTAATAATTAAAAGGAATCTGTAGCAATTCCTGATTGCCTACAGCACATAGCATTGAAATTAAAAGAAAATGATATAAGATTGATGCGAATTAGCTTGAAGGTTTGAAGAATATGTACTCTTGCTTGTATTGGTTAACGTTCTTTTTGTTAATTAACACCACGGAAACGGCCTAAAAAAATCATTAAGTGTTGATCCTGTACAGCTATTAAGGAATTGATAGTGACAGAAATTCAATTATATTATGTGAAAAGATCTTTAAATTAAAAAAAAAAATCTGAAAATATTTTGTGCAATAGGTCAGAGTTAAAGAAAATTGTCGTCTTTTAATATTTCCATTATCGAAGAAACAATAGAAATATTAAAGGTTGATTGTTCTTTTTATGATTTTGCATTTTATTGACCAAGTTGAGGAATGAGTGCATTTGTCGTGTTTAAGAGGTCAAAAAGTAGATTCCAAAATACTCCGACAATACGTTCGATTTTGACTTGTGACGGAATGAATAGAGCTTTTTAGTTTCTTCAGGAAAATCAGAAAAAAAGAATCATGAATTTCGATCATACTACAAAAGTACCAAATAAAAAACGAAAAAAACAATCATTCTTTTCAAAGTAACACCGGAGAAAAGAGGAAGCTATTTTTGGTAGTAAAAATAATAGCAATAGATTTAACGATTTGAAAATCTCTAATAAAAATGAAATGATCAATTTAGGTGTAAAATATTGCCAATGTATACTATTTTAGTGATAGTACTGTTAACGAATTCCTAATGTTAATAGGAAAGCCGGTTTCTTCATAAATGTCTATTAAATGATCACATATACACACATACATATTGATCTAATAGTAAAGAACAGTTAGATGATTAATCCAAACATCTTTATTGTTTTTTTTTTATTTAAAAAACAGTACTCTATACAGAAGTAGCTTATATAATATATATATATATATATATATATATATATATATATATATTAAATGATTCCGTCGCGACACATAAATTATTGTTTCGAAACTGAAATCCTAAAGTTTAATATCTAATTTAAATTTAGAACCTGCTTTCTTCTCAAACGATGTTTAGAATAACCTAAAAGTCGCGTGAGAATGAAACTGTGCTCTAAATTTTAAGTTTAATTTTTTATATTAAACTTTAGGATTTTAGTTTCGAAACATAGTAATGTCTGTGTCGTAATGGAATAATAATATTAATACATACATACACACACACACACTATATATATAATATATATATCCTTGGCCAACAAAGTTTTCCGCGGGATAGATCGCGAAATTGTTATAGTAGAGCAGTTACCTAAAGCCGGCATTACTTCACACACTTTAGGTCGGCGAGAAAAAAAATAGGCAACCAGAGGGAAAAGTGGTATATCTGAAACATAACATACACATTGTACGTGAAATGTATCTCTCCTTCACTTTACAGCGTATCCCATTTATGTCAATTACTGTAAATGATGTTTATTTAAAATACAACAGTAGCAACACAAAATCAAATCCAAGGTTGACTATTTCGGTTAGCGATCTTATGGTTGTTTTTTGTTTTACGCAAGGAAGGGGGTGGCGTTAACCCAAATTTTGGAAACTACCGTGTAGATCATGAGAGTGCGTCTGACAACACCGACAGGGAGACATCGAATGTTTGACATAATACTTGAGATGGTCATCACACTAATCCGCCGTACCTGTCAAACCCTAAACTTCAACGACCCCAGGTGAACAGAAACTCGCATAGTTTCTTGATTCAATCTGGATTCCATCAGTGCGTTTAATTTCAGCTTTTCATGAAGACCACCACAGCAGTGAAATAACAGAATACAGGAGATGGCCTTATTACAAATGGATATCTTTGCCGAGGACAGGACATTTAACACAACTGCTATCTGATGCAAGGTAAGACTGTTAACACCAGCAGCAGGTACAAAGTTGAAAATAAGATAAATAACGGAACTTGTGTAAGTCGACACTACTAAAATATCTCCACTCACTGTGGTTTGGTTTGAGAACTTGTCAAAGAGGTCGACTTTTTGTGTGGCGGGAAAGTGTGATTGATCAGAAACGTTGTACTAAGTGAGACGTCACTGGCCATTTGGCAAAGTGTCAGCAGCGTTCTTGACGTTGAAGATCAAATAGACCTCCAGGGAAATCGGCACAATCACAGAAAAGCGCATCTTTATCTCTACAGTTAAATCGATCCTACATTGCGATTCTGAGATTTGGAGACCAAATCTTTTATAGCATAAAATTGCTGACAAATGTACTTTGTCGAGAATGATGTAAATGATGTAAATGATGAAAGTGATAGAAGTATGAATATAGAAATAGATAAAGGAAAAAAAAAAAGAGATGGAAAATAGGTATTTTCCGTAGATGTGTACCATAACGACTTGGCTATTTAACCCCTCGTTGGTGCTTATGACAAGCTCTAAAATCACATAAAATAAAAAACCATAAGACTAGTCATTATTGTGCGTTGCATGGAAACTGTTAACATGATTATTTTTATTTTTTTTGTTTTTTCTTCAAAATTAATTAGAAACAAAGTGTCCAATATTTTCTGTCTGAAAACAGATGTAAAAAACATGGAGCTGATTTTAAAATAGGTTTGTTACATATACTGATTAAACTAGTGTTGTATAAAATTTAAAAAAAAAAACAGGCTTACGGCCATATCACGTACGATCAGCGAAGTTAAGCAACGTCGAGCTTGGTCAGTACCTAGATGGTTGACTGCCTTTGAGAAGGCTTTGGTCTTTGGTTGGTGTAATACGTAACGGTTCATAATTGGAAATTGAATAGCTGAGTTCCAATTCTACTCGGGTTTATATTCATGAATATGAATCCATCTGTCCTCTCCACAGATAATTAGTAGGACATTTATCAGAAAAATCATTATCTCAAATTCTTAAAACCTAAGAAATATTTTCGGGCTTTAAATAACGTGCAAAGGATTTATAAATCGAAAAATAAAATCAATTAAAATTGTTGCAAATACTGCGAAAGTTACATTAAATCTGAAGTCGATTGGCAAAAATCCATTGCACGAGTAGTAGGTCTGAAATATCGTTTATCGATCAGTTTGTTGCAATGGATCCTGGTCTTTAAGATGTGGCTTTATTTCGAAAGCTGATCTCCAAGGAAAGTGGTTTCTCCTTATACAGAAAATTGATGAAACAAGCCTCCCCCTTATCATTTCATTTTATTTGGATCCATCCTGAATGAGGCAAATATATGCAAAAATGTTAGTGTTTTCTCTGATAGCTAAGTCAGTAATTTCAACCAATAACTTTAAACTGTCTGGGCACTTTTGTTGGTGCTTTCCAATCTGCCTAATTTCTATACATTTTGCCTTTTGACAGACTAAGGTAAACATGACAAATCTAGAGTAGGTAAAATAACGTTTTAAAGCAGAGGACTAGGTTAAAACTGAAAGGTAATAATGGAAGAAAAATAAGTGTAAATCCTAGAAGAAAAAAAAAAAGAAAAATAGGATAAAAATTAAAATCGAGAAAATGATCTTGATTGGGAGAGACTTAAAGAAAAGACAAGAGAGACAGGAAAAGAGGACGAGAGAAAATGAAAGAGAAAAAAGAGAGGCATCTCGGTATACATCGCTGATCTGTGCTGATGTTAATGCTTCACAGCAAACAAAACCAATATTTAATCACGAAACTCTCAGAAGCCAAGGCGCAGAGGCAAAGGAATTAAGTTATCCACTTAATGATAACCTTGTCTCAGAATCAACAAAAGAATAATACAGATTCCAGGATGGTATCTATATAATCATTGGTCTTTCGGAGAAAATAAATACCGCAAAGTGAAACCGTGCAATGAATCGAGGCTCTGGCCGTCACGAATAGTTAGGAGAAAAGAAACGCCAATATGTGTTGGCGTGGAATTTGGTTTGGGAGATGAGGAAACAGGCAACGTTGCATATTATTGGACGGATTCTTACTGGAGGATTTAAGTATTAAATGTTCCAAAAACGGCAATTGCAGTATCTTGATATACTTTAAGATTTGATATCTCCTTTGGCATGAAAGACTTCATCATATAAAATACGTCTTTTATGAGAATTCAGCAAAGAAAAATTCTTTACAATGATAGAAAAATCGGTATATTGCTGATACGATTGTGAAATATCAACTCTAGTTAAACGTTGTATATTAACAGGGCAAAATTCATGTTAATATATATATATATATATATATATATATATATGAGGCACGGTGGAATAAAGGATAGCAGCTCGGATTGAGGAATTCACTTACATGGATCCTCTTCTTCAGGCTATGGGTAAACATGTACTGGGTTCTATAGCCTTGGATGGCAACTGGTCTAGAAGGGCAAAATGTTGAATACAAATTTGCGGAGTCGTTTGCACCAGGTCTCTGTATTCGGCTCAACAAAAGGTGTGGTGGGTTCTGCACAAAGCCTACACCACTATAATCAAATCATATGTGCAGGTGTTTGGCTGTTGATTGGAAGAAACAGTGTTTGACCCTCATAAGACGGGAGTCCAGCACACACACACACACACACACACACACACACACACACACACATATCTTAATTTGACTTTTAAGGAAAGACGAAATTACATGTAAGTAATCAATACTAATAGTGAGTATAAGTTTTCATGCAGGAAACATACGGCATTCATTGACCGAACAACGTTACTTATGAACCGTTTGCTGGTTATCTAAAATCAGAAGATAGATAGGAATAAACTTTTCAAATCAAATTTATTGATAAATCTTACCTATTATTCCATAGCAGAGGGATAAAGGTGGATTCATATCTTAAGCGTATTTGAGCATAAGTGAATATAATGAACCCGACTGGAATTGGAACTCTGTTCTCAGTTTAACAATTTCGTGTCATTATTCATTACATCACGCGTATATTCAAGCTTACAGCACCTGGTATCCCGAAACGGTTACTCATCAAGGTACTTATCAGACTCGGCGTTGCTTAACCTCAGTGATCGTACGAGAACCGGTGTTTCAACGTGATATCACCTTAAGTTAATAGTTTAAAGAGCTTTTTCCGAATACCGGTTTCTCAAGAAAGCTCTTACCGCTCTTTCTATTACTGATTAGGGTTTACTTAAACTTTTTCTTTAAGCTAGTGTCGAAATCAACGTCTTGGTGCCACTATATTCTCTTCAAGTTTCATGTTCTAATTTAGTTACTACGGTTGAAAGTCTTCAAGTGATTAGGTTGCTGCTATTTGGTAATGTTATTTAGTTTAGGAAGGTCCTAGGAGGTCCGGTAATGAACAGTCCTCTTTAATACGCACACGATTCATTTGCTTGTATCTATTTTTAATCATTGATCTGCTAAATCGGTTGTTTACAGATGATAGCTTAGCTATTTCTGAAGTAGTTGTATGCTATGCATTACATCCATATGGGAGTCGATAATATACATGACTATTTAATAACATATCGTGAGTTCTTACGGTATATATTGGTTTAGTAGCTTCTTGATGTTTTGGGCGAAACTTCTTCTAGGGCATCCGATTCTGCGTTCAATACCCTTACCTCCGGTAGTACGTTTGGCGTAACCGATTCATACACTGGGGTATTTTAGTTGTTTAGTATTTATTTCCACGTTCTGAATTTTGATAGATTCATCATTGCTTTCACTTCACTTCCACATAATCTGTTTTGGAAACTTTTATCTTAAGTCTTAGAAGAATTTGCAAAAAAGTCTTCATTTTACTTCTCAATGTAAGAAACCTAATATATATATTTTTAAAACACCTCCTTTATGGTAATCTCCTTTCTAATACACTTATCTCTAACCTTACAAACATAACATGGATTAAAATATCTTGATTGCAATTCAACTAAAACCTGCGTATCATGTTATGGGTTCGCCATGTTATATTGCTTGAATCAGTCATATTCTGAGACTGATCTATATTCATATATTGTATCGCATTATTTAATTTTGATGTGGATGAGTAGCTACTAGAATAGTCTTGGGTAAGACGATAAACTACGCCTGGGTGCAAGGCCTCTGATCAAGAGGCTTTGAGGAGCACGGAACGGCCTCTTAATTGCTGGTTTTCCTAGGTCCACCCTGACCCGGGGTGGTAGCACCTGTTAGGGTCCCAGCTATAGGCATTTAGTTAACCCCTAAATAAGGGTCAAGGCATTATGAAAGTGTAAAAATAGATTGTAATACCAGTAATATTTTTGTGTTACTGGTAATAATTTTTACCAGCAACAACAACAAAAAAATTACTGCAATATACCAGCAATACATTTTTGTAAAAATATTACCAGTAATAAAATTTTTTTCGGCATGAAATAACCGATTGAGGTTGATATGCCATAAAACGAACTAAATCAAAGCTACTAGAAATGAATACTAATACTATATTGTATAGTATCCGGTCAACTGTCTGACTGAAAATGCCCTGTGTGTGTGTGTGTGTGTGTGTGTGTGTAGAATATTTATATATCGTTGCTGTCATTCGAAGGACAAAGCATCATAGTATAATTTCAGTACAATACCAGTTTTCCGCGTGTTACACATTGAAAAATACAACCAATTATTTGAAGTTAGAGAAATTTTGATTCTTCACTTGTTCTACACTGGAAATTGTTTATCGTACTAAACAGTAAGTTTCAATAGCTTTCATCCTTTGATATATTCATGGATTTCTCTGTTTTACAATAATAATAATTTTCCAGTAATAATATTAACAATAATATAAATAACGCAAACAATAATAATCTTAAATATTAATAATGAAACTAATATGAATGATTTTATATATAAAAAAAAAAACAACTCTTGCAGACTTATGGCATAATTTTTCGCCGTCAAAAATATCTTGTATCCAACAAATAGTAAGCTTCATCTCGGCACAGGCTTGATCTCTATGAGAAGGGGGATGGAACGGTTAGCTATTATCTATAAATTTCCCTTTCGAATAATATGCAAATATATCTAAATATTCTACATATAAATAAATATTGGACATTTTTTTGTTGAGCAGTTTCTTTATCGAACAGTTATCAGCCTGGCAGTTGACATAGAACCACCATGTATATGAATTGGAAAACTATTCGCTTATAATTACAATATAGTACTTAAGAATTATATTACCAGACTATGGGCTTAGGTGAGACACATTCTTCCAATATTTTTCATATCAAGAATTTTAAATTATAGTAGGCATATGCTGTATTTTATGAATACCCTTAAAAACACGATTTAACAAATGATTTTTAAGGTTAAATTTTCTGATTGTTTTCAAAAAATAAAATTGTATCAGCGGAAATAACTTATCAATTTTGGTCGTAAATGATTTCAGTTTGGGTGAACCAGTTATATTGACGAATGTATCATCCTAACTAAGCGGTCCTTGAATATACCATAAGAGGGGATGAGAAATTGTTCACTTAAATAACGTTCACAACAAGAGGCGGTGAATTGTTAGCCACAAAAGCAAGCTCAATGGAAGGAAGGTAATGGTGTTCGTGCGGTTATTGTTATTTTCTATGACAACGGAAGCCAGCTTACTGCAAAAGTAATATGAGGAAACAAATGGAACTCGGCTGGTCTGTTCTATGCCACCCGCCATATACACCTGAACTTTCACCAGCCGATTATTACATTTTTATCGATCGTGGCAAAATACATTCATACTTGACTTTGTGTGATGAAAACCAGATTCAATAGTCTTTCGATAACATTATCCTGCAAAAACCTAAGGAACTTTACTCAGTATGAATGCAAGAGGCTCCTGTTAATTGGTGGGGAGACCTTTTAAATAATGTCGAATATATTATTAAATAAAATGTAGTTTTAGATTGTTTTTATTTGTTTTAGAATAAATTTCATGATCAAAAGCGGAAATAATTTATGACTTTCTTAGTATTTTTTTTCACTCAAAACATCTAAGGGCAATGTCAGATATAAGGGTACTGAGTTGGTTGCAATAGAAGACAAGTACAAAATACGAGGATATGAAGGTTATATACTGTAATTCCCCATGTAGAATACGCATTTTTTTTTATAAAGAAAAAAAAAAGAAATTAGTGATGAGTATTATGTAGAGCTACAAAATTCTTCAAAAAGTTGACGCTTGATAGGTAGATTTCAGTTGCGAAATGATTACTCACCTCAAACATACGGCAATTTGACACTAACATTTGTCGAGTGAGACCCTATAAGGATGTCAAATACAATCATATCTACCTAACAATACTTACAAATGTAAAATGAAATAAGAATTATCATAAAACTAAATTACAATATTGTTCTGTTTAAAACCATTTTTCTGTGAAAAACTATATACAGATCCGGTAGATTGCACATTTTATCGAACAAAAACAGGTTAATGCGTCTGCGCAGAAGGCACAATATAGATATTAGTTTCCTTTTAGAATAGTGATGATAGGAAATTGCAGTTTGAATAAGACTAGGAAACGCTGGCCGTAATGAAATTGGAGAGGTACAATTTATAGGGTTTGATTACCAAAAAAGGGTTCATATTATGCGTGAGTAGAAGCATTTTCCCACACTTTCAGCACAATTTTAGGGGTGCGTATTATGGATGAAGGCCTATTATACATAGGGAATTACGGTAATGGTTGTAGAATTCCTTCGGGAATCTGTCCCATAAACAACAGCTCTTCAGAACTGAATGAGCCTACCTTCTAACATACGGAATACGATGGCAACGAGATTGCTTCGATCCTGTGTGTACGGTATGGCATGTCCGAGTTATAACGGTCTGATTTGGTAGAATTATTTAGTTCAGTACATTTTCCATAGAAGTATCGACGGAGTAACAAAGAGGCCTGCGACTTTTTCGTATGTTAAAAAGATGTTGTACAGTAAAACAGATTCTATACATTATTTACATTATTGTCCTTATCTTTGTCGCTATATTTATTAGAACGTTTCAGCCGTTGCACGCTCCGGCCTTCTTCAGGTGGTCAGAATGTCGAACTGAACCCTTTATGTCACTCACTGTGATAGACTGTTCTAGTGAAGGGTTCAGTTCGACATTCCGACCACCTGAAGAAGACCGGAGCGTACAACAGCCGAAACGTTGTAATAAATATGGCAACAAAGATGAGGATAATAGTCCGAATTATGTAAATGTACATAATACCTCATCTCAGAAATATAGGCAGAAACAGATTTTATATTCATACACTGAATGATCAAACAGCAGATTGTAATGTTATAGTTATTAGAATGAATAAGTGAATCTTTTGTGAACAATATCGGTATTTAGATTCCGTTTAGAATTCTTTTGAACGACATTATTTCTGTGTGAAGAATAAACTTTTTTAGATACCATCAATAGTGTTCCCTTATTCGACTGAGTAAAACATTTTAGACAAACGATGCAGTAAAATGTCTAAATGCATGCCAATTTTGAAACCAACAGGTAAACAAAAAAAATACACTACTTTGAAATACTTATATCAATTAAATGTCAAATCGGACCTGGAGATTGTGAGGAGGGCAACAAAGGTGGGTTCATATCTTATGGTTATTTGGGCGTAAATGTATATAACAGACCCGACTGGAATTTGAACCCTGTTCTCCGATTAACAATCCCTAACTATTATACATTATATCACTCGTACATTAAAGCTTACAGCAGCTGTTATTTTCAAGCGGTCGACCATCTAGGTACTGACCAGACTTGACGTTGCTTAACTTCAGTAATCGCACGAGAACCGGTGTTACAATCCAATATCGCCTTAAGCTAATTGGAAGTTATATCATTTAAGAGTTTTTCAGGAAAAGATGTTATAGCTTTTTCTGGCATTGATAACTGTTTTCTTTGTAAACTTTTCTTTAAGCTAGTGTTGAAATCAACGTCTCCATGCGATTATATTCACCTAGTTACAGGTTCTAATTTAGCTACTACGGTTGAAAGTCTTCAACTGATGTGGTTGCTGAAATTTGGTAATGTTGTTTGGTTCGTGACGCACTCTTCTACGAGATCCGGTTCAACTTGATATAGTTACGTCTATAACTTAAGGGCTATTCTTGTCTAAACAATCTATATGTCCAAAGAAAAATAATCGCTTATGAAATTGCCTTATTTTTGTAAATTCTATATACCGTATCCCTTCAGGACTTTGTGTCTCTTAATTTTCTGTTCTTTCTATCTCTTAGTAAATCTATCTCCTCGCTAACTCTCCTATCCATTTGCACAAGCTCGTTATAAAGGTTATACTTGTTTTGTTCTTTTCTTGCCTTCATCTGTACCGCGAGTTTCAAATTTTCCAAGCCCTCTTTCCTCATTTGGCTTCGAAATTTCAATTATCTATCTGATGTTATATATAAGTGCCCTTTTTGTTGCCATCTTATCTAGAACTTTGCTGTGACTCATATGTTCGGTCCATGGTAATCTCAGTATTTTGCTTCTTATTACTACGTAATTAATCTTGCCAAGCTAAACTGTGATTATCAGAATAAAGGCATCTTCAAGATGTATTTATATATCTATATAATTAATGCAAATGTCTGTGTGTCACTTTTTCAACTTTACTCTTAGAGGCCGTCGCCAACACATCATACCACGTTGGAATCGGGCCGACTCCATGAGCAAATTAAAAACATTCCAGGTCGTATTCGAACCCGAAATCTTGAACTTTTGAACTCTCATGTTTTCATTACTGCGTTTGTTTTCGAATTTTTTTAACAATTTTTATAAATTGGAAACTGAATAATACAAAATTAATTGCGAAATCCAGCGAGAGTCACCCACGAATTAAAATTTTGTTGTACACAAAGGACCTGCGTACATCAATTTGTCTTTAAATTAAGCGGTGGCAGAAGAATTGACCTTGAACATTTTAAAAGTTAAGCTTAAATGTTAATGCAATACTTAAATGCAGCGATCTATTTTAAGTTATAGTTTTAAGTTAGTTAGTTGCCTATCGCATCTACTCTTCCCTATCTCTTGTGATGAAGCCCAATTCAAAGCCCTCCTCGGGTTTAAACTCGAGTTTAAACTAGTATAAAATAAATCTGGATAAACGATTGTTGCATTATTTTTGTAGTTGCGAACGATGTTGATATTTATTTGTTCCGTTTTTGTGCCTTACAAATTGTAATACTTATATTTAACACACCCAACATCAACTGTTCATACCGACCTCGAAATAATTACATTTTCGAATATCGATATATTTCGCATCTAGTGACTTTTGGCACGCTTAAAAATGTAAAATTCTAGACGTGTGACATTTTAATAACACGCAACACGAGCTGAAAACCACCGATGATAGCCAAAGATATTTAAAGTTAATCCAGAGATTTCTGCTTCAAAGAAAGCTAGATAACTTTGATAAAATTAAGACAACCTCATCCTTCATTCATGCAGTAAAACCGACAGGTCTTTTGTTCATTTCCAAGGTTACAATTCCTCATCGCTAGTCGTAAGCAGAAACACTAATAATATTTACCCAGGGCGCAAACATTAGGCGTTCACAACATTTGCTTCAAACTTTGTGCTCAGTAGATGTCTTACCCGTTCAATTTGGCACCAGTAAGCAACATGCCGGCAAAACATTCATCAGCAGAGACAGAAGCAATTCAGATAAAGATGTATGAGCGAACTCCTTCTCACGCGGAGCAATCAACTTGCTTATAGCTTGGCAACGGTGCTTTGGTCATTTGAAGGCCCGTGGCAAAGTGTAAGGGCGAAAAGTGTTGAAAGCTGGGACGGACGGCAAAGTGATAAATTACTTGATTTGTTGGCCATTAGATATGCAGGCTGTGAGCTATGATGGGTGGGTTTGGGCCAAGCGTTGTGAAGAAATAAACAGGGTATCGGTCTTCGATTTGTCGGGAATGGGAACTGGCTTCAGAGACCAAAACTAGTAGATGGGGATTGTGGCAGCATTCGACTTTCTTAAAGGAAGCAATGTGTATTACAATTAATTAGTGGTAGGCATTTATTTTACCCGACACCTGGGTTCGTATAAAAACGCTTATCCTGTTTTGCTTCTTCTGCGGAATTCCTTCTTCAGGCAGTTAACGGAAATTATTTGAGAGATGCCTGGTCCCGGGTATTCCAACTCTGCAGTAGCCCCACACTCATTGCACGAAAGAGGCAGGGTTGATGGATAACGACGGTAGTGGTTGCAGAGAACAGGCCAAATTTTGCCATTGCGCGTGTTTATTTATTTATATATATATATATATATATATGATGGACTCTCCCGTCGAACTCGACGTATGAGGGTCAGGCAGGACAGTTCCCAGAAACTGAAAGCCCGACACCGACACATGAGATTTGATTATAGTGGTGAAGGCTTTGTGCAGGGCCATCCACACTTTTTGGAGGAACGAATACAGGGACCTGGTGCAGCAAAGGCCACAAGGTCCCCAAACGACCATCCGCAGGTTTTGAATATATATATATATAACATAAAGAGCCAGGTAAACCTACCCAGGTTTCACCTAAACTGATCGCCAGGGTAAAACTGGCCAGTTTTACCCTGACGATCTGTATAGGTGAAACCTAGGTAGGCTTATCTGGCTCTTTAGGTTTATATTAGGTTTGCTCTACTTCGAGTATTGAGCACTTTCTGTAGTTGCTTTTACTCGTTTTGGAGGGTTTTTTCATTGGGCTCTGAGATTGAACTCTGGACTTTTTTTTTTGTTTTGTTCCTCTATTTCCCTGGGGCACTGGTTTGTTCCGCTACAAGCCGATATACCTAAGGTTTTTCAAAGCGAGTGCCACTATATATATATATATATATATATATATAATGTGGGTGTGTGTTACATTAGAACATGCATATACCCACTACAAAACTGTACATCTTGTTCAATGTTAAAATAAATATTTTAACGTTGAAATATGATGTAGTTTTGTAGTGGTTATATGCATGTTCTAATGTAAAACTGCATAATAAACAAACATGTATTGCTCTACTTTTGTACTGAGCTCTGTTTTAAATGTTTTGAACGCTGGAATTTTAATCTTCGTTCTTTTAAAGAGCCAGGAACAACCTACCTATGTTTCATCTAAACGGATTTTCAGGGGAAGCTGGCTACAGAGCAGATGACAGGAAACAGTATTGATTTTTCGTGGTTTTATCAATAAATACTGTTTCATGTCATTTCCTCTTTAGCCAGCTTACCCCGGAGATCCGTTTAGGTGAAACCTAGGTTGGTTGTTCCTGACTCTTTAGGATTTATTTTATTTATCTCTGCTGTACTTAATGTATTGAGCACTCTACGTGTTAGATTTATTACTCGCTTGTTTTATTTTCTTTGGACCAAAGACTTAAGGCACTGGACGACTTATTTCGCCCTGTTCGGATGTTTCTAGTTCTTTTCCAATTTTTTTTCCCTTTTTTTTTTTTTTTTTTTCCAATTTGTTTTCATAGACTTGTATAGTAAATGCCTCTAAATGTAGGATCTGTTCTCTCTTCGTAATCAAGTTATGGGGGGAGCCTAGTCATCGATTTTTACAAAACTGCGACACATGCGTCCTCATTGATACCAACGCTAATGTGTTAGTCCTCCTGAGGACTAGACAGTTGTAAGAGACTAATATGTACCAATGTGGACTAAAGTCTGAAACCAACCATGTATCAAATGCTGCTTCTCTGGATGACAGGTGTAAAATGATCGATATTATAGTAATTAATTTCTATTTTGTGTTTGTTTTTTTTTTTTTTTTTTTTTTTTCAATGAAATATCAAATCGTCATAATTATGGCAATGAGGATAAACTACATCCTGCAGAACGCTTCTGATCGGGTGATTGGACGTTTTGAGGGGCGTGGAACCACCTCTTAATTGTTTATAGCAAGTTAGGCTCCCAGCTATGGGTAAATATTAAACTGCCAAACAAGACTGTGAATGTATAGAAACACAACTTTATAGTAAAAATACCAGCAATACATTTTTATATATAAAAATGTGATGGACAATGCATATTTGTAGGAAAGTGAGGGCCAATATATTTTTAAATCAAAATAACCAGAAATAAAGTCTATTTGCAGTTGAAAATATACAATTGCTTTTAAAATTGTGTTCAGATTGTTTAGATTTCTACATTTAAAAAAAAAAACATTGTTTAATATGCCTCTAAACAAAACCAAACAAATGAAATCGTTATATGTTCGATAAAGAGAGAGCGTTAATCGTTAATGCATCACATAACACAACGTTCTTAATTTTAATTTTCACCAATATTTTATTTTTTAAATTAAAACATAGCGTTGTTTTCCCTTTAGATTACACCAATATCACCGTTCATATAACGATTTGAGGTATATAGATTTCTGAATTTCCGTTTAGCCAAGTCCAGATTACTGCTTACAGAACTGCAAAGTTCTCTGTGGCTGAATGATTAAACAGCACGCCAGACTATATGACTGTTTCGTATGGTACGGTTCCTGAAGGAGAATGCATATTTTCTACGTAATTTCTCGAACATTCAGAGCATTAATATAATGTTTCATTAAAACGGAGCATTTACTCAAATAAGTTGTATCCATATAGATAATGTATAAACAGAAAATATATTAAAATATTTGTCGGATTTAATCCATTTTTTATTTCCTATAATATATAGTAATAATACAATATGGTAATCCGTATGGAATTTCCAAGTGGATAGAGATCCAGAAGACAACAAATTTATTATTAAAGAAAATCAAACAATTAAAATCTCATAGATAATAATTAAAAGCTCTCAGGAAATAAAAATTATTAACTTTGGGATTTTAAGTGTTTGAAATTCTTTAATTAATAATTATATATAATCATTCGCAGACAGTACTGTTTCGCACCTCAATGCGACTAGACATCCGAATGTCTCGAGCCGGGATTGAAACACAGCCGATTTGGTATCGGTCAGTTTCGACAGAATGAGCTAGCTAAATCTAGCGTATTGTTTTTACGAATGTAAAAAAATGCCAATCAGCCATAGGGCTCTATTCATTTTACTGAAGAGCTTTGCATTAGTGCAGGTGGCTGTTGTTTATAGAATTAGATGTTATTCAACAGTGCTCAATTGAAATATATTTTCAAGAACTAATCTATCTCTCTCTCTCTAAATTTATTTTTTTTTAATCATATCACCCCAAGCAAGGCCGGAGGCCACTATCACGCAAGGGGTTAAAGAAGGGTTGGAGGAAGAGCAGATAGGAGTGGCAATGGATGGGATGTGGAGAAAGAAAGACAGTGGGTCGATCAAGGCAAGGGGGCCACAAAAGAGCCGGAGCGAGAGCAGATAGGAATGAAAAATGAAAGGATGTGGAGAAGGGAAGTGGATAGATCAAGGCAACTGGAGATGTCGATTGACGCTACACTTAAACCGTTGGAGATTGTATTTGTCAGGGAAACAGTAATAGGGAAGGGAGTTCCATAGGCGAGATGTGCGAGACATGAAGCTATTGGAGTAGAAAAGACGTCTACATCTAACAGTTTCCACGGTGTAGGGAAGCCAGCCTGGTGGGGCGTTTAAATTCACGAGGCCTAGGGACAAGCGAACGCAACTCCTCAGAGCAATTACCGTGGAAGTACTTGTAAAAAAGGCAGAGCGAGGCAACATCGCATCTGTGAGAGAGCGACTGCAGACGAGATGATAGATCAGGGCCAATCACGTTGCCTATCCGCCTCTGGATCTTATCAAGAACCCCGAGGCAAACAGCAGGGGCCCCAGACCATATATGGCAACAATACTCCATGCAAGGGCGAATGGTCGATTTATAGACTTGAAGGATCGATCCCGAGGAGAAAAATTTCTCGTCACAGAGAACCAACTTTCTTTGCGGTGGCTGATGCAACTGACTCGATGTATTTGTTCCATCTCAGATCAGCAGACAGCGTGAGACCGAGCAGCCGCAGGGAGGAGCTCTCGAGAAGTTGGTCATCAGACATTCCAATGGGATGCAGGGATGGATCCTTATGGTGGTTGATAGAGCAGTTTTGTTTTAGAGGCGTTAAAGTTAACCATCCATTTCTCACCCCAGATCACAACCGATTGGAGGTCCTTTTCAATTTGAGCTGCCAGGTTAGCTTTGTCCGCCTCACTAGATTTGTGTTTGAGGCAGGAGACACACACACACACACACATATATATATATATATATATATATATATATATATATATATATATCTCCTTCTCTGCCTTTCTATTATAGTCATGATTCTTTGTTTACTTTATGCTATGTTTTGTTGACACTCTTTCTTTTTACTTTTTTTTTTTTTTTTTTTTTTTTTAAGCTTCTTGTCGCGCATGTTATATTTTTATCCAAGCACGAAAATAAAATAAAAATATGAAATTTAATTCTCACTCTCGAACTAAATTATAAGACGAGAATCAATTTCTCAAATGTTAACTTAAGGACTCGTAATTAAAAAAAAAAAAAAAATTAACTTGAAAGCATTAGTATACACATGTCTGCATTTAGTATCTCTTTTCGGATAAGATGTCACTAACTACTATATTCCCAAGTAAATAAAAAAAAAGACCCTGCACTAATAACACTTGGATAATCTAGAAGAAAACATTAATAACAATAATTGATTTTAGTTTCTATTTACTAATAACCTTATGCAACATCAACAACATCGCACTAATTATAAGATTATTAACGTTGGCATCATTATCGGTGGTAATCAGGAAAACAATTTGTACATATAGAAAAAGATAATTAGTATTGATAAGAATGGTAATTCATTTATATCAATGTTATCTGTAAATAAGACAATCGAACCAAGATCAAACGCGTAGATATAAGTATAATACATACCATTTCATAAGCACGTGCATGCATTGTTGTAGAAGTACAATGAAAGATACACTTACTTATATACACTCAGATATACATTAATATTTACGTGTACATATTAATTTTCATGAACCGTCTTGTAAAGGCTTACGCACACACACACACACACACACACACACACATATATATAGGACTCTCTCTCGACGTATGAGGGTCAAGCAGCTCAGTTTCTAGGAACCGACAGCCAGACACCAGCACATATGATTTGATTATAGTGGTGAAGGTATTGTGCGGAACTAACCTCACATTTCGAAGATGCGCGCACATACGGGTCAACACCAATTGGCGACAGGCCTGAAGAATGCATTCAAGCATAAAACACTTATCACTCGGTAGTGACCTCAGTGTCCACTTTCATATTTACACACGCACTATCCTTGATATCTTTCGCTTAACTCTAAACAGAACATACCTAAAAAGTAGATTTTATCACACATACACATATATGTATTTGGGCAACAATCTATCTTTTATATAAGTTTCGTTAAAAACGACTGACAAGAAACTGCGATTAAGTTTTTTTTATTTAATTCTTTTGACCGTACAAGTGGTTTCTTTTCTGTACACAAAATGCATAAAAACTGTCCAAAGCTTCTGCATATCCGAGAGATTTTGTCTATTTCAGTCATTATCAAGGCCGATTTTTATTTTTAGCTGAATGTTGCTTTTGTGTATCTGTCTGAAGTTATAGGAATGTTTTATTTTCAAAACACGGTCACCACATTGTGGCCGTATTCGTAATATTTCTTTATTTTTAATATTCATTGTGACTATTTTATTTGTAAATTCTACTAGCATTTTTCGGATGGAGTTTGGTAGCTTTTCGTGTGTTTAGATGAGTCTTAATTGAGCTTTTGTCGGGTCGTTAGACCGGCATGCTTTTATAAATTTGTTTCCAGCAAGAAAGCATTTGTACGAACACAAGAAAATTTCATAAAAAGCTTAATCGCAGTTTCTTTCCTGTTGCTTTTAACGAAACTTGTGCTTCAAATTCAACAGATAATGACTTTAATTTTCTATTTTCAACTTTTTAATAAGATATTGTACACCAGGATTAAAATCGAGGATAAACCTCTGATCCTCATAGTACATTCATTTTCTCCCCTTTTCAACTACTTTCGGCTCTGTCATTATCTAGAACTGGCTGTTCTCGGTGTGATAGACAAGATTTTGTGGGTTACATCTTGATATTTATTTACACTATTTACATTATTCTGACTATTGTCTTCATCGCCATATTTATTACAACGTTTCGGCCGTTGTACGCTCTAGCCTTCTTCAGCTGGTTGGAATGTCGAACTGAACCCTTTATTTCGCTCACCCGGTTAAGGCAGTGGAGAACTTGGAGAGGGAAATTAACAGGAGATAACTGATAACTGACATCCATTAAAACATGGCACGTGGAACTAGAACGCTCTACCCCAGTGAGCGAAATAAAGGGTTCAGTTTGACATCCCAACCACCTGAAGAAGGCTAGAGCGTACAACGGCCGAAACCTTGTAAAAAAAAATATGAGGACAATAGTCCAAATAATGTAAATAGTGTACATAATACCTCATCTCAGAAATATAGACATTTATTTATTTTTAATGAATGATGAATTCGAAAAAGTCCAATGATGTCATCTGTAAATATGTAAGAAAACTAAACCTCACCGTTTGGTCTCGCAGTATCCGAGTTGTTATACGTAGCGACGGAGAGTCAGAAGAAAGGACTAAGCATAAACTACGACAGAGTTCATGGTCATCAATAAGAGGATGAGCCCGAAATGCGATTTTCAGGTCGGGAACACTAGAATCGAGCAGACGCCGAATTTTAAATACCTGGGAAGAATCTTGACAGAGCACGTATTGAGATGACAAGACACATTCCAAAAGATGGGCAGATTACTGCGAGACAGGAGGAGTTTTGGTAACAAAGAAAAGTAAATTGAACTGTTAAGTGACATCTGTCCTCCTTTAAGGCAGTGAATGTTGGACGATTTCCTCAAAGATGAAGATACCCGAGGCGACAGGTGGGGTTCTTAGGAAGTATGCTAAGGACCGAGCTTGTGAGCCACGATGAAGTCTTAGAGAGGATGCAAACAGGGGGGGGGCTTATAATTAATATCAGGAAGAAGCAGCAGAAGTTTCTGGGACACACATTAAGGAGGGCCTGGAGAATGATATCCACGGGTTGAATAGAGGGGAAAGAGAGACAAGAGAATACAACGCATGGCGGACTTAAGCAAGTGGGTGACAGAATGTTATCAGGAGGAGGAAGTAGAGAAGGAACTTGAGAGCTGCAAGGGATAGATGGACGTGGAAAGCTTTGATCACCTACGTTGTGAAAAGACATGACACATAAAAAAGACCGCACAGGAAAAGCATGTATGAAATATTTATACATATTAATATTAGTATTTTGTACATATATTAGTCTTTAAACGTTTTAGGATACTACCTCCAGTGAAGTATATTTAATGTGGTTAGTTTCGTTTTGCAGTCTTCTTCTAGAATTTTGAGTTTTTCCTTCCAAGGCGTGCTGCGTTATATTTATCTAGATTTGGTTGCCTGTGATGTGATTAATTATAGATCTTTGTAAATATCGGTAACGAAAAAAGCAAATAAATTATCATAGACGCGTTTTACCCACTGACGGACTTTATGAAGGCAAATGATATTTATTTTTGTATAAATACATAAAAATGTGGCACAATGCCAAATGTTGAAATGGGGAAGGCTGATCATCTGTCTTATCTTAAACTTAGCTAGCAACAATCACTGACCCAAACAAACTATGCAATGCACTTTGCTCCTAAATACCACATTCTTACTTACCATTCTTACTACGGACACCGTAATACCTCAAGTCTCTATGAACCCCTAACTAGTTCCTATATGTAAAATTTGCCTGCAGAGGCGGGAGATAAAATAGCAACATTTGTAAAAATGAATACCAAATGAATATGTAACATGTGGGTAATACGATATATACAAGAAATTAAACATTTTTTTCGTAATAAAAACAAATTCTTAATCTTGGCAGGGATATCTGTTAACTGGACGAAATCAATGCGGGACTTGGATAACTTAAAAACCAGCCATGCACACAACAGCACACTCAAACGAATACTGTCCGGTATCCACCAGAGAACTGACATTTCTGGTCACCTAACGAGGAATTAAACTAAAGAAAATGGGGACAAAATAAAAAGGGGACCGATGAACATACATCCCCGAGTAAAGTTGGCGTAAAAAAAACAAAAGCAAAATGACCTAAATTAACCCATTTTCACAAGGGAAATGTAAGGATTTTACTTTGTAACAAATATGAGTTCAGCTGATATACAAAATAGGAAGGATTTTTTCAAACTATACAGCGTTGTATTTCGGATAGAATTAGAAATCCTTCCTACCAGGATTCCTTATTGGCGGCTACAATCTTAGCAATATATTATATGAAGATGACACTGTGCTGATAACAGACGCGGAAAGGAAACAACAAAACGTCATACAGAAAGTAGCGACTGAAAGCGAGAAGAAAGGACTATATATAAAATACAACGAGATGGAATGCATGGTTATCCGCAGAAACATGAGCCCAAAATGTTCGGAGATACTAAAATCAAGAAGGTACAGAAATTTAAATATCTGGGAAGTGTTCTAACAGAGGACGGCAAGTAAGAAACTGATATCCGAAGACGTATTGGGATGGCCAGACGGCATATAAAAGATTTATAGACACGAGCACAAATGTAAGTTTTTAAATTTAAGAAACTCTCATAAATATTCATGTTAACTGAAAAGTCAAGTCAGGAAGGACGCCAGGTGACATAATTTAATATCGAATAAACGAAAGTGAGTAAAAGATTCTCTCGAAATTTTTTATTCGAATTAATATTTAAATTATTTTAGTTTTTAATTTGTCTTGTATCTTTTGAATAACATGAGGTTATAAATTTAACACTTAACTTTTAAAGTTTTAAAATTTTTATAGTAATTTATGTAGGCTTGGGAAAACGGTAATTCTTTCAGAAATGGCGATATTTCAAAAAGTTCGACGCGCAGATTTGATGAATATTTATAAGCATTTCATAAATGTAAAAGTGTTGAAAAACTAGCATCTTTACTCTTGTCTATAAACATTTGTTAGAATATAGAATCCTTTCATTTGCCGTGATAAAGTCCGTCACAAGACGAAACTAGTCGGCTACGATAAAAATTATCAGGTCATCCCATAAGTTCTGTCCGAATTTTGAATAAAAACGAGTGACCAAATGTTACATTTAATTACAGATTCAATCAACAATGTAATTTTCCCTGATTATCTATGACTTCCTTCCATCTATTAACAAGCTTACTAATTTCATTACTGTAAAATTCTTTTGGCTTTGATTCGAAGAACTCACAAATGTCAGTTTTAACATCTTCCTGTGTTACAAAAGCTGTTTCTTCCAAATGATTCTGTAAGCTACGAAACAAATGGTAGTCTGAAGGAGTAAGGTCGGGAGAATAAGGTGGATGAGGAATTTTCTCCCAACCAATCATTTGTGACGCGATTCTTGCTGTGTGTGGTCGTGCATTGTCCTGATGAAACATCACCCGTTTTAGATTCACTAGAGCAGGTTTTTTTTTCCTCAAATCTTAGTTCAAACGCTCTAATTGCTGAGAGTATATTTGAGCATTAATTGTTGTACTAGGTGGTAAGAATTCAAAGTGGATTATTCCTTGGCAATCCCACCAGATTGAAAGAACCTCTTGCCCCGGAAGTTCCCTTCTCGGCTGTGGCTGGGGTCCTTCCCTTTTACCAAACCACTGTCTACGACGCTTAACATTTCGATAAAAGATCCATTTATCGTCGCCAGTCACAAGTCTATCCAAAAAAGGTAAAACAAGTTGGCGAGAATGGAGAGAAGAGCAGATGTCAACTCGGGATTTGAGGTTGTTTTCAGACAATTCATGAGGCACCCATTTTCCAAGTTTAGGAATTTTTCCAAGTTGTTGAAGATGACGATGAACAGTTGTATGGTTTGAACTGAGAACCACTGTCAATTCCTCAACTAATAAAGCAGGGTTTTCTTCAAGGGCTGCTTCAAGAAGCTTTTCATCAAACTCAAGTGGACGTCCGGTTCGATCTTCATCTTCAATTGTGAAATCTCCACCTCTGAATTTTGCAAACCATCTTCTGCAAGTTCTTTCAGTCACACATTCCTCTACATAAACTGAGTGAATGTTTCTCGCCGCTTCGGCTGCTGAGTTTCCTTTCTTGATCTCGTAAAGCATTATGTGCCTCAAATGATTCTTGGGTACTTCAATATTAGCAGGGTTTTAATCAAACAAAATTTAATTTTATTGTTCTCTGAAATAAATTTTGATTAGTTTAAATGCATCTAAACAGAAAAATAATGTTCAGCTCTATTAGACATTATAAAATACTCTTTAAATTTCGTTCATTTTAATAAGTTAAAATTCGGACAGAACTTATGGGATGACCTAATACTTTTGACTTTATTGATATTCTCATTTTACAGATATATTCTATCCGAAATTTTACACAGGTGTATGTATATATATAATCGTAAGGATCCAGTGAAACTTAGGTAGGTGTGCCTGGCTCCTTAGGATTATCTTAGGTTTTGCTCTACTTAGTGTATTGAGCACTTTATGTAGTTGTCTTTTACTCTTTTTCTGTTATTTTTTTCTTTGGACTCTGAGCTTGAACACTGGACGATTGTTTTCGCCTTGGATGAATGTTCTTCGTTCTTTTTTTTATTCCCCACTTTTTCCACGGCTACCGATTTGTTCTACTGCAAGTTGAGCTATCAGAGGTTTTTCCAAACGAGTACCACCCTTTATATATATATATATATATATATATATAATATTGATTTAAAATATGGTTTTATCGCTACACAGTGATAACCATGTTTCGAAAATGGAAGCCAAAGCCTTTGAATTCAATTTCATTACCAAATTAGACATTACTTCCATTTCCTCGTCAAGCGAATTTTAGAGTCCAAAATTCGCTTGACGAGGAAATGGAAGTAATGTCTTTAATTTGGTAATCAAATTGAATTCAAAGGCTTTGGCTTCCATTTTCGAAACATGGTTATCACTGTGTAGCGATAAAACCATATTTTAAATCAATTAATATAAAATATTAATGCTCTGTAAATTTACACTGAGCACTATTGTATAAAAATATCTATAAGAACACCGGATTTTATATTTTACTGTTCTTTTTTATTTATATATACATATATATAATATATTATTGGAAGCCCTTCCAAAAGAAAACAAATTCAAGTCGGTTTTTGAGACGTGTGTTAGGCAGAGCATTTCACCATATAGAAATGATAACAGGACAATACATATTTATTTCGAAGAGCTTGTCAGATATGAATAAATTTTAAATATTTTATAATTTTAGACACCTGACTCTGTTATCAATTCCCGTGGGATATCCGAAGAGAATGCATTTATACCACAATGTATATCATCTATTATAGAAGTCTTTTTATAGACATTATCCAAATACAAAATGTCACAAACCTATTCAATTGAAGTCATGCGAGGTGACTGTTTGGATCATGAGGGAGGCTTTATAAATCTATTCTTTTAAGGCAATTCTTTTTTAGTTGGCTTGCTTTGCTTTTGCATTCAATATTAAAAAAAGATGATCGATCTTTTTTTAGTTCACATAACCTTCAGAGACTATTGACAATTCTTTTCTATGGAATGAAAATGTATATTTCCGAACAGATGTTACTAATGTAGTCCAGAAAGTCTGAACAAATCAGTTCCTTAAATTGCTTTCCCCGACAACATCTGATGTTCCATAGTGGTTTTCAGTTTGTTTTGTTTTATGGCATATCAACCTCAATGGGTTATTTAATACTGACAATTTTTTCCTGGAAATATTTTTTGTCAAAAATGTATTTCTGGTAGTCTAATTTTCAAGAGCGTATAGCGGGGAGTCTAATTTTCAAGAGCGTATAGCGGGGAGTCTAATTTTCAAGAGCGTATAGCGGGGAGTCTAATTTTCAAGAGCGTATAGCGGGGAGTCTAATTTTCAAGAGCGTATAGCGGGGAGTCTAATTTTCAAGAGCGTATAGCGGGGAGTCTAATTTTCAAGAGCGTATAGCGGGGAGTCTAATTTTCAAGAGCGTATAGCGGGGAGTCTAATTTTCAAGAGCGTATAGCGGGGAGTCTAATTTTCAAGAGCGTATAGCGGGGAGTCTAATTTTCAAGAGCGTATAGCGGGGAGTCTAATTTTCAAGAGCGTATAGCGGGGAGTCTAATTTTCAAGAGCGTATAGCGGGGAGTCTAATTTTCAAGAGCGTATAGCGGGGAGTCTAATTTTCAAGAGCGTATAGCGGGGAGTCTAATTTTCAAGAGCGTATAGCGGGGAGTCTAATTTTCAAGAGCGTATAGCGGGGAGTCTAATTTTCAAGAGCGTATAGCGGGGAGTCTAATTTTCAAGAGCGTATAGCGGGGAGTCTAATTTTCAAGAGCGTATAGCGGGGAGTCTAATTTTCAAGAGCGTATAGCGGGGAGTCTAATTTTCAAGAGCGTATAGCGGGGAGTCTAATTTTCAAGAGCGTATAGCGGGGAGTCTAATTTTCAAGAGCGTATAGCGGGGAGTCTAATTTTCAAGAGCGTATAGCGGGGAGTCTAATTTTCAAGAGCGTATAGCGGGGAGTCTAATTTTCAAGAGCGTATAGCGGGGAGTCTAATTTTCAAGAGCGTATAGCGGGGAGTCTAATTTTCAAGAGCGTATAGCGGGGAGTCTAATTTTCAAGAGCGTATAGCGGGGAGTCTAATTTTCAAGAGCGTATAGCGGGGAGTCTAATTTTCAAGAGCGTATAGCGGGGAGTCTAATTTTCAAGAGCGTATAGCGGGGAGTCTAATTTTCAAGAGCGTATAGCGGGGAGTCTAATTTTCAAGAGCGTATAGCGGGGAGTCTAATTTTCAAGAGCGTATAGCGGGGAGTCTAATTTTCAAGAGCGTATAGCGGGGAGTCTAATTTTCAAGAGCGTATAGCGGGGAGTCTAATTTTCAAGAGCGTATAGCGGGGAGTCTAATTTTCAAGAGCGTATAGCGGGGAGTCTAATTTTCAAGAGCGTATAGCGGGGAGTCTAATTTTCAAGAGCGTATAGCGGGGAGTCTAATTTTCAAGAGCGTATAGCGGGGAGTCTAATTTTCAAGAGCGTATAGCGGGGAGTCTAATTTTCAAGAGCGTATAGCGGGGAGTCTAATTTTCAAGAGCGTATAGCGGGGAGTCTAATTTTCAAGAGCGTATAGCGGGGAGTCTAATTTTCAAGAGCGTATAGCGGGGAGTCTAATTTTCAAGAGCGTATAGCGGGGAGTCTAATTTTCAAGAGCGTATAGCGGGGAGTCTAATTTTCAAGAGCGTATAGCGGGGAGTCTAATTTTCAAGAGCGTATAGCGGGGAGTCTAATTTTCAAGAGCGTATAGCGGGGAGTCTAATTTTCAAGAGCGTATAGCGGGGAGTCTAATTTTCAAGAGCGTATAGCGGGGAGTCTAATTTTCAAGAGCGTATAGCGGGGAGTCTAATTTTCAAGAGCGTATAGCGGGGAGTCTAATTTTCAAGAGCGTATAGCGGGGAGTCTAATTTTCAAGAGCGTATAGCGGGGAGTCTAATTTTCAAGAGCGTATAGCGGGGAGTCTAATTTTCAAGAGCGTATAGCGGGGAGTCTAATTTTCAAGAGCGTATAGCGGGGAGTCTAATTTTCAAGAGCGTATAGCGGGGAGTCTAATTTTCAAGAGCGTATAGCGGGGAGTCTAATTTTCAAGAGCGTATAGCGGGGAAGTTTTTTCCTTTAAAAAATTATTTCTGGTAATTTTGTACAAAGTATTTCTAATATTAACACCTATTTATTACACTTTTATACTGCTTTTTTACCTCAATTTCGGGGTTAACTATTTGCCCGTCGCTGGGCCCTATTTGTGGCGGCAGGCTGCTGAAATAAAACTTATTGGACAGGCAATATCCAGCCAGGAATACTGATCAAAAATTGCAAATGAGAATATCTGAACATATGACAATGAATGCAAACATCAACGGTATGTGAAGCATTGCTTTTGTTGAATACTTTATCTATTGAATGGTGACAGATTTATGAATTGGCTTTCTTCTGATTGATTTGCTATAATAACCTATGTGACTAAGATATAGTATTACTTTTATCGAAGTGATTCCATAATACACTTCTACATCAGTCTCTTTGCAACGGGGATTTATTCAGCTTCCTGTCTCATCGCATTAAGACATCTTACTGATGGCCGAAGTTGATTTGGAAGAGAGGCAATAGTGGGCTTTCTTTTATTCATGCATATGACAACTAAGATTCCCAACAGATATTGGACTGCCTAATTTCGATGCCACTTGACAATGTTTCATTTTACCTTCGGACTAGCTTCCTCTAGCTAATTGGGTAAGATCAGCGCTCTCGTGTCTTTTGGGCAGCAAAGTAGATGTGTTGTACTGTGGTTCTTCCATCTAAGAGGAAGAATCACCTAAATAAATTGAAAAGGATGGTCGTGGGTCGCAGTAACTCGTTTACGGCAATGGTCGCTGGCATCAGCTCAGATTTGTGCTTATTGTAAAACTATTTTGTATCCTATGATCATATTTATTACCGTGGGGATAGAAATAGTTTCGAACAATATTGTTTCATTCTCTAGAGTCTAAAGCAATTGGGAGTGCGGCTATATCTGATTTCATTATAATCTGGGAAACTATCATTGTCCGAGTAGCTGAAACGTGTGATTTCTTACCATGAAAATTAGGTTCAAATCCAACAATGGTCGATTTGTTAGGCAAATTAGGCGTGATTTTTTTTTATCGGCATAGGGAGGCGGACTCTGCGTGTGGCATCGTTGGGAAGTAGGGAAATTTTACCACGAGTTGACCCAAGGTTGGTTTGTGTAATAAGGTAGAAGAAAGTGTTCGAAAACCGTTAGTGGCTGTGCTTTCACGAAGATAAAAGTAATCGTGATATAGCTTACTACACCTGGTCAAACTTCTGATTACACCAGATCATGCGTTCACCCATATTACGTGAAACTAATCTCCACTCGGTATAGTTGCAGTATAAACCGCAGGTGCCATCTCTGGGTGTTGAAAAAAATAAAATAAAACAAAAAAAAACAAATGTGCCTGAGCAGCCGTCTCAGGAATTGCCCAACCGTATTACCATACATGTTTACTCAGAAAACGACTTAGCGGAAATTACATATACTTCCCTCTGCAAATTAATTGAAACAAGCGTTTCCTTTCTTCCACCATACAGTCAGTTTTGGATCCGCTGGAGTGACAGGGTGTAATCGATTTCAATTCTTCCTCAGATTAGTTCTCTTGCAGTGTTGTGCAGTGATATGAATCTATTTTCGGTGTGTATGATGAAATTTGTTTGGCTTTGAAAAATATTGCGTCATCAGTGATTGCATAAGATTTTTATCAGACCCAGACACTATTGTCTCGCCTGTCGATTAGTTGTCCTACGGCCATTATTGTCTGCGATGAACTTTACTCCACGGAAGCGAACGGAAATGTTACCGCTGCACAATGGCAACAAGCCTTACCAGTGAGCAAATCAAAGGACTATTGACTGGCTCGGAAAGTCACCTGATTTAAATCCAATCGAGAATCTGTGGTAAATCTGCAAGGAAAGACTCCTTGGAATGGACATACGAAGTACTAACATGTGCACTGGATCGTGTTACATTGGAAAAACGTTAAAAATGTAATTAACGGAATTATTCGTTTTGTTTCAATTAATTTGCACAAGGGTGTATATATATATATATATATATATATATATATATATATGTCTTTAAATAAATTGTCGGGCTATGTCCAATTCTAATATATATATATATATATATATATATATAAACGATGGGTATTTATACTATTTAGTCTTCGCACTGTTGTCCTCAACCTTATAGTATTCACGACGTTTCGGCCATTGTACGCTCAAGTCATCTTCAGCAGATATACGTTGAAATTTTGAACCTGAACATTTCTGATCCACTGAGGTAGATTGTTCTAGTTCTACGTATCAGGCACTTCACATTTTTATTCACCTCTGTTGTGAACAGGAAATTAACTCGCAACTCTTTGGGTCAAGCCATTGGATTACTTCAAGCAAAGTTGTTATTCACGTAGCGTGTGTCCTTGGAGAATTTAAGCTAATGTCTTGGTAACATGTTTTTTTGACCAGAGCTCATATTACAAAGTTTTTATTTTGTTTTTTCTCTAGCACGCTGTAATAGCGGTTCATATGTTATTCATGTCTATGTTTGGCCGGTTTAAGGGATATGTAGCCTAGCATATGTTTTGATTGCTTTAGTTTTCCTACTTTCCACTGATGTTTTCTCTCTATTATTCCAACACCATCCTGGAAGGCGGTGATATCCCTTTTCTCTCCATATATGGTCAGCCATTAACGATGGGATTAAGAAATATTCTTCGAGCGATCAAAGAGTGATAACCGATTTATTCTGATGTTTGATCTTTTGTTCAGTCAGATGTGCCTCGAACAGAGAACTTTGTGGTACATACATACATACATACAACCAACCGTCCGTCCGTGCGTGTGTTTCGCCTTAAAAACTTAAACTTTTTTTTACAGATCTTCTGTTGTCACAATGTGGGAAACTTAAAACACAACGTATAGGCAATGAGATAAGTTAGTTTATATGTCCAGACACGTCTGCTAAAAATAATTAAAACTGTAAATTTTGAATTTTTTTTTCTCGGTAGATAATTATAAATGACGCTCGAGTTTACATCTCTTCTCTTAGACAGATACGATTCTATCAATAAAACATTAGTTTTGTCTGAAGTTCCTCGAGAGAACGAAACGCATTAAACAATTTTTTCATTTTAACATTCAGCTGTATAACATTGTTTTGAGATACAGAAATTTATATCTCATATTCTGTGATACACGCACACAGGGTGCGATGGATTAGTTGTCTAAATTACGCAAAAATGAAAATAACATATTTTAACAGATAGTTGTACTAAAATAACACAAAAATATCTTGAAATACTAAAAGGTTAAATTACAATAAAATCGCCATTGGCTTCAAACACAGCCTCCCGAAGACTTCAGAATCTCCTGCATCTCTTATGGGCGGTATCCTTGTTTAAGTTGGTGAATGTTACCATAATCTTTCCTTTTAGTTCGTCTTTGGTGTTTCAAGGTGTTTTGTTGGTCTCTCGGTCAGCTTCGCTCCACACATAATAAAGGGGGTTCCAGTTTCGGTTGTTCGTTCAGATGGTGATGTGGTTACAGAAATTTTCTGACGCCCATTCATCATGTACACCTGCTTGTGTGGCTTGGTGAAAGGTCCTATTGTCAGACTCTCAACTCTTTCAGAATCTGTCCTCAGATTGACAGCCAATCAAGGTGAAATGTTTGTAATGGAGATTCCGGCGCGAATGACAAGCAGTAGAGTATGACGTTTTCAATTTTCTTGCCTAGTGCATTGCGTCAAAGTGCTTATTTTTCACAACTAGCCCTACTATACTATGCCGTTGACAAAATAAAAAAACAACGCGCATGAGCGAAATTCAACAATAAAATGACAATTTACCCATCGCACCCTTTGTATATATGATAACTGACTGACCGCATATGGAAATATGTGTCTGTCGATCGGAATTGTTCACTGGATATAATTTTCCCATCGGTCAACATATTGCATAGTAGAAATAACCTGTATCTTTATTAGATCATATCAAAGACTAATCAGTTCTTAATTTGAAGATTTACCTGTTGTGTTTAATGAACATTTTTAATATGCAGTTCCTGTTTTGTTTTGGGTGTGTCGAATTGATTCTAGTTGGATAAACTACTTCTTTCACTGGCAATTTTCTGTGCGAGATACACGCGGAAAACTCGGATATCCAATCTTATAGAAGACAATGTAGGGAGTTTAAGACACAATCTCGAAATATATAAAAAGGTAATCTATCAACATACGTTTCAGAAAATACTTTAAAAAAATGGGATGGAAGCCCGCTTGATTAAAAATAAGAGCCAACACTATCGACAACTTGAACGAACGATCAGAAATATATTGTTTTCAAACTAGCCATGTAATCTGTTTAGTTTCAGAAAAAAAATCAGTGTTTCTGATTTATAATTGAAGACTTACGTTGTTTATCCAAGAAATAATTAAAGCTTCCTGGATTTTTTTTCTATGGTAGATTCTAGAGATAGAATTAGTCTTTCTTGGAGATTATTTACGGGGTAAATTCATACGTAGCGTAAACAATTTAGCTTCCTGGTACTAGGAATTTAAAAAAATTCTATTTTGGCTCATCCATTGTATACTTTAGAAATGTTTTTCATTCATAAAAATATTTTTTTCGTGAATGCCTTAATGAACTCGTATATGAAAATAATATAATTGGAAAATGGTTGACAGTTGTCAAAGAGAGTGAAGCTTCAAAAATAAAGTAGGCGGAGTGGGGGAACAAGTATATAAAAAGAAGCGGAGAAAAATGATTTCGTTTCACTATTTGTATCAAATATAAATTCGATTAATTAACGGTTTAGTGTGATTCAAAGCTGCCTAGTGAGAAGCGATCTCACAACACGATGGAATTGTCTGTAAGATTAGCCGGTTAAAATCATACTACGGAACGATTTCATCATTTGCTAATAAATTTATTTTTCTTTAATACGAATTGTCTTGGATCTCTTTGCAAGATGAGCCTTTCGTAACAATGTGTATTCGCCAGCGCACTAAGAAAGACATTTTTAGATTAAGACTCAAATAAGCAAACGTATCGCCAGTGTTAACAAAAAACGGATAAATTCAAAAACCTAATGAAAAAAATACGGTGGAGAAATGGATGCCGGCTCGGATTGAGGAATCGGAGTGCCGAGTTCGAGTTCTACTCTAATCCATTACATTAACTTACATTTGGGAAAGGTATGAAACCTCTTCGGGCCACTGCTATGGATAAATAGCAGGACAGACCGTGTTCTATAGCCTTGGATGGCAATTGCTCTACCGCAGAAAGAAATAGCAACCCACTGCGGGGAAAAATCTACCCCAGTCTCAGTCATGTATCAAAAGATACATGATTGCCTAAGCGTGTATGAAGCATGGCACATAACTGAACTGAATGAAACCATATTGCCATGGTTGCGAAGAAAACATACGAAGAGAGAAATTACGACCTTAAGCTGTCAAGAAAAATCAGTGTAAATATTTCTGGAATGTCCAAGGTAGACGAGAGGTAAGAAAATAGCAAATTCAGAATTTTAGTTAGAGATAACTCATTTTAAAATATCAGCTTGTTTTATCTCAGAATATAAAATACGAATAATTGAAGTGGGGAATTAGGCCCTTTAAATGGTGTAAATGATTTTAGACATGACTAGAGTGATTAAGGATTAAAATTAGAAAATTATATGGGGGTTTTAATATTCAGATCTGAGTTTATTTATCATATAAAATAACATTATCTAAAACTACTGAGTAAAATTGAAAAAAACAAAATGGAAAACCTATTTATCTAGAAAGTGAAGTGAAACATAAAATGAGCAATCTCAAGATGACAGTTTTGACAAACGCTGTTTGACTGCATGGAACGGTCCCAAAGAACTTCGCAAAATTAATCGAAAGCAGAGGAAAAACAAAACCATTTTACACGGGAGATATTACTGTAAACAAAATACTGAATATTGCTAGCTTACTGAGGCCGGATACAATCATTGCATATCCAATGTAAGCTGCCAATCAGTACTCATGTGAAAACAAAACGGGTAGAACTAATATTAAATGCCATTCTCTGTGAATCTTTTACTGTTTTCGTTTTAATTACCAGAGGAATGATAATTCTTAATATTTGGATAAACGCTTTGCGTGTTACAAGACTATAAAATAACCGTGGAAATTCCTCGATAGTATCATTAAATATTTTATTTTAAGAACTTTAACAAAATATTGCAATAACGATCGTAAGTTAAATGCAGGTCATTATTTTTTAAAAGTGTACAAATGAAAATATAAACTAACAATGATTTCCATTTCACTGAAGCAAACGTTAATTATAGGAGAGCATTATCGTCCCCCTCTTCCTTTCCTTGCCTTCCTTTTCCTCGTCACTGATATATTTCTTAAAACTGAATGGTCCATCCGTTATTGATCAAATGATATCTAACAAGAAGAAATGTTATTTGTATTTCCACTATCCTGATTGTTATCCTCATCGCCATATTTACAACATTTCAGCCTTTCTCAGGTGATTGGAATTTCGAAACGAACCCTTTATTTTGTCTACCGGGTTACATTGTTCTAGTTCTACGTGCCATAGCTCTTCCGGATGTCTGTTATTTTCCCTTTAACTCCACACTGCTGTGGACCTCTATTGAACTCACAACTCTTTGGGTCTAGTAACTGGATCAAACTAACGTCTTTATCCACTGGGCCATGTGTCATTGAGGATATCGGTGCATGAATTTCTTGGGACTTATAAACCTAATCTCTCAGGAATCATTTTTTTGCAATGTTCATATTGCAATGTTGTTGCGGTGGTGGTGGTGTTTGTTTTTTTTTTGTTTTTTTTTACCAGAGCTTATATTGAAGAAATATATTACTGAAGGGAGTGCTAGAATATTGGAAACTTTGTCATTTGATCTCCATCGATACCTACAAGTTATTAATAATGTTGAAAACTAAAAGAGTACAAAAAAGAAATGAGGTATGAAATTCTAGAGATGATAAAACTGTTACAGAAGAATGAAAAAGTATAACATTTTTAAAATGATTCATTATCATGTTTTGATTAATTTTCTTTTTTCCCCCGAGGTTGATGTTGAAGTTGTTTTGTCCTATTCAAATGTGTATCTCATCCAATGCAAATCCTTTCCTGCTACTCATAATTTTGCAGGCAGCGTCAATATTATTTTCATGTAACAATGAAAAATATCGTAACTAAAATGAAATACTTAAATCAACAGACTATGAAATAATCTAAACATTTTTAGCAGACATCAAGATATTTTGTTACATCTATATCCAAGATACGGCTCTTCCATGCAAGAATTGTTTCTGTTTAGTCATCAGCGCCATCATCGTAAAGGAAGCGATAAGAAAAATTAAATTCTTCGATAATAGATAGACGACGACGAAGAAATGACATCTAAGGTGACTTCTAGCAATAAAACTGCAGAAGTACGTATAACTAAGTTTCAAAAACTATGGAAAAGTTTTTCATAAAGGGCTACACAAAGACCCGTTTCAGCTGCTATGAAATTTGGATTTATTATGGAAGGATAGTAGAAAAATCCACAATTTTATTGGTTGCAAACCGCCTTCACACAGATATAGAAGTTAGATAGTACGCATGTTTTGAATAATTTTCCCTACATATATTCTTTTTCTTGTTTTTTTTTCCCTAGGTTGATGTTGAAGCTTTTTTTAATTTTTGTCCTATTCAAAAAATATCTCATCCAGTGGAAATCCTTCCTTACTACTCATAATTTTCCAGGCGTTGTCTATATTATTTTTATATACCAAAGAAAAATAGCCATTCTTATCATAGTTAACTAAAATAAAATACTGAAATCAACAGACTATGAAATAAGCTAAACATTTTGGGCAGACATGAAAATACTTTATTACATCTATATCTAAGATACGACATTTCTCTTTCGTATTTATATAACTGACTTTCTTCCAAATCGTGTATTAGACAAGTAGACTTCTTCAACGTTAAATCAGTCACAAGGGATAATTGATCGAATGGCTATTTTTGTTAGGGTTTGAAAAAAAAAGCCGCGAATATAATCGACTAAATTCTTCCTAGAAAGTGAAGTTTCCGCGTGCCTACAGGACACGGGCGATTATGGCTCTTCAAAACTTTCCTCTACCTCTTGTAGCCTATAGCATTATTTCTCCTTTTGCTAATGCTCCTGCTTCGGTTCAGCCGTCCATTCACACTCTCATTAGGTAGGTGGCTAACTGCCTTTCCATATATCTCTGGCCTTGTGTGGGTTTAATTTTTCAGGCATTCCTTCCAGGATGTGTGATCAGAAGTTTCCGCTCTCTCCCCATAATTCTAAGCATGTTATTTTTGTTGCCATTTTTTTTTTCAAAAGTTTTCGCTTACTCCATGGCATTCTCAGTATCCTTCTGTAGAACCATATTTCTGCTGCCAGTTTTTCTCTTCCTCAGTGGGGAAATTATCAAACATTTACTGTCATATTGCTACCCAGCATATTTTTCTTTGTTTCTAATGAACATTTTTCCAGTTCTTCAGCACGTTGCTTATCTTTTTGAGTGCTTCATTTGCTAGTCGAATGCGTACTTCGGATTTCGGTGTCGCATTTTTTATCACCTCTTAAAATATATCCCAGAATTTTAAACTTCTGTATTTGCTTGTTGACATCTCCAGTTTGTGGTTCGCATCTTGGGCTCTTCCGCGTACATTGTCTTCTTGCTGTTGATGGTTAGTTTTTGCCCCTCCTTTTTTTTTTTTTTTGCGTAAAAATACAAGGATCTTTTTGTATACTTATAGTAAAGTTTTAATTTTATGTGCTCTGAAATACGGTTAATTAAAAAATGTCATAGCGTTAAAATAAACAAAAACTGTATTAAAATTATCAGTTTACCATTTTAGAAACTGGTGTCAAAATTTATCCGCAATTTTAAATTGCAGAAAGGATGTCATTTTTTTTTTTCTTTTAAATTCCTCTGTCGATATTTGATTCCATGAGCTTTCGACAATAAAACATAAGCTGTTGATAATAGGAATTGCCTTCCAAATGTTTAGAACATCTGAACAAACGATCAATCTGTTTAACTGTTAAGTGCCGTTGGAAATTGCATAAAACGATCGAAATAGAACTCGTTGAAGCCAATCCTAGATAGATTTGGCAAGCTTTCTGTCTTTATTTGTCCTCTTTACGTGTGTCTCTTATTCTTGTGCGAAAACATTTTAAGCAATCAGTTTTATGCCAGAGAGAACGAATAGTTGCTAGATCCTCTCAGCTGATATCGCTACTCATTCATGGTCTGTTTTATTTGATCCTTATAGTGAGGTATAAACTAACCACATGTTTCTTGGTGAAGGATTTGTCGCTGATGTTGCGGTGTATATGGTCTATACATCAAAAGCGTCCGTAGACGATGCCGCCTTACGTGCTCTTTGGGCTTTCTCAACAACTGCGAAACTGGAGACCTGACCCCTTTCAGTTAATGTTCATAGCTTTCAAAATTTTGAATTTCTCGGATATACAGGGTACATGAATTATAAATTAAGCTTACAAAAATACAATTTCGTAAACGATGTGATTAGATTTTTTTTTCCCGAAAAACGATGAGATTCCTGAAAATATTAGGTCCAGTATGTATACTGTTTTCTCTGACGTTTTGAAGGTATTTCATGAAATCGTCTGTAACTAAACAAAAGTCCTGATCTGGCGACTCGTCTTCAGCAACTTTCTCACAGACGTTCTGTGGCTTCCCTCTGTCTTTTCTACAAATATTTCCATGGCAACTGTTCTGACGAGGTAATTTTACTGGATGAAATGAAAGGATAGATAGGTCTGTAAGTTTTCTCAGCGGACATTGACATTTTATCGAGAGGATCTCCCGAGATTTGAACTCCTTTCTACTTGCTTCTCTGATAGCTATAATCTTCACATATTCTAATGTAATGTCAATCGGCATCATCTGATGCATTGATCCTGCTCCCCAATAGTTGTTTGAAGAAAGGATATACAGAACTATATCCTTTCTTCAAACAACTATCTTTAATCTCGCTCTCTGTAACCCCTTGCGTGCTAGTGACACTCTCATCTTGCTTGAGGTGAAATACTTAAAAAAAAATGTTAAGATATTTAATCTAGTTATTAGTTACAGATTAAAACACTGACGTTGTGCATTAGTAATAAAAAATAGTTTTTGGAATCTCTTATTAACCGAATTTAAAAATAAATAAATTTTACTTTTATTTAATTCGATCTTGAACATGAATCTTCTGGAAAGAGAGAGTGCATCGAATCACTGATCATTTAAACATCGTCTTTGATGGCCAGGATATGTAACAAAAATCGAAAAATCAACCTTTACGCGTCAAGTCTTATTCAGTTAGCTCACTTAATGGAAACGACCACGGATTTGCCCTCTTCCAAGCTACAAGGATCAAAGTAAAATAACACTGAAAGCTATTGGACTTGAGCCTAAATCGTTTCAAGCAAGCACAGGACCGTACCAAGCCATAACCCACCATGAGGAACTCCCCCCCCCCCAAAATTTCAACGCCACCAAAAAGTAAGTCAAACAACAAGAGAAAGGCTCGACAATATTTTGTCTCTGCATTATATTGTCAATATGCAGTCATTGCTAACGGATCTTTGCAAGAACTGTTTCTATTCAGTCATCAATGCCATCATAAAGGAAGCGATCAGAATATAAATTAAATTCTTCGATAATAGATAAAGCCGACGATGAAGAAATAAAATCTAAGTTGACTACTAGAAATAAAATTGCACCTAAGTTTCAAAAGCGATAGAAAAGATTTTCATAACGGGCTACACAATGACCTATTCCAACTGCTATGAAACCTTGATCCCTTATGGAAGGAAAATAGAAAAATCCAGATTTTTATTGGTTGCAAACCTCCTTCACACCGATATAGTAGTTAGTACGCAAAAATAGATAAGTCTAAGTTTTCTCAGCGGACTTTGACATTTTATCGAAATGATCTAAATGTCCTACAAGGATTTATTATTTGTGGGCACAAGCTTAAAACATAAAATATACGGATGGTATTGTTGAAGAAAACTGCAGAATTGCCCCGAAATGATAGTAAATGAAACTGATGAGAAATGTCTATCAATTGTTAGAAGCCAGAATAATAGGTAAGAGATGCAGTCTAGGTTTCCACTGAAAGATGTTGAGAATAACATAATTTGAAAATGAGAACAAGAGGGATTCTTTTAGAAAAATGTGAGTATGATAAACTACGTCTTGTAGAAAGGCGTCCGTGCGTGGAATCACCTCTTAACTGGGGTTGTTTCCTGGTCCACTCTAACCCGTAGTGGTAGCACCTGTTAGGTTCCCAAATAAGGGTAAATAGTACCCCCCAAACAGAAATCAAAAGTTCATTTTTATAATAAAATGGAAGTAAAGTCAGAGTAGGGTAGTTGTAACGTCGCGTCTTTGGAAAAGGGATTTAAGGTTGAAAAATAAGTCAACCCTCACAAGGCCACGTAAGAAGACCGCAACCCTGCCAAGACTGGAAAGTCAAGTTCCGGCAAATCTAAACCAGCAGTCCTCCATTTTTGGTGTGATATAACCGGTTGTAATGTTGTCTTTGTTCAAAATAGGCGGGAATTAGGAAAGCGATACATAGATTATCGAAGGAACAGAAGACTAGACAGGAAAAGGTTTATTAAATACACGTAAAGAACGGAAAAAAAACTTGAGTAAATCAATTACTCCTTAAATCCTACTCCAATGTGGCTACTTGCTATAGTTATAAGTAGGAGCAGTCCATTTTTACATTAGGGAAGAACAGGAAGTACGCTGAGTCCTACTCTACAACATAACATTTGTAAATATAAAGTGTCACAGTCAGGAGAGACATTTTGGAGGGGTACATATAACTGACAATTTTAACCCATTAACTGCCATTTTTTATTTAATGCGCATTTTTTGCCCAGACAGGTGACATAGGCGTTTATTTATTCCTTATGTTTAATTTCAGTAGTGACCATTGTCGTTTTTATAGAAACTAGAAAAACAAATGTGTATAAAACATCAAAAAATAATTAATTAGAAATAAATAAAAAAAAATACTTTTCAAGACTCATTATTTTTCCACTCGTGAAATGTAAAATTACGACAAGTATCTAACGGCTAATAAAAACTTTAAAGGCTAAGTGTTGTAAAATATACCTCTGCAAATACAATGTATGCAAGCAATTCAATGTAAATACAAGGAATAACATGTAGTGAGTTTAATTTTAACAGATCCCTAAAAGGGGCTCATGGCAGGTAATGGGTTAAGCATACATATCTATAAATCAAGCATTCGTCCATGCTTATAATATTGCTACCACATATAGTCCGGTGTCCTTGCTTGTTACCTTGAGCTCCGTAATAAAATATAAAGAATCAGCAATAATATTGGTCCTGATCTGACAGCTCAGCTTCAGTCACATTCCCATCGCATTAAAGTTGCCTCTCTGTGTCTTTTTTATATATACTTTCATGGTAATTGTTCGGATGAGCTTTCGTTATGATAGACTATTTTTTAAATTTATTTGCAGTATTAGACTGTCGTCGAGATCTCATTAGTTTACACCTGAGTTACCAAAGAATTTATGGTTATATCTAGCCAACAGATTTTTTTCTTACTACTCGCTTCTGGAACTCCCTTTCGCCTTCATGCTTTCCAGCCAGCTTTAATCTGCAAATACGTAAATACAGTGTCAATCGCTATCTACTACTCCCTGATTACTCTTTCCTCCTTTTATTAATGTTTCTGTTAATTCTTCCACATTCTGTAACTCTTTGTCTTAATGGCTTTACTTCGTTGTATGGGTTGATACGTATTATGACTTTCCTTCTAATGGTTTTGACTTTGGAAGTGTGAAAATTATTTTCTTTTCTAGATACATGTGCTATATATTTTATCGCTTGATACTGATAGAACTCTTAAGTAGATTTTCATTTGGATAAAGACCTGAGATTGTGTAGCGCCAGTATGTATGTTCTATGAAGGATCGACTCATTAAAGTATAGAAGATTTCATCGTTTAAAGCCACTTATTTTTTTATCTCTGAGAAAACGTTTTGTAAAGATCGTTGTTTTGATATTTCTGAAGTCGTTGGATGCCATGTCGGACAGCGATATTAGTCTACATCTGACGAGGATTATTTAAGAGTTTTCGGGTTAATATTGTTTCTTTTTTCTTTTTCTTTTTTTTTTGTAATATCATCCGGCGTTAAAATGTATACCTATGGCAACATACCTCAATTTATTATAAGATGTTGACCATCGGTCCATTAAATACTGAATGTCTTTTTATGGAGAGCAAGATCAAATCCCTATGCACAGAAAACATTATCTACCATCCTTATACCGATTTAAAAAGACTCAAAGGGAAACTTGTTAACATGCATAACTATTTATTGTAAATGCATGTCAGAACAGGAATTGGAATGTATAGTAAGGGGCCAAACGTTGCTTAGATCTAAAAAAAAAAAAAAAAATGTAGAGAGTTGTGATCGCCCACATCGTGAGGGGAGATGCCGCACAGGTGAATTGAATGTAGTTTCTGTTTATTGGATTAACCATTAATATTTATTTCATTGTTTTTATATATTCTTCGTTTTGCATTTAGACGATGGCAAATTTTAAGTGCTGTCGATTCTGTAGCAACAGAGGTCGTTTAAATTTAATGAACGTCGTTTAAAAAGAAACGTTGCGCAACATTAATGGAAGCTACAGAAATAAATTCTGAGAACGGAATCTTCGAAAACACTCACTATAAGAGAATTAGGAACTCTTTGAAATAATTAGTGAGTGAAGAAAATGACAATAAAATGCAAAAAGGAAAAAGTAAGATTAAGAAACTATCAAATCCTGTAAGTTATAAGTTACTTTCAACCTTGGCGAAACTTATTGAATCATCAGCTTATTCTCTTTTATTTTAAATAAATTAATCAGATATGTTAACAGAACTGTTGTGAATATGGATTATCTCCCCTTTGATAATCCAAGCTATAAAAGCTGTACATTTCCGCTTGTCAAGTAGACGAGTAGTAAGATTCTTAATTGAATAAATTGTAATGAAAACAGGACAAGAGATTCTGTCTAATCTTTTATTCAATTAAGAATCTTACTACTCGTCTACTTGACAAGCGGAAATGTACAGCTTTTATAGCTTGGATTATCAAAGGGGAGATAATCCATATTCACAAGAACTCTTTCTTTAAACTTTGGACATTTTAGTTTTAGGAAATGTACATCATCCAATATAGGCGAGATTATTTAAAGTAGAAATACCAGTAAAATGTTCACGGCTTTCGTATTTGTATTTTCTAATAAATCTTAATTCTTAAGTTAATGATCGATTAATTTCATGGCGAGCTCTACAACAATATTCATAGAAATTCCCCAATCGCTTCGGTAAATATTTAAGCTAATACAATAAATACAATAAATATAAACAATGGTCGTTATTTTAAGTACATTTCAAAATAGCATATTTGAAATTGAAAGCTTGTTCCATTTCACTGAAACATACTTTAAATATGAGTGTTATCCTCTCTCCTATGCTCCCTTTTTTTCCTTTTTTTATCCTCTCTTCTATGCTCCCCCCTTTTTTATCCTCTCTTCTATGCTCCCCCCTTTTTTATCCTCTCTTCTATGCTCCCCCCTTTTTTATCCTCTCTTCTATGCTCCCCCCTTTTTTATCCTCTCTTCTATGCTCCCCCCTTTTTTATCCTCTCTTCTATGCTCCCCCCTTTTTTATCCTCTCTTCTATGCTCCCCCCTTTTTTATCCTCTCTTCTATGCTCCCCCCTTTTTTATCCTCTCTTCTATGCTCCCCCCTTTTTTATCCTCTTCTATGCTCCCCCCTTTTTATCCTCTCTTCTATGCTCCCCCCTTTTTTATCCTCTCTTCTATGCTCCCCCCTTTTTTATCCTCTCTTCTATGCTCCCCCTTTTTTATCCTCTCTTCTATGCTCCCCCCTTTTTATCCTCTCTTCTATGCTCCCCCCCCTTTTTATCCTCTCTTCTATGCTCCCCCCCCTTTTTATCCTCTCTTCTATGCTCCCCCCCCCTTTTTTTGCTTTTTTTATTGAAACCAAGTAGCGTCTTTTCCATCTTTCCGCGCGATCAAAACTGATTAGTCCATTTTTTATGGGGGCGTAGAACAGCGTTAGTACTAAGGGAGGAGCAAGCAGAATTATATGATTAATAGCTTATTTTTATAAGGCAAAGTCGATGAAAATTAAGGTGTCGCAAAAAAAAAATAGAATAATATAAATTACAATTAATGGTTGCTTCTCCACAGGCTTTTATGATAATTTGAATATCTTGCCACAAGCTCGTTCCAATTTTTACTTATGATGTTAGCGAAGTCATTTTACTAGCTTCAGCTGTGTTAAGTAACAGTTTCATAGATTTTAACAATGAATTTCCAACCAGTTAGTTTTGGACATTTTGATGGCAATGAATATTGAGTTGGTATGACACTTCAGAATGATAATGGCTGTGGGGAAGTTATCTGTTGCCATAAAGTAAACATTCTGAATTCATTAACCGAACAGTTAGCGATACTGTTGGGTGTAATTTACAGAATTCTGTTTCTTAAAAAGAGTTTACCAGATTATTAGATTTTTACAAGCATACTGTTATTTCTTTTTCTTATTTTGATGACTTTCCTTCCAGTGATTTTGACTTTGGATTTGTGACCATTATTTTCACATCGAGATACATGTGCTATATATTTTAGCATTTGATGCTGCTAGAACTCTTAAGTTGATCTTCATTTGGATAAACCCCTTTGATTGTGTAGCGCCAGTACGTATCGTCTTATGTCAGATCGACTTATTAAAGTATAGAGGATTTTATCGTTTAAAGCCACTTTTGATTTTTTGATCTCTGAGAAAACGTTTTATAAAAATGGTTGTTTTGATTATTCTGAAGTCGTTGGATGTCGTGTCGGACAGCGTTATGAGTCTACATCTGACGATGATTATTTAAGAGATTTCGAGTTGATATTGTGTTTTTGCAGTATCTTCCGGCGTTAAAAAGTATACTTATGCCAAATATCCCGTCTTCAATTGCCATAGAATCATTAAGTCTTTGTGGGGGGGAAAAGCAATTGTAACGATTGACCAAACGTAATCACTGTCAATGGAATGAAAAAAAAACTGATATTATCAATGCATATTTGTTTATTAACACTTAACTTTAAGTGCCATTTCAGTTGATTTAACAGATATACAACCTCCTTTCCTAAAGAGGGAGGTATTTCTGTATAGACATCTGCAAGCTTTAATACAAATGCATAAAAGATTAATTTAACTTTCAACAAACAAATGAAAAAAAAAATACCTAAACACGGAAGACTGGCATACTGTATAGAGGACGTGTGTGTGTATGTATGTATGTATGTGTGTGTGTGTATATATATATATATATATATATATATAAGTAGTAGTAGTAAAACACAAAATCCAAAATTATCTCATATCGGCTATAGATCTTTCAACCGACGAAAACTTCGTTATATTGGAACGACAGCAGATTAATGTTCTAGCTTCGTCGAATCTGTCAATGACGACCACCCTACACACAAGCCACCAATCTCCCACTGAGTGGCATGCTACTAGCGTTTACCGCTGGCGGACCGCTAGAGAGCCACCAGTAGACGGCTGGTGGCCTGCCTGTGGCTGCCAACAGAGACTTACTTGTAGGGCAGTGATTAATCAGTGAACATCACATTCAACCGGTCTTCAACATATGAAACCACGATTGTGCTCTTTCAAGAAAGTTTTTTTTTTTCTTTTTTTTTTCGAAGAAAACTAAGTAACACAGATTAAAGTAACATATTTGCGAACGTGAAGGCTGAATCCTAGGAACACAGTAAACCTAGGAACCAGCGAAAAGCGTACTGAATAAAATAGATTTGTCGTATATAATTAAAGGTTCAACGGAAATACTTTTGCTTCAGAAGTACGAAAAAATATTCCATTGCGTAAAAAACTGACAATTATGTTCGCTTTATCAAGAGAATTAAATGTTACATATTTTTCTGTGCGAGATAAGTATACATTAAAACGCAATCCATGTATCTTGGCCAGAAAAGAAATATGTTTATTTGTCTGGGACGGTCACCAAAGAGATTTAATTATACTTGTGGTTAGAGGATGATAGCATCTCTTAGTATTCAAAGAAGGGATTTGGAGCCAAAGAGCTCATTCAGAAAACCCTTTAGATATTTATTATATAATCTGCTGGATTTTCTCAGAGGCAGAGTAAGTCGGCCGGTTCCCACCTGCATTAAGGGTCGTCAAGAGTATTTGCTTATATAACTGCTTGTCGAGAAATATCGTTACTTTGTTCCCATGTCGGTCCGCTAGAATCCGGGAATTGATAAGTGGTCAGATATCGCCTCCTTACATTTGGACCCTTCGTAAATCGAATCATAATTGGAAAGTTTTCCCTGCTTTTACTTCACTGACGATTCGGTCTTTATTTTCTTATTTTCTTTTTAGTAACATAGCTTAGCGCGTTGCAGCTTCGAATAACGTAAACACTTCATCTCCTCATTCCGTCAGCCAGAACGATGCGGTAAGTCGGTGATATACGACCGCCGGGCACCCGGTTCATGTTTGTAAACATTCCGCGATTGCTTCTTTGTAGGCAGGTGTTCTCGTTCTCGTTTAGCTTTTCTGCCCGTAAATCCCATTTCATTTCGCTAGTTTCTATTTTTGTTTTGAGGGAGGGGGATTTTTTGCCTACTTTTCTTTTTAATGTTGAAGGTATATTTAAAGCTCGAGGTAAATTCTTATTCTAACGCTTTGATGACTTTAATCGACCGTTTTGTTTTCTTCTTTGTCATCTTTTTTAATTTTCCTTATGTGAATATACGTTGATACAGCTGAATGGGAGATTTTGAATTTCGACATTCCATATTTACCATTGACATAAATTTTATAACTTCTCTTCACTGTTTCTATTGGCTGCTAACCTCATGAGAAGTAGGTTTAAAGTACCGTATATTTCCGCGTATAAGCAGACCTTTAGATAAGACAAGGTAAAAAAAAAATATAGCAATTTTTCATGAATTTATCCTATACCTGTAGTATAAGACGACTGCTTATTAATTATATAATGTTTACTAGAAGGTTTTTTGCTTAATGTATCTTTAGAAATTCAAAATAAACGATTCTATATCATGTTTTTCTTAAACATGTCTCCTAAAAGGGAAAACTTGTTTTGTTTGTTTTATTAGACGATCTCTTGCGAATACTGATCCTTTTTCCATTTCCTTTATCTAAACACACAAACACCTTGATTTAATAATTGCCATTTACTTTTACCTCAGCGACAGTCACATAATATCTCTAATAACTGTATGATAATAGTATATTTAACGTTTATTGAAAGTTCAGCGAGAGACAAAGGTTGCTGTGAACGCAATGATAACATTTTCTCAACCGAGCTTGCCTGGATGGAAGTTGATTTCATTGATATGGAATTTATCGAATAAGTAATTTATTATGAAGCCATGCCAGTATGTATATAAGGTAGAAATGGTTTTATTACTTTTATTATCATAATTTGTTGGACGCTAGTTGTTATAGCAACGAGACCGAGGTTAACCTATCAACAAACTTCACTCAATTTATTTTATTTCTTTTTTTGAGTTCTAGTAAAGAATCCTTAAAATATGATGAAAAAAAATATGCATTGCCTTGCATATGTAAGAACTTTTCAACATTTTGTATTGTTACCAACGAGAGTTCAAAAATATTTAAATGGTATTTATACCATGTGATCAACAGAATGCAAGTTGAACAATATTGGTTTAATAACTAAAAGAAATTAATTCAATTATTACATATAATTTAATCTATCTTCAATTATTATTTACTTTAAAACTATAATTTTTATATTACACCTGAGGAAATTCCAGAAACTTGACTATTGAACTTACATGTATATTTAATTATTGGTGTAAAATTATACATTTTAAAGTGATTAAAGAATATATATAAAAAAATATATAAAAAAAACTTCTCCCCTTGTTTGTTGGTTGTTTACATCATATTGTATATTGTTTTACACATTTTAAACATGTCCGTATTTAGAGCAATAATAAAGTTGTGTGCTACACAAAGTTGGTTATATATATATATATATATATGTGTGTGTGTATGCATAAGTTAGTTTATTTAAAAAAAATTTTTTTTTTAATATTTAATATAACTTATTTTTTTTATTCATTATAAATTAATAAATATAATCTCATTTAATTCGTTCCTCTGAGTTTCAAATTAACTTCATTCTTCATATAACTCCAATTTCATGTCATAAGGTTAATATCCGGGTTTAATTTTATGAAAACTTCTTCCCATTAAGGCTAATGACTTCCATCCTCTCCTGACCCCACACCCGTGCATTTCGTCTGACTAAAACATTGAAATGGATAAAATTCTATATTAATTTTTCGACAGCTGTCACAGATAAATTTCTAATTCAAACCAGAACTCAGTCTATAAAACGGGATTGAATAAGACTGACGAAGTTTTCGTCGGTTGAAATAGATCTGTACCCCATATGAGGTTATTTTCGATTATATGGTTCATTACTAAAAAAAAAAAACACACACACACACACTATATATATATATATATATATATATATATATATATGGGAATGTTTTTACATTTATTTGTTGAAAGTGAAATTAATCTTTTATGCATTTGTGTTAAAGCTTGCAGACGTCTACAAAGAAAAAATTCTAAGTGACGAGATTTTATTTATTGAGAATGTTTTGTAAAACAGTCGTTTTTTAGCAAAGAAAACGATTTATACTGGTAAAGACGAAAAAATCACTGTGCAGTTGCTTAAAACCAGTTTGTTACAAGAAAATTTGATTATTAGCACAAAAGAAAAAAACATTGAAAATAAATAAAACTAGTGTGGTAAAAATTTCGCTTGTTGTCGCAGTTATTTATAATGGAGTGAATAATTTGCGGACATTTTTCATTCACACTGTCCATTTAACGAGGCGTTTACTTTAATTAAGTACAATTTCATGTTGAGTTCTACCAGACAATATTGATAAGTTGCCATAGATTACTCCAAAGCTGTCATTTTAACACGGGTCTATAAATTATAGTGAGAGGCTTGGTGAAAGTGAATAATGTTGGCCGAACGAAAAAATAGCATTTAAATTTTATTACTGGTTGACGTTTCACGTACCCACAAGGAAAGAAATCGGATTGAAGAAATATGAGGACAAAAAAGAAACTCTGCATCGCCACCATTTTTTTTCTCTTTAATTTCAATGATTATACTGCTTCGTCTTTATACATGATTTTCTATCACCACAAGTTTACTTTTTTGTTGCATTTTTCTGCATTTCCTCTGTTCCAGTTATTTCTCATTTTTTTTTTATTCGGTTACAATTCTTTTAAAGGTATTTTGATTTTTTTTTTTTTTCCATCATGATTAATACGATTTACATTTCTTTCTCTAACTTTGATATTTTTTCAATAATTTTCTTTTGTCATTTTAATTTTTCAAGATTTCTTTATTTCTTCCATTTTATAAATTTTATTTTATACGATTTTCGAATTCATTTTTATCCACTGCTTTCGAAAATATTTTTCACTTAATTTTAATTTTTGTGGTATTTTTTTCTCATTTTATTCCGACGGTTCTATGGCACTTACATATCTTATTTTCATTGTTCAAATGTTCATTTCTTTCGTTTTTTTTTCTCTCTTTAATTCCACTCGTTCGTTCTTATTTCTTTACCTTATTCACTCCCGCTCTGACCCTGTCCTCGCCACTCCTTTTCTCGCTCTGGCCCTGGCCTCGCCACATACTCATTCTCTTTATCAATCTTTTTTATCATTATGTATAGTCGTACACTTACTGAAAAACCTGATACAAATATGCAATTGTGCCGAAAACACTATTAATTCCCCAGGGAAAACAACATTTGAAATTTCGCGTATCAAATGTGTTTCTATCTAATGACAAAGAGCTATTCAGAAAAAAATTGACTAATGATTCGAAACGAAATATTAGTAATTTCTCATCACATTTGAGGTATTGATCTTGCAATCCTTAGTTATTGAGCCCTTTCTTGCTTCTTTCCTTAAAAGCGACAATAGAATAAAGTGAATTGTAATGTTTGCCTGACAGAATTTTGCAAAAGCATCATCTTCAAAGAAAAATCGAATTAAACGTTATCAAAATAAAGATTGAAGTTAATCGAATGTTTTGCACGTGTTTCACTTCCTATAACAAGATTCAAGATTCTGTCGAATGTTTTAATCTTACAGATTGGATGGAATATGGATCAATGTCTGAAGTATGCAGCGGAGGAAGCTTTTTGAAGTATATTTTTTCAAAGATTATCGCATAGAATTTAATGCCGAGTTTCAAATATATACTCGAAAGAAATCAATAATATGAAATATAGATTAATAGGATACATTACATTTTATTAAAATTCATTAATCGCGGCATCTGCATGTTATGAAAACTATTCTTTATCAGATTAAATAAAAAAATAACCAACACCTATATGCATGTTTAAATGTACATATAAGACTTAAATTCCGATGATTCGAAAGAATGGTAACTATCTAAGACACTTTGTAAACCATTTTGTAAACCATTTTGTCAAAGAGAATGTCAAAATAAGTTTCCAAAATTTTTTTAGATGTGTGTGTGTGTGTGTGTGTATATATATATATATATATAATATATATATATATATGAGAGACACACACATTACATGTATCTATTGTTCAAGTTGTCTGAAGATTGGCAGAGTGTGATAATAGTTACGTCTAAGGCCGTCTTTTCATAGGATTTAAGATTAAGCATCATCTAATTATTTTACTGAGGTTTTCCTTTAGGCTATTATACAGTATTGTTTTTGTCTTGTTTTGGGTCTTAATCTGGATAAGTGTTTTAGATTTTGGCAAGTTGTCAATTCCATTCACGGAATTTTTTTTTCGTTATGTTTAATATATATATATATATATATATATATATATGAGAGAGAAACCATGTAATATACAATGCCACTGTAAAATCATCAGATAACGAAGAAATATACATAGAAGGAACCTCGAAACAGAAACTACGCACCCAAAACATCTTTCACAAATAGTAAATACGCGGGCAGCACAATGCTTTCCAAATATATCTGGGAAATTAAAAGCTAATCGCACCAAAAATATTATGGAATATAAGGAAAAGAACACCAGCCTACAACAGTCAATCCAAAAGCTGCAAGATCGACTGGGAGGGGAGAAAAAGCTATAATTAACTTCGCAGACTAAAACAAACTACTAAACGATCAGAAATCCTCTCAAAATGCAGAGACGGAAACAAATTTTCTACTTAAAAATCGAAAAATGAAAAGAAATAAAAGTGACCCAAAACAAATAAATTCAATTAAATAAGTAAATAACAAACAAACCAGTCCCCATATAACTGTTAGAATAGACTAACCATAATACATCACTGTTTTATGTGTGTGTATATATATATATATATATATATATATATATATATATAAAAAGTATAGGATTGCTATATACGACATTCCAATAACCAACAATTACGATTCTTAAGAGTGCTCAATACAGAGTAGAGCAAATATAATTATTTAAAAATTATAACAAATGTTTCATCACTTGATAAGACACCAGAGGTGTTGAAGCAAAATGGCTACTTTTATAGTGATTTTATAACCTATATTATAATTTTTAAATAAATAATTATACATATATAGAGAGTGGCATTTAGTATGAAACCTTCTGTCACCACTTAGCGTTGACCTTCATATTCACTTTTATATTTACACCCGCTCTCTGATACTGATCACATTGTCCTATAAATATAGCATACCTTAAACATATTTCTGTATATACACTACAAACAAAAAAGTTCGGGCAACACTGTATTTATATAAAAAGTACATTAAAATGAGCTTTTTGTATTACTTTTTAAGTAAAAAGAAAAAAAATTTCTATAACTACACTGTATTTGTTTTTTTGTTTTTTTTGTTTTTTTACAAGATATACGCACTTAACTATAATATAATTATCATACAACACCATATTTTGCTTTCGTCAATAAAAATATCTTATGCTTTAATTACAAATTTAGAAATTCTCGTCATTCCTTCCAACATTTAAAAATAAAATGGATTGCAGACCTTTCCTAGCGTTCACTTTCATTCTATAGGTATTTGCTTAGAACTCGTCTTTTGTCACATTCACAGATTAATTCAATGGAGAGAGGTCAGGTGATTGGAGCGTCCCAGTCATAGTTTCCAAAATGCTGGTCTATTCTTTTCACTGAAAATAATTTTGACATAATTCAGTTTTTTTTTATCTTTGTCTTGTTGAAAGGTGATTTTTTTTTCTTTCTAATTCTGCCTAAACCAGATGGTATAACATGCCTTTGCATAATCGAATGACCTTGTTCTTTTTCTTGATTCTCTTGACCGGAATCCATCTCTGTGTCCCGTAAACTCTCTGAGCTCTGCTGATCTAAGTCGATTTTTCACAGTAGAAAAATCATCGTTCATTTTTTCTGTTGAGAGGAATTACGTTCATCTGTCAATTCTATAGAATTTTTTTATTTAAATTCTTTTGCCCTAAATAAGCAAGTAGTTATATTCAGTAGCAATAGACTAGTTATTTTTCTAAATTTGTACAAATTTAGAAAACTTGTCAATTTTCTTTGAGAGTAGCCTTCTTTGAATAAAGTTTCAATTTGTACCCTCCTCCAAGGCTTACCGTCTTTGATTTTTACCATTTTCTGCAAATTACTTAAAATAAAAAAAAACCCAAAGATATTGCCTTAATGACATCATTTTTTCTTCAGAGACAGCCACATACGTTTTGTTTACAAAATTACTCTCTAAATTTATATTTATAATCTGTATTAACCCTAGAACAGTAACCATGGGTATATAGTACCCAGCACAAATTTTCCTATTTTTAATTACAATTTTCAGTACCTGATTTTCTTACCTAAATGTTTTTCAATTCCTATTAATGTTAACTCAAACTACAGTTTGAAGTGCCTGCATGTAAAATATTTCAAATAAAAATTTTTTTATTTTTTTATTTTTTCAAAACCGGGTATGATATACCCATGGTTAGTAGTGGTGTAACTTTAATTGATGGTTAGTGTTTTAGGGTTAGCATTTATCTTAGCAGAGAATTTTAGTGATCTCAAAATGTTTACTGAGAGGTTAATGGTGAAAACAAACTATATTTCTCTAAAATAATATAATTTAGCAAGAGATATTGTGGACATTCAAATTTGAACTTTTTGAGCCTGGAGAAAGATTGAAGAATAAACGAGAATACACTGTATTTGCTTAAATATTTATTGTAAGTGTAACCCGGATATAAGATTTTCTCTGGTCCCAAATTAGAGCCTTTGTTAATAAAACAAAATAGACCAAACCCAGATATAAGAGAAACCCGGATATAAGAGACTTATTCTCCGGTCCCGACAACTCTCTTATATCCGGGTTACACTGAAAATAAAATACGAAAATACTTTACCCAGTGTTTATTTAAAAAAAAAAAATGCAGGGTGGGCCCCAAACTTCGTGTGTGTGTATAACCTGAATGGTGTGGGATGTGTCCATTACTGTGGAAATTACTATAGGAACGAGTCGAGTCGCAGTCTCTGACTTTGCGCGACTCTTGTCGAACTCTCTGCTTTGGCAGAGGAACCCGAACGAGGCTTTGTCGCAGGGCAAAGTGTCGTCCGGGGAGGTAGACAGTCCCTGAACCCGTTTACACGGGTTCTAAATGGTCATATTTTCGGCTCGGGGAGCCCACATTAAACCGGCCTTGTGCCACATACGACCCACGTGGGAGGGTTGTTAAATATCGTGGGATGTGTCCTGCTGTGTTTTGGAATGGCCACTACTGAAACTAGAATTTGTCTTGACATTTGACATTTAATAGATCGGGCTGCAAACCATTTGCCATTTAAGCTCAACATATTTCAAGGTGTTGATGGTGTGTTCCAGCAAGATAACGCACCCTCACATAGGGAACATTCAACGCGAGTTGGTTCTAGTTCCTTCGGTTGACTTCCCTGAACTTGTCAAATTTAAACTTCATTAAGCATGTAAGTGACATTTCACAGATCCACTAAATTCCTTCCAACCATACACAATAAATACTTCTGATCTGTCCGGAAATGATCTAGAAATATATATATCCCGGCAGCAATTGTAGACTCAGTGCATCAGCGCGTAACCGCTGTTATTCAGGTTGAGGGAGGAACCATGATATTAGGTGGCTCTCTCTCTAATTTTGTGCAGTTCATTTCTATGTATTCTGTCTGTTCGCCCCCTCACTTTCTCACCCTTATTATGCAAGCCGACCAAAGGTTTCGCGATGTTAACACTTCTCGGTGTTAGATAAGTAGTTTCCATAAGACCGTGGCTAGCGTTGACATCAAATTATTTCTGTCCAGTACAATATTGTGATTATTGACAAATATTATTGTAGATATTTATTGAGGACTCGTACTGATTAAAACCGTTAAAGTACATTATTTCATCTATATCACTTGGTGTTATATAAAGTGAACATTGAAGTCAACACTTAGAGGCGACAGTCTGTTTCATGTTAGACGCAATCGTTAGGGTGCTGTTTTTGTATTTCTCCACTATGTATACATACGGGTCAGTGGTGCATTGTGGGTAGTCTATTTTGGCCTGAAGAAAACTAAAGTAAGGTTCACTCCTCCTCCTCCTGTTTTGCATTACATTGAACCAAACATGTCGGTGGCACTCGTTCAGGTGTTGTGGATACATTTGTGTACGTTGGCAATACATTGTCTCTAGACGGATCCCTTGATGCTGAAGTACGTACTCGAATCCAAAAGGTATTTGTTGCGTTTGGAAAGTTAGAGAAACGTATCTGGTAGGACAGTCATCACAATACTAAAGTGACAGTTTACCAAACTTGTGTACTGACCACCATGTTGTACTCTTCAGAAGTCTGGACGATTTAACATTATCATCTGAAATGGCTTGAGCGCTTTAATGTAAATTGTCCAAGGAGAATCCTTAAAATAAAATGGCAGTCTGATACTTGACACCACTGTTCCATTCAGGGCCTGCTGTCCTAGCATAGAAAACTTAGATTAAAAACCAGATGAGATGGGCCGGACATGTAGTACGCATGGATGACAGTAGGTTACTGAAGCAGCTATTTTATGACGAGCTTGTAATTTTTTTATTATCTGTGAAAGATTTATTGGATAACACTGAAATACATTATAGTATAAAAAGAAATGGTACGTTCAATCTAAGTGAAACAATAATTGAAACGAAGCAAGTTCAGTCGGCCAATGATGGCAATTCCAGAACAACGTAACTATAAACAATTTATTTTTCTATCCTCTGCCAGCCCAACCGCTATGATGGAGAAAGCATTACCTCGAACCGTCGGCAGTGAGACACGCTGCAAGAGGCACTCCGTTTCGCAAGGCTCGTTCCTTAATCGAGACGCAATCACGCCAATCCTCCGAAGCAACACCATCGAACGATGGCCAATAACCCCTGAAGTCTCCACTGCCACAGGAGTAAAAAAAAAATCTATCAGCAAGAAAAGAATATTTAGCTATTTTTTTTTTTTATCTCTGCGTCTCGGGCCTGATCAAATTACCGGCCGAGAATGTATCAGCACAGGTCGCATCCCAAATCAACGACTTACCCATTTTAAAAGGTTGTAAATAGTAAGCGCCCTCAGAATAAGCCAAAAAGAGATTTCGGGATTGTGTGAGTAATAACTTGAAAGAGCTTAGGATGGGGATGGATGGCTGGGTAAAGCTTGCTGGTGATCCCAATGAGTTGGCACAAGGCTGCTGTAGAAAAATGTAAGTCGGCAGAGGAAAAGAATTTAGAATGTGCAGCACTGAAAAGGGATTTGAGGAAAGGTATTACCAATAGCTTGGATGCCAGCACTGCAAGCTGAAAATGCGAGACATGTGGTCGTATCCTAATATAAAAGCTGGGTATGTTAATCAGCTGAAATCACGAGACTACCTAAATCTCTTAACTCCAAGTCCTGTTGATACTACGTGTGATCTGCAGGGAAGGATGTGAATCGACATCTGGATTGAAGTCCTATGGTAGTGTACAAGGATGACCTACCATATCAACCTCCCCTTAACCCTGTGAGGACTCTGGAGCACATCTGTCCTCTATGATATAGGCTTTACAAGTTGGCTGATGGTTTCAGGAACCACCTCCGAAGTCATTCGAGAGGAAACAATGATCTAGATTCAATGTAAGTGTTGATGGGCAAGACTGTAGTCATCGGTGGCGATGGGGCAATCAACATATATAACGTGAACACCACCTTGATTCCAGATCTCTCTCAACGGACTGGACCTGGAAAATGGTGAACAATTTTTATACTTTGGTAGCGTACTAACATCAAATACATTCACTTAAAAAAAAAGGCGTCGATAAGATCAAAGCCGCTTACGCAGCATACGGGGAGCTATTCAAAATAGTCTCCGGCAATCCTGGGCTGACACAACCCACCAAGCTGATGGTGTACCCAGCGGTTGTAATCTCGATTCTCCTGCACGCCTGTGAGATCTGGTTACTCTGCTGAAGAGACAATCTCAAATTGGAAAGATTCCATCAAAAAGAAACTTCGTCAAATTCTGTAGAACATGTGGCAGGACCGGATCAGGAAAAATGAAGTTCTCCTCCGTGCAAAGATGGAGAGTATAAAAACTATCATGACTCAACTTCGTCTTGGCCGAATACCAGAAATCCGATTACCCAAACAAATCCTCTTCTCAGAGCTCACCTGTGGCAAGAGAACACATGATTTAAGGACCCGTCAAAAACACCTTGTTGAGGAGAGGAATTTATCCGGTTTACTGGGAGACTGAAGCAGCAGAAAAATCAGTTGGAGAGAGATTTCCACAAAAAAACATCCTTCGAAAACAAGAGAAGACAAACAGAAGAGGCGAAGAGATCCCAAGAAAGGCCACAGCTCTACATTTCCTGAAAAACCCTTACACTACCATGCATTGGCTGCGGACGTCTCTTTACACCCAACATAGAACTTCTTTCACACACAAACGTCGATGCGCGCACACATACTCGGTAATGTTTCGCCAGCAAAGACATATGACTACCGAGCGTGTAAAGAATGCGTAGAAAGCGGTAAGCCCAAGACTTCCCGCCTCGAAAGATGTTGCAGGAGCAAAAAGTCTTCACGGAAGAAAAGCAATAACACCTTATAAAAAAAATAACTCTATCATACCTAGATAAATATAGGAAATTAAAGAAATTACGTACACGCATCAATAAAATGGAGTTATACGTTTGGACTATTCTTTGAGGATAATTTGTCAATAGTCACTTTTTCAGACATGAAGAATCTCTTAGGTAAGAGGGATGAGATACTGACGAATTCTAAGCTTAAAACATTTAACACCTTCATCCAGGTTAATGGCTTGACACTTTCAAGATTTTTCATACTAAAAGTAAACTGTTGATTCCTTTTATACAATGTTTAATTCTGTCTGCCTGAAGAGACAAATTGAAAAATATAA
>OZ038495.1:32801307-32848807 GCA_964036315.1 Acanthosepion esculentum | reverse complement strand
CTGAAAGTTGAAATGATGAATTCAACGGTTTTCCGTTGATTTGTCAACAAATCTTTTGTATATGTTGGCTGAGGAAAGTAGTAATTTCCTATCGAAGATGCTATAAGACGTAAGCTAGGCTCTAAAACCTAAACTTTTCAGTTAATCTGAATATTTGTGAGGATTGTTAAATTTAAACATTTTGAATAACTGTCAAAATATATACTTGTTGCAAAATAAAATCAGCATAATTGTCTATATTATTTACATTATTCGGACTGTTAACCTCAGTTTTATTGCTGTATTCACAACGTTTTGGCCGTTGTATGCTGGCTCCGGCCTTCTTTAGGGGATTGCATTTTTGAACAGAACCCTTTTATTCCACTGGGGTAGATCTTTCTCAAGGAAACATGGCCCAGTGGATAAAGACGTTGGTTACATCCAGTGGTTTGACACAGTTGTGAGTTCAATAACAGTCCACAGCAGTGATGAACCAAACATGGAGAGTTGAGTTAAAGAGAAATATCTGAAACATCAGGAAGAGGCATGCAACGTGGAACTAGAAACAATCTACCCCGGCGGACGAAATAAAGAGTCCGATTCGAAATTTCAGCCAACTGAAGAAGGCCGGTGTGTGCAACGGCCGAAACGTTGTGAATATAGCAATGAAGATGAAGATAAAATCCGAATGTAAATAATGTAAGTATTTATAATACCTTATCTCGGAGATGAAACCGCATATTTGCCTTGATAAAGCCAGCCATATGACAAAACACGACGGCTAATAACTAAATACAGTTTTCCTCTTGTCGATACAATCACACACACACACACACACACACACACATATATATATATATATATATATATATATATATATATATATATATTATAATAAAAAGAACAGTATGATATATAATCCGATGTTCTTTATATTTTTATTTTTACAAAACAGTGCTCAATGTAAATTTAAGTTAATATATATATATATAATCCTAATAACGATGGAGGTTTCGTCTCTTTACACGAACATTCCACATACTGAAGGAGTTAAAGCTTGCCATGAGTTCCTTAGTAAAAAAATTACCCAACAACCAAGTTACAGATATGTCAATTAATAAATTTCATTCTAACACATAATAATTTTAAATTCAGCAACAAACACTATTTACAGATTAGTGGCACAGCAATGGGCACGAAAATGGCACCTAGCTATGCTAATATCTTTATGCACATTCTAGAAAGGAAAATCCTAAACAATTCAGAATTTAAACCATTACACTACTTTAGATATATTGACATTTTCTTATTATGGACTCATGGATCAGAAAAACTAAAAAGATTTTTCATTTTCTGCAACAACTTCCACTATACAATTAAATTTACTATGGAACATTCATACACATCCGTCCCTTTCTTAGACGTTGTGATAAAATTAAACATACACTTTCTACCAGTCTATACAACAAACCTACAAACCAGCATAAATTCCTACACTTCAACAGCTGTCATCCTCTTAAATTAAAAAAAATGTATCGTATACAGCTCATTTTTAAGAATCAAACACATATGCTCAGACCATCTAGATATTCTACACAACATTAATAACTTAACAGAACAATTCCTAAAATGTAAATACCCAATAAATATAATAAAAGAAGCACTAAATAAAACTATCCATATAAATCGTAACACACTTCTCACATACAAGAAAAGTAAAAACAACAAACGGATTCCCATGGTATTTAACCATAATCAATATTCCCACACACTTATTCATAAATTAAAAAATGATTACAAGAACCTCCAATTAAACAAAAATATCAGACATTTTCGCTAAACCACCCATCAACGCAAAAAAACAAACACCTAACTTATCAGCTATCCTCACCTCTACCAAATATCTAAATAATACAAACCAAACAGGAAATTATAAATGTAATAAAACTCGTTGTCTAGTTTGCAAACACCTAATAACAGTGAATTTTCTATACCCAACTCCAAAATCAAAAAAACATCCACCTCATCTCACCTGTGATAGCAATAATATAATTTACTACCTATTCTGCACAATATGTCCTAATAGTGGATATATTGGCGAATCTGGAACTAATTTTAGATTTCGTTTCAACAACCACAAACAAGACATGCTTCAGAACAATCCGTATAGCTGAACACTTTAAACAATCAGGACAGTCATTAGACAACTGTAAATGTATATTAATAGACTCGGGTTTTAGTACAACAAACACACGAAGAAAAAAAGAAATACTGGATTTTAAAATTAGATACATATAAACTAGGGTTAAACAAAGACTTGGGTATTTTAAATCTGCATAAATATTTCAATAGTTAAAAAAATTTCTTTAGATATAGTTAAAAAACCTTTTTAAACAACATCTAAAATACTATCGTTAGATTTACGTTAAAAAATTCAAACATAGTTGCATTCCACATCACGTGACGTCCGCGTCTAACGACGAACGCTGTAAAGTGTAAACAAACTGCCAAATACAGTAATACAGTAGTAATTCAATTAATTTCTGAGGAAGGACCGAGGTGGTCTGAAATATTAAATATATATAAAAACATAGAAATAAATACTTTCGCAAAAAAAAACTTCAATTTTCTTTATTTTATCCATATTTTATATATATATATATATATATATATATATTTATTATGAAAAACCTTGTGGAGATATAAATAAACGGTTAGAAGCAATAATCAAATACTTCCACTGAGGAAACGTAATTCATAAGTTATAATTTAGAAATATAATTTCATTTATAACACGTGTAATGCATATAATTTTAAATTTTAAAAAGTTACCACTGGATTATGAAGTGACAGGAACGGGACAGAATCGGTTTCTCTGTTCACACTCTATCCAACTATTCTAGGGTTATTCAAAACATTATCTCTGAGATGGCTGTTATTAGAAAAAAAAAATATTTTCTTATCTGCCGTGGAAGATTCCAAGAATATATTGCAAGGATTTAAAAAAGCAAACAAACTAACAATGCAAGAGAAATGTATGTAAAATAATGTGATATTTTTGTGTGAACGCAAATTCAGGCATGCATACTACATATAGGTACTTATTGTGATATATTCTGAATATATCAGGTCTCTCTTGCCAAATACGCTGTATGAGGGCCTAAAAATTCAGTTCTTAGAACTTAACCACCAGACTAACTTATTTTAGTACAGCGATGGCTTGTTCAGAAACAGCCACTCTTGTCGGAAGGACAAGCAATTATCAGGATTTTAATTCCGTGTTGTTTCTCTCCTCCCCCCTCATATCTCCCCCCTTCATATCTCCCCCCTCATATCCCCCTTATCTCTCCCCCCTCATATCCCCCTTATCTCCCCCTTATCTTATCTCCCCCTTATCTCCCCCCTTATCTTATCTCCCCCCTTATCTTATCTCCCCCCTTATCTTATCTCCCCCCTTATCTTATCTCCCCCCTTATCTTATCTCCCCCCTTATCTTATCTCCCCCCTTATCTTATCTCCCCCCTTATCTTATCTCCCCCCTTATCTTATCTCCCCCCTTATCTTATCTCCCCCCTTATCTTATCTCCCCCCTTATCTTATCTCCCCCCTTATCTTATCTCCCCCCTTATCTTATCTCCCCCCTTATCTTATCTCCCCCCTTATCTTATCTCCCCCCTTATCTTATCTCCCCCCTTATCTTATCTCCCCCCTTATCTTATCTCCCCCCTTATCTTATCTCCCCCCTTATCTTATCTCCCCCCTTATCTTATCTCCCCCCTTATCTTATCTCCCCCCTTATCTTATCTCCCCCCTTATCTTATCTCCCCCCTTATCTTATCTCCCCCCTTATCTTATCTCCCACCTTATCTTATCTCCCACCTTATCTTATCTCCCCCCTTACCTCCTCCCCCCTTACCTCCTCCCCCCTTATCTCTCCCTTCTCTCAGATTGGTTGATTGCAGGCCTAAAGAACCCTCTACTCTTTAATCCATAGCTAAGAAAAAAGATGGATTCATACCTATTCCAAGGATATTTCTACTCAACTGTAATTCTACCTAGACTCGCTGATTTCTCTCTCAGAGCTGATAACCATTACATTACCCACATTAAATATCATCTAATTGTATAGTAAACCTCACCTAATGGTTCAGTTAATTAGCTTTCAGGTTTTACACACTGTTCTTTGAACGAATTAAGCCAAGGTCGTGATGTACTAAGTCAAAGAGTTTTAATTGCGAAATAATTAAACGAAAGAAAAGTGCTTAAAATTAAGTACGAGATTCATAAGAAATCGCCGTAGACTTTGTAGTCGACATCGCATTTACATGGTGAAAGCATTAATTGTACATCTCGTGCAGTTCTTGTAGACGAAATAAAAAGTTATTTGAAAAGTTCTGCAGAAAACAGAACAAAATGTATCAAATAAAAATATGCAAAAATATTGACAAATTAAATTTGGTCGGCATACTATTTTTTTTTTTCTAAAATCGAAATACAAATGGTTTTGTAAATTCAAATTAAATATACGTGTAATTTCGCATATATACCAGTGATATATATATATATGTATGTATGTATGTGTGTGTCTGTACTGTCTGCAAATATTTATTTATTAATCTATAGCCTTTAGGCATGCATGCTTTTGCCAGTTTTATAGTCTATATGAGAGCGTGTACCAGAACTTTGTACAGAGTTGGTAATAATTCAATTATATAAAAAAAATATGCGAATTTGAACTAATGTATATGTTCTATAATTGAACTACAATTTTATTCTTTAGCTTTTGCTATGTGTCGTTACTTTAAAATGTTTTCTGTTTTAGTTTTTTTTCCCATAGTATAGTTGTCAATACATAAATTACGGCTTACTTTTAAACGCAAGTTTGTTGATATCACATAAATATTCATTTATATCATATAAATGTTCAGTCCCAAATACAGGCATTAATATTCCTGAGTTGGAATAATATCTAATTCGGGAGATATAATGAGGATAGATGGTTTGGAGAGTTCGTTAATCACGTAACATATGGAAATCAAGAAGAGTAGATAAACCTCCATGACAACTTGTTTGAATGGATAGCAAAAAATGGGAGGTGTAGTAAAAACAAAATTACAATACACCAATAATCGCAAATTATTTTATATCTCAAAACATTATAGGATCTAATAGACAAAAACAAAGATCTGTTATAGTAGGCATTGTCAGACTGGAAAGAGACAAATCTGTGAGGAAGAAAATGCATGGAGAAGCTGCTGCGTCTGGAAATATGGCCTATTGGATAAAAGCACCGGTTGAAGTAATCCAGTGACTAGTCAAATAGTTGTGAGTTCAATAGTTCCAAAGCAGCGGTGTACAAGGACTTAGTTGACTTACTAAAGCGAAATAACTGAAACATCCGAAAAAAGGCATGGCACGTAGAACTAGAAAAATCTACTCCCCTGGAGGAAATAATGGATTCGTTCGAATTTCCAATCACCTGGTGTAGGCCGGAGTGTGCACCGGCCGAGACGTCGTGAATATGACAGACAACAGACCGAACAATGTAAATAGTTACAATATCTCAGATATATAGACAATTTTTTTTGTTCGGGTTAAAACCGTTAACCTCTACTGGATTCAATGTTTGTCTATTCAGAGTAGATCTCTCTACTTATCTCTCTTAGTTCGTATGCCGCATTGTGTTACAATTCTTTTGCGATGATCGCTAATATTGTATATGAGCCCAGACTGGGTTTGACCGTGATAATTCTGAGATGTGTACAATTTTCTGTTTTAATCAGGCTGGTGAATATTTAGTTCGGAATTGTGATCAGGCATGTTACGGTGAATCGTTAGTACGTTTAAGGTATTGTTATGCAATATTTCCCTACTATGATCGTATAATTTTTTTAAATGTAAATTTTGCTATTACTACTTACCCATATTTAAGTACGCCTTTCTCACCCACGGGTTTGTCTCCCATTCCAGCTTAAAAAACCCTACTCTAATTGGCAACGCCCGCAGTTGAATAGCCTTACTTTAAAGTAAGCAATACACACACACACACACATATACATATATATATATATATATATATATATATATATATATATATATATATATATATAATTATGCGGGAAGGCATGTGGATTTAAATGCCTAAAATGTCAGTTATTATTCAGATGTAGAGTAATGATAGTCTGTTTTTGTTTGCATGGAAGATTTCCAAGCAACGACAAACTCGTGCATACGAGATACTGGAAGAAAACACAACTACCAATAAATAAAAACTATGAAAACTCCACAAATAAACTGAAATGCCTATAATTGATAACAGAAGCCATTCGTTTATGCCAATGGCTTCACATACTTAACACATCTCGTTTTCACTCTTACGTGATCATTTGATGTCATGAGCAGCGGTGCGATTTTCACTTCCAGCGTGTCGTATGCTCGAGTTTGTTGTTGCTTGGAAATGTTCCATGCAAATAGAAACACTCAAATTACTCTACATTTAAATAATAATTCTAACATTTTTAGGCATTTAAAACATCATGCCTGGCCGCATGCACAATTCCGGAAAATCTTTGTGGAAAACAACTAATATATTTTTATATATATATATATATATATATATATATATATATAGGGCGCAAAAGTAGGTATGAATAAACTGTGGATTCAATACTTATTGAATTAATCCTATGACCCAGATAATATTGGAATAATATCTACTGTATATCTACTTCTGCAGTCCCTATAAACAGTGTTTGTGTGTACCTCTTTATATTTCCGTTTACATTAATTTCCTATTTACTTAAGTTTTTCTTTACCAGTATTCTATACATTATCAAAAATACTGTTTTAATTTGTTTCTAAGATTCTTCAGCTATCTTCTGTAAATTACATCCGGTTTTTCTTTACTTTTTTTTTGAAAGATTGATGCGTTCAGTTTTTCGTCGACTTCACCTTTTGATCTCTAGAATTTTGAAAATATGACTACATTGTATCTAATATGCATAACGAGTAGTTAGCGATGTATAAATGTATCGGCTGATTTGATGCATTGATAACTGATTAAGTGAAATGTAAGGATAATATGTAATCATTAAAAAAGATATTAATTACCGTATTTCCAAAAAGTACCTGGTTTAACAGTTTCTTTTCTCTCAGTTTTTATTAATTTATTTAAAAATGTGTCAGTACTTATCCGTATCCCTACGCGGACTGAATGTGGTAAAATACTTGTTTTCTGAATGCGTCTGATGTTGGATTAGGAAAATAACTGCTCAATCACACTCGGTATTTGCCTTTTGCAGGCCACCTCGATAGCAGATAATTTTCCATCGCCTGTAGCAAGAAATGGACTCATGTGCTCTGTCCCTTCAGGACATAAGCGATCATGGCTCTCCACTTCCTCCTATCCCTTTGAGCTCTCAATAATTTTCGTCCCTCTGTCACTTCCCCCAGACCACGTTCTGTCATCCACTTGCTTAAGCACGCCAGGTATGTCGTGCGTTGCTTTCCGTTGTCTCTCTTTCACTATATTCGACTTGTGAGTACCAGATTCTCCAGGACGACTTTTCTCATTACGTGTGCAAGAAACTTCGGCCGTCTCTTCCTGATATTACGTATAAGCCTCCTCCTTGTTTGCATCCTCTCCAAGACCTCATCGTTGCTATTATATCTTCAGCATCCTTCTGTAGAACCACATCTCCGTTGCACGGTCTAAAAGATAAAGAGACTCGAAGCAACATTCGCTGCCGTAAAGGAGGACATATGTCACGTAGCATCTCAGTACTTTTTTGTTTGTTACTATCGAAATCCTCATGCCCTCGCAATACTCTGCCTAACTTTTAGAATGCGTCCTTGGCCATCCCAATACGTCTTCGGATTTCAGCGTTGCACTTACCGTCCTTTGACAAAACATTTCCCAGATATTTAAACTTCCGCAGCTGCTTGATTTTTAGTGTCCCCGACCTGTAAATAGCATTTTGCGCTCATCTTTTTACTGATAACCATGCATTCTGTAGTTTATTCTTAGTCCCTTCTTCTCGCTCCCCTTCGCTACCTTCTGTAGGTTCTTTTCCGTGTCTGCTATCAGTACTGTCATCTGTGTATCTTACGCCAATGATAAATCCAGGTAGGATTTCCAACATTGGAGCTATATGCATTTACAATAAATTTAATATTTAGTACAAGCGCACAGCTGTGTTTTCAAGGTGGTACCACACAGTTCACTCAACAATAGATAAATCCCTTTTTGTGCACGCCAGTAACCTTTCAGGATTACTACTGGTTATGCATTTCAGGAAGCTGGTAATCTCATACGATATGATTCCTGAAGATGTTAGACACAACAGAAACTGGAGGGGAAAAAACAGTTAATTTTTCTTTTCTGCTGATAGATGGTGTGGCGTTTCCTTGTCTTACTTACAGCCAGACGTCCACGTTACGTTCATATTAACTGTAAATTACGATATTAATGTCCTGGAGACATGTTTTCAGAACGTCAGATTTGATTAAATTCGTTCGACCGTATTGCGAGGCGAGAGAAAGGGGAGGGGAAAAAGAAAGAGAAAAAAAAGGAAAAAGCCAGTATGTCGGGAGGGTGGGAGAGAGTTGGCGAGATTTGTAGCTGTCAGCAGTTTTTTTTATGCTTTTCCACTTTTTCCGCCTCTAATGGAACTACTTTATCAAAGTGAAGCCATGGTTTTCTTTTCTTTTAGCGAACTTCGCGAATGTTCGATGTACTTCACTTTCCCAGGGTGCATCAGAAAATGTCTGACTGTTAGTTCCGTACGTGTTTCAAACAGCTATATATATATATATATATAGTTCTATGGAGCTTCTATTGTTTTACGAGTGCAAGGTTCAGGCAAAGAGTGAACTAAAAAACACCACTATACAAATGATATTTAATTCTTGTTTATTGCTTTGGTATTGTGCATCAGTGTGTATATCTGCGTTCGCCTATATTTCTGATAGGTGCTTCGTGGCAGAGGCAGTTTCTTATTTGTTCTTTGGTTTTTGGTAGTCGACCAGGAATATGAAGAGTGATATTGTAGACTGTAAAGCTCTTCACGCATGAAATGCTAACGCAAAACAAATTAGAAAAATGTTTTAAATATTGAATCTTTCATTGCTATACAATGTAAATATAAATCTTTAGATTAAGTGGCCATTGCTAAATATAAATTATAGAACTGTCCAACCAAAGAGCAGGACAAAAGATAATTTCGAACAAGCATACTACAGCGTAACCCGGATATCCGAGATTTTCTCTGGTCCCAAATTAGAGCCTGTGTTAATGTATATATAATAGACCAAACCCGGATATAAGATACTTATTCTCCGGTCCCGACAACTCTCTTATATCCGGGTTACACTATATATATATATATATATATATATATATATATATATATACACCCACACCCAAGTGTGGGATTGGTATATACGGAGTAAATTCCAATAGCCAACAATTATTATTCTTTAAAGAGTGCTCAATACAGAGTAGAGCAGATATAATCATTTATTTAAATATTATAACATAAATATGTAATACAATCACTACAAAATAGCCATTTCGTTTCAACACTTCCAGTATCAACACTTGATAAGACACTGGAAGTGTCGAAACGAAATGGCTATTTTTGTAGTGATTTTATAACATATTTTAGTTATAATATTTAAATAAATGATTATATATATATATATATTTGTTTATATTTCTGATATGGGGTATTGTAACTATTTACATTGTTCTTATTATTGTCCTCGTCTGTATTTCCATATTCGTGACATTTTGATCGATGTAATCTCCGACCTTCTCCAGGCGATATACATTGGAATTTCGAACCGAACACTTCTTTCGTCCACCGGGGTAGATTATTTTAGTTCTACGTGGTACGCCAGGACAGAAAGTTAGGTATCCAAAAAAGGCATGACAAGGTGCCTCCCTAGTTTCACGTACAATTTTCAAATTTTGTTCACTGTTCTTTGGACTGTTATAGCTGACACACATCTTACCTGCCAAACACCTTGTGTTGTATCTCTTCTAATTGATCTCCAACTCTAAGTTAAAATGACGATCCCTCTTGCCGTTGTGACCTCTTGATCCAGTTTTCCTCTCCACTGTTCGCTCTTTTTAAAAACTTTTTCATCGTACTCTTGATGATTCTTGAATGTAATTGGAAGATGAAAGACAGTATGAATGTTGGTACTATTACTGAAGGCCTGAATGTTGTTTTTCTCTCACCATTTTCAGTTGGTCTGTCACGAAACAATTTAAATCCGTTCTTGTTCTAACTGAATAAATAAAAGGGGTTTTCAGTGATTATTACGACAGATGGTGTCAAGATGGCTAAACGTCTTATCTGAAAACCTGGAAAAAAGCAAGTCTATTAGTTTAGTGATTTTAAGAGATTTAGCCATCCCATAAAATGTTTAATATGCTGTTTGATGATTTGTGCAATTTTGCTGTTAAACCAGGTATATGCCAGCAGTGGCCAGTCTCCGATTCGATCTGGCTAGATAGAGTATAGATGTCAACTTCTTACGGGAGTAGTATAGCGAAATGACCATTTTTCACGTATCTTAAGCGATAGATTATATCTCGGAGTTTTACTTGAGGTTTGGACGTATATGCAGACAGATGCGTGTATATGATTGTGTCGTATGATCATAACGTTCGTTTCCCTATCATAAGACACTTGTTCGAATCTAGCATGGGAGATTGGTCAGATAATCGGCCTGTGAAAGCGAATCCAACATGCGTCACTATTGGAAGGTGTCTTTTAAACTATGCCACAGGTTGACATACTTTGTGTGAAATTAAGTAGACGAAAGTATTTAGAAGCCGGCGATGATTGTGCGAGCACGAAGTCACAATTCACCGTGAGCAAGAGTTTCAGTGTATTGGTCTTGTTAAAAAAAGATGGTGACGCCAGCTTATGCGTTTTCTGCTGGAACATAATCAAGGTGAGCGCGATATATAGAGTATACATCATCCTCCTCGTAGTTATAGTTTTTTTTTGTCTTTGGTTACGTGGTCTTGATCTTTTGTTTATCGCCTATAAGTATACCGTCTTCTTTACCTCTTTAGCCAGCTTCCCTGATGATCCACTTAGGTGAAACCTTGGTAGGTTTGTCTGGCTCTCTCGGTTTGACTAGGTCTGGTTTTCTTTTGTATTGAGCACTTTTTAGCTAAGTGATTACTCGTATCGTTTTTTTTTTCTTTGGGCTTTGGACCTGTATGTTGTATGATTATTTTCGACAGACGTTCATGTTCATAATTCTTTCTTTTCTCTTTTAAAAGCATTTTTCCCTTCGATATTGATTTGATCATTGAAAAATTAGGAAACCGAAGGTCTTCCGAGACGAGTGAAGTTACCTATATTATATATATTATTCATATAGGGTACATATATATATTATTCATATAGGGAACATATATATATTATTCATATAGGGTACATGTATATATTATTCATATAGGGTACATGTATATATTATTCATATAGGGTACATGTATAATGTACATATATATTATGTAGCCTTAAGTTTTTAAAAAGTATATCTTGCAGAAAAATGTTTCGGTAAAATCTCCATTTTTGACTACCTCTTTGCTATGCACTACGCCCCTTAAGGACGTGAGCATTCCTGACTCCATTATCACAATTACTATTAATACTTATTATTCAACAGCAAGTATAAATCAAATTTTGAGACATTTTCAGATCGAATCAGTTAATAACAATATATTATTTTAAAAATATATTAATCCTCAAATATAAACCGGGAATCGAAAAGAAAGTGGGAAATAAGAAAAAGTAAAAGTTATTAGGGAGAGGAAGATGTTTATTCTTTTATTTTGAAGTGATACGAAAATCAAACCTCATTAATTCTCGATTCAAAATTTATATTCAACAATAAATTAGAAATAGCGTCCGATGCAGATAGGTCTATTGGCAAGAATCGCACCTGGATGAGGTTAAAATGTTTTAAGAGAAATATTTTATAAATTTAAACCACCACTCATGTTGGCTATTCAGTCGATTAATGTCAAATATTTCCTTATAAGGAAACGGCAAACGGTATCATTATTTGCAATGTGGAATTCATCTGTAATTTTATTTTTATCACCTATATTCCTGACTAATCCTACATTGTGACAGAAAATCTACGAAGAAGGCTGATATATTGTAAGGGCCTGAATGTAAATTTTTCGGGGCTGAACTAGCGATCAAGGCATTTTCCAAACATTTTCATCGTAGTGGATTATTTTCTTTTTTAATCAAAGTAGTTTTCCTATGCCAAAATTGTGGTCCGTTTCGTTACGGTGAACAACCAATACGTTTTGTGTGTGTTTTTTAAACTCCTTGAAGTTTCCCCAATGTATTCATTCTGGCAATTCCTGCACTTGATTAGAGTAGCTCCTCTAAGATTTGGCTTTTTTTTTAATTGATAGTCTTTGATGGTTTTAGTTGTGACGAATTGTGTTGATTTTTCTTTTGTTTTGCCAGGAAGGACAATTTTACATATTGGAATATTTTGAGCCTTTTGCTTCGCATTGAATATGAAATAGATTCAAGAAGGGTCTTGAAATTATTTTTAATATATTTCTGCTCATCGTGTAAATATTGAGGCCTGCAAATTCTGAATGCTCTTAAACAGAATACAATGATCATTCCGAATTTTATTTTGTAATTATGATAGTAGTAGAATTTAATTAGGTCAGTTTTTATTGGTTGATTTTCGGGGGAAACGGAGTTTTAGGCCGTTGTTAACCTGGTGAAACATGATGTCTAAGAAATCTAAAGGTTTTTGTTGTTTTTTTTTTTTTGTTTTGGTTGTTGTTGTTTGTGTTTTGGTTGTTGGTTGTTTTTTGGGGGGGTATTTGTTTTTTGGGGGGGTTGTTTTGGTGGTGTTTTGTTTGGTTTTCGATTTCGTATGTAAATTCTATTCTGTGTTTGATTTTGTTTAGTTTATCTACAAGATCCAGTAAGTTAGTCCAACGGGGATATATTAATAGAGCATCATCAAAATATTGAAAATAAATTGTTTAGTCAAATATTTTGGAATAAATATAAGTCGTAGGTATTTATCTATTAAAAGTGCACGTAGTAAGATTATATATATATATAATGTCGGCGAGACAGGGGAAACGTCACGTGAGATTGAAACATGTTCTACCTCTCACATCAAATACATTGAGAAAAATATGTGATGAGACTACGTGAATACTTTTGAGTCGCTGTTGTGTGAATATTACAATACATATTAATATCTGATTCTATAAAAGTGAAATGAATTTTAACTTAGTTACGGTAGTATAAGATTATTTTCTTGACTCTTCCTCTCCATTGGTTTGTGTATATATCGATTATAACTGCACAAAACAACAAAATGCAACAATTTACATTAGTAGATGATACTAAAATTCTATATAGTACTCGCAGCAAGGCAAGTCTACAAAATCTAGAGACTTTTTGACAAAATAAATAACTGACATTAAATGAAATATCAATTACTACAGGAGATAACTTGAAGACTATGAAATATTTCGTATGCGCACAAGATAAGATATATAAATACATGATACATTCTTTTCCGGTGCGGTATAGTTTACACAGTCATTTTGCATCAATTTGAATCCTAGGGTTCCAAATATACCAAGATGTAACCAATAGAATCGTGTCTACTAAACTGACACCAAACCAGATATTCGAATGCAACTGAAAATAACAAAACACAAACACTGGAACAATGTGCTGAATTGTTCGGAAGAAAACAAGTGTTCTCATCATTTTAGAAACCTATCAAAATCTACAAATTCCTTTGAGAATTAAAACTCTAAAAAAATTCTTTATAATGGCAAATAGAACATTCGGGCATTTTCTACACACTTTATGTCCAGAAAAATCATAAGAAAACAAGAAAAATCACATAAAAAAGCTTAATCGCAATAACTCTCTCAGTCTTTTTATTGAAACTTGTGTTTTTATATATAATTTAAAAGGTTCAAACACTAATATTCTATGGTTATAATTTATTACATTGGAATCGTAATTCCGAGCCAATTCATCAGAACTACAAATTCAGAATGTGAATTTGTAGGTCTGATGGATTTCATCGTGATTACGATTCCAATGTAGTAAATTATAATCATGGAATATTAGGGTTTGAGCTTTTTATATTATATTCTTGCTCTGTATTGTACATTGAGCTCTACCTGGATTATATCCTCTTAGAAAAATATATATACTGACAACTAATTATCAACACACACACACACACACATATATATATATATATATATATATATATATATATATAATATATATATAGTGCATCTCTGGATTCTTGCCAAAATCATAGATGGGTGTGCAATACAATTTGGTTCAGATCAGGTATCTAGTTTCCAATCATTTTCTCAAAGACGTGACGTGGCTTCCCTCATGGTAACTACTTGGACGACTTCTTTTTCTTGACTACATGAATTTCAGCCTGCTATTAGATTAGCAATGTCTCACCGTTTTAATGCTGAACTAGCTAGATGCAAAGTCATTTCTAATCTAACAGATCTTTTACTTGCGATTTTTTTTTTTTTTAATTTTATTTTTTTTTTTTTTTTTTTTTAATTTCAACCTGTGGAACTTCCTTCCCAAATATGTAAAATCTTAACAAATTTGATAATCGTTATCTACTGTCTTCCTGATTCTTGTTCCATTTTCCCAGTCTCCTCCCCAAACGTTTTCAATCTTCTCATTCACTTTCACTCCGGGTAATCCTCTGCTTTCGAGTGGTATTGTCACCTTGGTTGGGGTGAAGGGATTAAGATATATATATATATATATATATATATACGAACAAGTAAAATCAAATGTGTTGATGCGACCAACAGGATATCTTCCAAAGGACCTAAAAATGGGAGGGGAATACTAAAAAATAAATTTAAAAAAAACCTGACACAAGAAAAAAATCAAACTAATAGGTAAGTAAACTCTTACCTAAGCAGTAAAGAAGTTCTTAATGCCAAGCCTATCGAGACGAGCAAAGAACTCTTGACAGCGTCAAACCCCAAAGATGCACTGCTGGAGTTACTTAAGATACAAGCTCTCGCGATTTTCAGGCGTCTAGAACAGAAAAAGATGGGTACCTAGCAATTATATCCAAGTACTGTAATACGACATAACTTTGTGCATTAAGGGGGAAAAATTTAAAAGAAAACCTATGTGTGTATGTAAGTATGTGTGCGTCTGAGTACAATTACACATCGAGAGGACATTGCAAAATATGACTAGATTATTTGGCGTGGATGTAATATATCTAAAACTCTTAATTTTTGTTTCTTTTCGAAGCTCTTCCATTCAAAAGGTTGGCAGCTAAATAATTGCTTTTTCTCATCATGGTAATAGATTACAATAATTTTACTAAGTGGATTCTCCTTGTGTACACTCGTAACTGAGTATCGAAATTCGGGTTTTCAATTCGTCTAGTAGCATGGAGGCTTTCAGTCAGCCAAAATTGGCTGAGACTTTCAAATAATGTCTTTTGTGGAAGTCATTTAGTCATAAGAGATATATTTTCGAATCTTTCTCATTTTAGATTTTGAAACTGAATATCACTGATAAAAATGACTGTCGTGTAAGAAAGTATGTAAACAAATGCAGACAGAATTTAAGCAGAAAGAATTGATTTCGCAGTGTGTTTTAATATATATATATATATATATATAATTAGCATAAAGGTTTTTTTTATATGACATACCTGATTATAGATCTCCACAACTTGCTGCTTCTAGTTCTAAGCAAAGTTTTCCACTTATCTCTTTCATTCTCATCCAGTTATTCAAGATCTTTAGTCATGTAACTCGCAGTTACCTTCTGCCCCGTTTAAATTCCGTGTATCCTGAGTGTCAAATTTTTAAAGACACGTGTCTCAGAAATTTCAACTGTATTTGTTTTACTTTAAGCTGCGGTTAAAAAAAATGGAATCAATGTGACGTGTTCAAATTCTGACTGAACCTGTGTTCTTCACTCTTGCCATTATCTTCATGTGAAAGGCATGAATCCATCCTGCTATCCACTGATAGTCATATAAATGAATAGCGGAATAATGCGTAGTGTCTGAAACGCATGTCAGTCAGTGCAGGAGAGTTATTCTGAATTCAAAACTGTTGTCTCGGCAACCACTACAATCTTACAAATGATTCCTAGCAATTCAGGTGCAATAAAGAAATGGTGTCTGGGAGATATCTAATGTCGCATTGAATAAATTAGACAAGATTTTTCTACTTTTTTTCAATAGGATCCACTCCTTAATAAAGGAGGGAATAAAATTACCATGTTGTTACATATTCAATTATTCCGAGTACTTTCGACATTAAAACACTGCCATCATCAGGGTGTTGTATTTTAAGAATATTAAGAAGCCTGCCTGTGAAAATAAGAGGGTCCTAATGAAAATAAGTAGACAAAACTTAACTAAATCATTCAATGAGACATGACTTAATGAAAACATGCAGTCAAAATATATATATATATATATATATATACACACACACACACATATAATCTCAAGAACTATATTCTTAAGATGTGCTATATTTAAGGGATAAAGAAACTCAATATCAGAGATAGAGCGTGTGTAAATATATAAGCGAACATAGGAGTCAACACTTAGAGGCGACAGTCTTTCATGCTTGATGATTGCATCTAGCATAAAACACTGTCGCCTCTGTGTTGACTTATATATAGAGATGTTTGTGCCTTAAGATATATGGATGTTTGTGCCTTATTAAGATATATGGATGTTTGTGCCTTATTAAGATATATGGATGTTTGTGCCTTATTAAGATATATGGATGTTTGTGCCTTATTAAGATATATGGATGTTTGTGCCTTATTAAGATATATGGATGTTTGTGCCTTATTAAGATATATGGATGTTTGTGCCTTATTAAGATATATGGATGTTTGTGCCTTATTAAGATATATGGATGTTTGTGCCTTATTAAGATATATGGATGTTTGTGCCTTATTAAGATATATGGATGTTTGTGCCTTATTAAGATATATGGATGTTTGTGCCTTATTAAGATATATGGATGTTTGTGCCTTATTAAGATATATGGATGTTTGTGCCTTATTAAGATATATGGATGTTTGTGCCTTATTAAGATATATGGATGTTTGTGCCTTATTAAGATATATGGATGTTTGTGCCTTATTAAGATATATGGATGTTTGTGCCTTATTAAGATATATGGATGTTTGTGCCTTATTAAGATATATGGATGTTTGTGCCTTATTAAGATATATGGATGTTTGTGCCTTATTAAGATATATGGATGTTTGTGCCTTATTAAGATATATGGATGTTTGTGCCTTATTAAGATATATGGATGTTTGTGCCTTATTAAGATATATGGATGTTTGTGCCTTATTAAGATATATGGATGTTTGTGCCTTATTAAGATATATGGATGTTTGTGCCTTATTAAGATATATGGATGTTTGTGCCTTATTAAGATATATGGATGTTTGTGCCTTATTAAGATATATGGATGTTTGTGCCTTATTAAGATATATGGATGTTTGTGCCTTATTAAGATATATGGATGTTTGTGCCTTATTAAGATATATGGATGTTTGTGCCTTATTAAGATATATGGATGTTTGTGCCTTATTAAGATATATGGATGTTTGTGCCTTATTAAGATATATGGATGTTTGTGCCTTATTAAGATATATGGATGTTTGTGCCTTATTAAGATATATGGATGTTTGTGCCTTATTAAGATATATGGATGTTTGTGCCTTATTAAGATATATGGATGTTTGTGCCTTATTAAGATATATGGATGTTTGTGCCTTATTAAGATATATGGATGTTTGTGCCTTATTAAGATATATGGATGTTTGTGCCTTATTAAGATATATGGATGTTTGTGCCTTATTAAGATATATGGATGTTTGTGCCTTATTAAGATATATGGATGTTTGTGCCTTATTAACAAGTCGAATTCAAATGTAACGTCTCGAATAAAAGAAACGTAAGGTACGTTTCGTCCGACACTTCTCCAGAAGAAAAATCGTTGGAATTAAAATAAACGACTGAAAAGAAACACACCCTACCACTTCCCTTGAGACAATAAGGAGAGGAAAAATACTTAAAATTCACCCAGAACGAAACACTCTCCGGAAAGTGCATGTTGATGTTTCAGTCCTCTCGGCCTGCACAGAGCCGGACGAGACGTGTTGATAACTACTTCCAAGATGACGTTTAGTCCGGACAGTGTGCAGCACGTTCAGGAAAGATAACATCGTATTATCCACCTCTTTACAATTTACGAAGAAGGTGGAGAGTAATATGATACCTTTCTTGGACGTACTCACCAGCGTATAAAAAAAGCCAAATTTTACTGGTTTGTCTCAGCTGGGACTCTTTTGCACTTCAATTCATGAAAATTAACTTTGTCAAAACACTAATCGTGCATTCACGATATGTTTGGAGTGTTAACTTGAATCCGAACTCAGGGTAACTACCAATGTATTTCTCTCCAACGGTTATCCTGAAAGTGTCAAGACTAAAACTCTATGAAATTAAAACATTTGGTCCATATAAGTCATGTCTACATAAAATTACCTTGGATTCTTTCTCGATCAATTATGCGTTATGATCTCCTCAACCGTCATACACTGCTTCAGTTTTGTAGTTGTACGTAACATTTTCACTATTTGATGTGCTTTCCCCTCCATCTGTAAGGATGGCTTGCCCTCCCATCAAGAAAGTTTTGTTATTTATCGTTCTAAATGTCAGAGTGGGGCTGACTATGTGAGTAAGATTATCCAACATTCGGAGGTACGAATTGCGCATCGCGTGCCTGGCTCTATACGCAGACATACTGTAATAACACCGGGAAACATTTATTGAATACTGTCACTTGTAAGACCAATTAATCAGCGAAATTCTTCAATGTGATGCACAGGGCTCGGACGAAACACCGTCTTGACATCTTTGAGACGGTTGTTATCAACACGTCTCGTCCGTCTCTGTGTAGGCCGAGAGAACTGAAACATGAACTGGCACTTTTCGACGTGTCTTTGTTTCGTTCTGGGTGAACTTTAATATTTTTTTGTTTATCCTCTCCTCCTCGTCTCTCTCAGATTTATTGCAAGGAGGTTTTGCTTTCAGTAGTTTATTTTTAATTCCGTCTACTTTTCTTCTGACGAATTGTTGGACGAAAGGTACATTAAGTTTCTATTTTTAATCGAGCCTATACGTTTCTATCCGACTTTTGATTAACAAAAGTTTACCATATTTTAAAAATAGTATTAGATGGCGTGGCACTAAAAAAATCTTCTCTCTCACACACACATATATATATATATATCCTGACGTGCTTTACCGATTTAGCCACAGGAGCGTTTCAATTAGCAAGGTCGATTCTACTGTTTTTTAAACTACAATCCTCCATGATTTTCTCACGTACGTTCATATCTGCTCAATGAGTATCCAAATACAAAAAATGACGTCACACATTATGAAATGGACAAAGTCCGAAAATTATTTTAAGACATTTTTTATGCTTATAAGTTCTTTTTATAGATACAAATATTTAAGTAAATGCTCTGTTTATAATAAACAGTATTAACGACATTTACCGGCCTGAGTGTCAGAGAAATTTTCATAGAAAATATGCGTCATCCGACATATTTAAGAAAAAAATACGTTGGTGGAGCAAAGTTGGTTGTTGGCGCCTTTTAAAATGCCTAGCCACCTTTTGCCAACACTCTCCACCCTGGGACAAGAGACCTTTTAGCAATGTTATTTGCGCTTAAGAGATTTTGACGAACTCTACACGAATTCGATGTCGGGTTAACATTGCGAGCCGATATCCTTTATATCACCTGCACAAGCAAGTTTACTTTAGCTATCTTAATCGGTCACCCATCTAGGTACTAATCAGGCTTGACGTTGCTTAACAACGGTGATCGGGTGAGAACTAATGTTTGGTTCAGCTTACAACAAAGAATCTTTAAGGTAAAGAGCATATTCATGGATCGCCATATTCTTTGTACCGTGTCCCTTCAGGGTGGTAGTGATAGTGTCTCTCCAGTTTCCTCTCTTTTGTAGCTGGCATTAACTTTTGCCTTTTTGTCATCTCCCTTAAATCTTGTTCCATCTGCTATTTACTAAAGAAGGCTAAGTAGGTTATGCGTTGTTTTTCTCTCTTGCATTTAAGCTATCCTGTGAGTATCAACATTTCCAAGACGTTTTTCATCATTATTTGTCCTTGATATTTCGTGTCGCCTCCTGACGTTAAATGTCTTTTTTGTGTCCATTTTCAATAAGTTCTACGTTGCTCACCTCTTCAGTTTATTGTATTTTCAGCATCCTTCTGTAAACCACATATCTGTTACTTCAAATGCCTTCATCTATGGAGAGATGGGCTATATTCTCAGCCATATAAAAGGACTGATATTACATAAGAATTTAATAGACTTTTCTTTGTTTCTAATTTTTTACTGTCTTATTATTTTGCTTATTTTTAGAAGGCATCTTTCGCAATTCTAATTCTGAAAAACAAACCTTACCAAAAAGAACGCAATGGCACCATATTAATACATAGGACTGTCTTCTGTAAATATTAACCCAATTGAAATTTTTTATTAACTAAAATTAATGTATATGAGAATGGAGAAATTTTCAGTCGATCTAAGCCAAAGGAATTAGGAAATTTTAAATTTTCTACGAGGAATTTTTAAGTCGAAATCTAAAAATTAACAAAACCTATGATTAAAAGACTGATGATTATAGAATAACAGGAACCGCATCAAAACGCAAAATTATAAAATATTTTATTTAAATATATTTCAGATTATGCCGGCAAAAATAAATATATCGGTGACCTATATCTAGTCTATTTATTCATAACGAAAAAATATGTTGAGTTTAGTTTGGTTGTCTAATCAAATCTTACACTCGTAAACTTCATATCAATATTTGTATTTATGATATATATTATCAAATAGAGTACTCTGTATATTAAGTAAATAAATAAATCTTTAAAATTTAATAGCTATATTTCTGTGAAAACGCGCGCGCACACACACAAACACACACACACTATATATATATATATATATATATATATATATATATATGATAACTTCCGGAACATTGGCACGTTGCCACATCTCGGGCTAATGTTTTCCGATGAAATGAAGTGGAAAAATTATATTAAGTTTCCTGCTACGAAAGTTGTTTCTAGCATTCGCCCATACCTTGAATATTTTTGCCACATACAGTAATGTGCTCCAGCTATATATTTAGAGATCCTGGGAAAACGTCCAAATAAGAATCTGCAATGTAGTTATATCTGGCCTGGAATCTCGGTTTGTCACTTCCCATCGCCGTAACTTAGCTTCGCATATTTTTTTTTATATGTATGCATACTTGGGTCGTTCAAAAGTGTCTAAGCCTCACCCAGAAAGATTAGAGAAACAATATATTTTTCAATATATTCCCCCTTGATATGCATGCACTTGCTCCAACGATGATTTAATATTGCAATCCCATCACGGAAGGTGGTGTCATCCTGGTCCTCCAAAAAACTCCTCCAAATCATTGCTTCCAAATAGTGACTATTCAGGTTGGATTTGAATTTAGGAAAAGGGAAGAAGTCAGACGGAGCTAAATGTGGTGAATAACGTGGATGGAGTAGCAATACAAAGGCACAGTTGGCTGCTTTACCTACTGCAACTTGAGCAATATGAAAAGGCACGGTATCATGGAGCAGAAGCACACCTGCTCTCAGCATCCCTCTGAGTTTCCACTTCCTTAAGTTATCTGAATCTGATGCAAAATACTGTCCATTAAATGTTGTTCTTTTTACCCAGGTAGTCTAATACTTATGCAATTATAATAATAATAAATTAATAATAATTATTAACTTGGAAACAGACGATGCCTGCTCTAACTTCTTCAGAGTTAGAGAACCAGGGTATTTCCACTGCTTTCTTTGATTCAGGTTGGAAGTGGTGAATTCAGAATACTCAGGGTAAGTCTTTTGCAGCTTTTGCTCTGATGTCATTTTTAGGACCCATCTTGCACATCCACAAGATTTCGATTAAAACAGTACAGTCCAAACAACAGCTAATGCCTATTGACTTAGCACATTGCTGGACAGTAAGACGTCAGTTTTACAAAACTCTATGGTGAATGGTATCATCATGCAAATCTGTGGTTGAGCTTTTGTGTTGTACGACGTATTCATGGATTTCCTTGGGTGTCAGACTTTCAGCAAAAGAAAGTTATAACTGCACGAGCCACTTGTGTCCATTTCTAGACTTGTCACGGACATCGTTTCTATCTCTGGCTCTCACCTTCACAGAAATTAAGAGACATCTGAATCAGATTTTCTAGTGTTATGAGAGGGGGGGCCAGGATGTTGCCGCAATGATGTTCTACTACAGCTTTTCTTTCTAGGTGAAGCTTGCAACCAATGGAAGGACACTTGTACATTTATGACAATTGCTATGATGATTTTTTCTTTATTGAAGTTCAGTACTAGATTGAAAACATTTTTAAGCTGAAATGTTTACATGTATCAGTAAGTTCTATGCTATAAACTTTCCGCAATTATAGCTGGTGGAATTATTTTCCGGTGTTAAGATTTCTATCCAAATTTGATCTTGAAAACTACAAGATTCAATGTCAGTTGTTATCATCTTGATTCCAGTATTTATTATCTGCGATCATTAATGTTTTTTTATTTATGATATTCTTTCATACGCTGTAACTCCATGAGATTTAGGGTATTTATTGCACTGATTGGATGAAATTTTATATATATATATATATTATATAATAGGAATATATATATATATATATATATATATTATATAATAGGAATATATATATATATTATATAATAGGAATATATATATATATTATATAATAGGAATATATATATATATTATATAATAGGAATATATATATATATTATATAATAGGAATATATATATATATTATATAATAGGAATATATATATATATTATATAATAGGAATATATATATATATTATATAATAGGAATATATATATATATTATATAATAGGAATATATATATATATTATATAATAGGAATATATATATATATTATATAATAGGAATATATATATATATTATATAATAGGAATATATATATATATTATATAATAGGAATATATATATATATTATATAATAGGAATATATATATATATTATATAATAGGAATATATATATATATATATATTATATAATAGGAATATATATATATATATATATTATATAATAGGAATATATATATATATATATATTATATAATAGGAATATATATATATATATATATTATATAATAGGAATATATATATATATATATATTATATAATAGGAATATATATATATATATATATTATATAATAGGAATATATATATATATATATATTATATAATAGGAATATATATATATATATATATTATATAATAGGAATATATATATATATATATATTATATAATAGGAATATATATATATATATATATATATTATATAATAGGAATATATATATATATATATATTATATAATAGGAATATATATATATATATATTATATAATAGGAATATATATATATATATATTATATAATAGGAATATATATATATATATATTATATAATAGGAATATATATATATATATATATTATATAATAGGAATATATATATATATATTATATAATAGGAATATATATATATATATTATATAATAGGAATATATATATATATATTATATAATAGGAATATATATATATATATTATATAATAGGAATATATATATATATATTATATAATAGGAATATATATATATATATATATTATAGGAATATATATATATATATATATTATAGGAATATATATATATATATATATTATAGGAATATATATATATATATATATATATTATAGGAATATATATATATATATATAATAGGAATATATATATATTATATAATAGGAATATATATATATATATTATATAATAGGAATATATATATATATATTATATAATAGGAATATATATATATATATTATATAATAGGAATATATATATATATATTATATAATAGGAATATATATATATATATATTATATAATAGGAATATATATATATATATTATATAATAGGAATATATATATATATATTATATAATAGGAATATATATATATATATTATATAATAGGAATATATATATATATATTATATAATAGGAATATATATATATTATATAATAGGAATATATATATATTATATAATAGGAATATATATATATTATATAATAGGAATATATATATATATATTATATAATAGGAATATATATATATATATATTATATAATAGGAATATATATATATATATTATATAATAGGAATATATATATATATATTATATAATAGGAATATATATATATATATATTATATAATAGGAATATATATATATATATATTATATAATAGGAATATATATATATATATATTATATAATAGGAATATATATATATATATTATATAATAGGAATATATATATATATATTATATAATAGGAATATATATATATATATTATATAATAGGAATATATATATATATATTATATAATAGGAATATATATATATATATTATATAATAGGAATATATATATATATATTATATAATAGGAATATATATATATATATATATATAATAGGAATATATATATATATATATATATAATAGGAATATATATATATATATATATATTATATAATAGGAATATATATATATATATATATATATTATATAATAGGAATATATATATATATATATTATATAATAGGAATATATATATATATATATATATATTATATAATAGGAATATATATATATATATATATATATATATTATATAATAGGAATATATATATATATATATATATATATATTATATAATAGGAATATATATTTATATATATATTTATATATTTATATATATATTTATATGTATATATTTATATGTATATGTATATATTTATATGTATATATTTATATGTATATGTATATATTTATATGTATATATTTATATGTATATGTATATATTTATATGTATATATTTATATGTATATGTATATATTTATATGTATATATTTATATATTTATATGTATATATATATATTTATATGTATATATATATTTATATGTATATATATATATATATATATATATATTTATATATTTATATAGTCGCCTGACGATTGCACTAGCATGAAACAGACTGTCGCCTCTAAGTGCTGACTTCCATGTCCACTTTTATATTTACACACGCTCTATCTCTGATATTGAGCACTTTACCCCATAAATATAGCACACTTTAAGACTATATTTCTGCATATATATATTTATATATATATATATATATTTATTTATATATATATATATATATATATATTATATATATATATTATATATATATATTGTACAATAGCTATTAACATTAGGTTAATTATTTCTATTTCATCTTGTTAATTGAAATAAACTTTTAAATGATTTTTCAAGAGCCAAACGACGTTTTGGGCGTTGTATGCTACTGCCTTCTTCAGGTGATTAGAATTTATATTTGCGAATATTTTTTTCTTAATTTCCACCTAAATTACCTGTCTTCATACTTTTTTTTATAAACAAATTATATTCTGTTTCAACAGACCCTGGTGCTTACATTAGGCTCTTAAAATTTTTCTCAATCAAGATAACCTTCCTCATGTAAATAGAAGGCGTGGTTATTAGGATTCAATGGTGTGTGTATATAAATATATATCGTTTTCAATATATTCATGTTACCTGTTTCATTTTTATCAGATTTTCCAGATTTCTACTGCATCCGGTTAAGAATTGGGGGTCAAGTGTACAATGCTTATGTTTTGTTCGAGTATTTTCGCCCTCTGCTATTTTTAATCAGGAACTAAATGTCGCCACTATAGTTACATTATTCGTTAGTTTCTGACAATACGTGGAGAAAAATTAAACCACATGACACGGCACTCGAAATCCTTCAAAGAAAACAGCGTATTAAAAACCCAATAAACATAAAATTAAACTTTCGATAATGGGCATTGAAAGGTGAAATCTCCCAGACGACGATCAACAAAGTTCAAATATTCGATTCGTATGAAAACTTTATAAAAAATATCGAATCGATTGTCTTTAATGAAACCAGTAGGGTTGAAAAAAAATTGTTGCGATATATATATATATGTATGTTTGTGTGTACGCGTATTAATAATACATAACCCACGGCGACAGTATTAATACATCTCCAGGCATTAGTTGTTTAGTTTGTCATACTGTCAGTATGGGATATGTATTTTTATTAATATATACTTAATAATAGCTCTGTTGTTTAGCATTGAGCACTGTTTTCCTTACACCAAATATATGTGTATGTATTTTTATGTGAACACTTACACGTACATTTATATATATTTATTCATTTGATTATTTACACACACTATATATATATATATATATATATATATATATATATATATATATATATATATATGTGTGTGTGTGTGCGAAATAATTAGGATATTAGAGGTTTGTAGGAAAGGTAAAGTGTTGCTAGATTCGGATCCAAAGGTAAAATCTCTTGTGGATTCGATGTTAATTTTCTTGACAATGAGTACATTTTTTTTGTAGATAGCTGAAGTGTATCAGATTTCTGGAATAAGTATTTTGTGGTAAAATATTTTTGAAAAGACCACTTTCCAGAAGTTTCATATATAGACTAGCCTAAACGCCAGCAAGAGAGGCCCCCATCAAACTTTTTGTCTATATACATTGCTATCGAAGGTGACAAATCATAAATTGATTAAATTGGCCGTTTTTATAATCTAATATTTCGGAGACGTAATCTTGTTTTCGTTAAGTATGTGTGTATTGTAGTGTTGTTTGTTTGTTTTTTTTTGTTTTTTTTTTAATTAAATTTAGCCATTTTTGTATGAGACAATTGCTATATAAAGACGTTATATCTAAGCTGTTCATTTCTTTGTTTTTTAATTTATTTAAACGATCACCCGAGTTCGATATCCGTGGAATTAATTGTGCCAACAAATGGAGCTAATGTACCGACTAGTTTGTAATGAACTACCTATTCATCTCAATTACATCTTCGTCATATATATTTTTTTCCGTTTATACGTTATTTTTATACATATAATTTACGTAATTCTTTTAATTAAACAGTATTAATTGCATTTACCGGCCTGAATGTCCGAGAAATGTTGTAGAAAATGTGCTTCTCAGACAGGATAATTTACTTAGGATATAATTTATCAAGGGGAAATATATTAAAATTGTCAAGCTTAATCCATTTCATAAAATATATAATCGAGGGCTGGTACGAGGAGAATAGAACCGGTGGCTTGCGGCCGGGGTGAAGCATTCTCGAAGGAAAGGAAACAGCAACATCGGTGGAGGGCGCCATCACGTGCATTGGTTACACTCGAGACCGTCATACAAATGTGGGCCTGTACACTCATAACAGATGCTGCGCCGGTTAGGCAGCATTTGGGGCGCAGATCCATAATGTCTCAATATTGACGCATATCACACACACACACATACATACATACATATATATATATATATACACATACATATATATATATATATATATATATATATATATATATATATATATATATATATACATACATATATATATATACATACATACATATATATATATATATACATACATATATATATATACATACATATATATATATACATACATATATATATACATATATATATATATATATATATGAGAGAGAGGGGCGGGAAGATGACATATGATAGAAGTGATACACACAATTTAGGGGAGCTTAAACTGTTCCTTAATATGTGTGTTTACTATTGTAATTCAGGTGTGCCATTCTTGTTGCAAAATATTTCTGTAAATACGGTCTTCGTTGCCTAAAGAAATGTCTAATAAAATTTATACGAATACCTATGAATGTAAATAAAATATTTAATTATTAGAACAAATGTGGAATACAGTAGAATCCCTGACAAGAAGGGCTTTTGGACATGAGGAATTGATTACAAAGTCCGAATATGAGGGTTTATATTTAGATTAAAATAAAACTGAAATTTCATTAAATTAAGTATGCCACGTATGCAAAACAATGTAACGAGGATTTTTTTAATCGTTGTTGGATGATGATTCTTTCTCTTCTAATGTCACTCAACTTTTTTCCGCATTTCGTTTTGCTTTTGTTCTTGAAATGTTTTAAATGAAAGACACTTTAACTCTGCGTGCGTTATTGCAATTGTCATAGCTGAATGCTGGCTTTCTTTCCATTAAACTGACAACTTTTTCACTAGCTTTTCAATTTCAGTCCAGGTTTCATCAGTCCTGTGTCTCGTTGTCGTCCTTTTCCTCTTGTTCCCATCATCTTTTGCACCAATACAAACCATTAGGGCGAAATAAGCATGAGTAATTATCTAAAGTAAATTTTCTGAAAAACAAATCTTAAATCCGTTACATATCACCCAAATAGTTCAAATATACACATGGAAATCATGTCCGGTTTTAAGGGATCCTACTGTATTTCAAGATATCTACTCATGAGTCACAATTTTGTATAAATAGGTTCTCGTTTCTTTATCATCAAACTAAATACACTGACTAAATTCATATACACAACGAGACGAAGTAACCACAATAATTTGGTGGGATTCTTCTTCGGGGCATTAAATTGAAATGCAATGTCAATCGCTATCTACTGTCTTCACGGTTATTTTTTTTAATTTTCCCGCTCATTATTAGAATTTCTGTTCTTAATTCTTCCACACCCTGTAACTCATTGTGTCTTAGTGGCTTTACTGCCTTGCGTGGGGTGATACCGATAAAAAAAAACAAAGATTTTTAAATAGTTATCTGTGGCAGCGAAAAGGTTAACATAAATGCTACAGTAGTTTTGCAGCTTAAATGAAGTGAAGAATAAACAAACATTCTGCTGGAGGATTGATTCTTTTTTTTTTAAATTTCCCGTTAAAACTCTATCAGCAATTTTCATGACGAACGAAAAAGTACGATTCAACAAATAGCAGTTTAAAAAAAAAAAAAAATTAACCAAAATGCTTGGAAAAAATTCAACATAATATTGAATGACGTTTCATTAGTTTACAGGTGTTAGGATTTGAATTTTCCAAAAATGAATCCAGAACATATGCACAAGTGCATGAATAGTTCAGTTAGCTAACTTCAAAATTGTGCAAAAAAAAAAGAAATCCTCTAAAAATCATTATGATGAACAACTAACAAAGTTGTCAGTTCAGTACAGTAACACTAATAGACCATTTCGCTAATGATCGTTTTTGTAGATTTCTATCTGGTGCCTATTGTCTACTTACAAAGAGCCTGTATATATTAACGCTAATGAACCTATTGAATTGCACGCGTATCTTTACGTTTCATGTTCCCCTGCGGTGAAAAGTCGACCTGAAGCCAAAGGCCATAAACAACAAAAATAAATTATAGAAACTCTAAAATATTATAACGACTTATTTTCCTCGAAGTTGCATTCTGAGCAAATCTTCCCTTTTCAGACACCGCTCATTATTTTAATGAATATATTACCGCGTTGAAGATTTTCATGATTTGACTTGTTCAATATATTCTCATTCTGGCGTGGTAACTTTAAAAAAAATAGTCAACAAATGATTTCAGTTTAGTTTCATCGGTTGAAAAAGCTATTTGGTTTATTTTACAAAATTTAATCTAATTGGAGTAACAAGTTTAAAGTGTAATAGCCCAAGATGGGCGAAGAGCAGCGAGTCAACAGAAAAAGGAAGAGAAAATGACGAGTGACGGGGGTGAGCGGGGGATTAAAGATGGAAACAGAGGCGAGTCGGTTGAGGACATAATAATAATAATCATCATCAGGGGGATAATAATGATGATGATGAGGAGGAGAGAGAAAAGGTAATAGGGAATAATAACAATAATGAAGAGAAAAAGGGAAAGGTGAAATAATTAAAAAAAATAATGACAGAACTGGTAATGGGGAATAATAATATTGAAGAGAGAACCAGGTAAGGGAGAATAATAATGAAAATGATGATAATAAGGAGGAGAAGAGAACAGGTAAGGAATAATAATAATAATAATAATAATGAGGGGAGGAAAGGTAAGAGCGAATAATAACAATGAAGTGAGAGAAAAGGTAGGGGCTGAATAATAATAAAGAGGGAGATAAAATGTAAGGAAGAATAATAACAAAGAGAACAGGTAGGGGGTACAATAATAATAGTTAAGAGGAAAGGAAAGGGGTGATAATGATAGGAGAGAAGAGATAGAATAATAATGAAAAAAGGTAAGGGGGAATAATAATAAAATTAAAAAAGTAAGGAAATAATGATAATAATAATATTAATGAAGAGGAAAGGTAAGAGTGAATAAAAGAACAGCAGAAGGGAGGAACAAAAACAAAAGGTGAGAAAAGGAATTTGGATCACCTGACATCCCAAAAATACATTAATTTAAGACAATTGATTGTGTCCGTTAAGCAAAAGTTTAATAGCAACGTAACATAATTAGTTGGAGATTTGCATCAATGATTTTATATGTAAATAAGGCAATAATAAATAGGTGCATTTATTATTTCTTTTGAAAGACGTAAAATAACATTTTACACAGATATCACCATAAAAGTCAGTTTCCACAATAAAACATGATATTAAATAACGCGTTGAATATATATATATATATATATATATATATATATATATATAAAATGTGTGTGTTTACAAATGAGGTTGAATATGTAAACTTTTATGTGCATAATTGTATACGCATATATGTATGTATTTACAAACATACGTGTATGTATACATGTGCGTTTATATATATATATATATATATATATATATATATATATATATATATATATTAAAGGCTAGTGAAAATGTACCGGCTCTTTGAAAACAAAAAAAAAAAAAACGAGGAATCCTTAAGTCATTCCTATTCTCATTCACCTATTTAGATATAGTTGTTGCACTGTAAAGAAAAAAATAATTTGTTCTTCGTATTTATAAAATTACTTTACGACTTAACCCCAACAATTTTTTTATCCGAAAAGTAAACAAAAAAATAAAATGTAAAATTTATACTCATTGGCCCATCAGCCCAAAATAGTTTATAAACTCCGTTTTCAGGGTGACCAACTGATTCAGCTTGCATCGGGGTCTCTCAAATAGTGATAAGTTCAAACATAATTTGCATCACTATACGACAGACCGCAGCATTCCACTGAATTCAGCTTAAGCTCCTAAAAAATGAGGCTTGCATTAAAACTGGTCGCAATCAATGGAGATTTTTCGGGCTGTTATGCGAGGTAATATACATACGCAATTGTATTAATCTATATATAAAAAAAATTAGAATGTCAAGGCGTCACACCTTTTCAACGTTGCTCCTAGTTGCCGTAGATCGAGTCTTCGAGGAAATTAAAATCATTACGGGCAAGTTCCGGACCCACAAACCTAAAATTTTAAATTCCCAAATTTTCTTTACTGTGATTGTTTTCGGAGATTTTCTTACGCAAATTTTTGCAACGAATTTTTTTTCATACGGCAACAATATTTATAATTTAGAAATAATCGAAATTAATTACGAAATTCTCCCACGAAATAAAAATATTTTTTATACGTAAATTACAGACCTACGTACATTAAATTTGTTTAAATTAAGTAGCAACAGAAGAATGTTTAAAAAGTAAGCTTATATATTTAATAATTTTGTGCTTCTGTAGTTTATTGTTGCTTATCGCATCTACTCCTCCCTACCTATTTTGATGATGGCACAATCAAGAGCCCTCCGCCAAAGCTATCTTAAATGCCACCTGATAAGGCGGCTTTTAAGCTAGTATGAAATATGCCTAAAGTATTTTAACGTAAAAGATATCTCTTGGGAAATATACCCCGCTTTCTTGAATAAAAAAAAAATATACACATCTATATTTGCTAAATCGCCAAAACAAATTATCATTTTTCTCAAAAGTTTCCCATTTTAGAATTTTGTGTATTTTCATTCAACAGATGAGTTAAAATCAAATTAAATCTCAGTGATATTTTCTTTTATTCTTTTGACAATAGCTTCAGTTCTTGTGGGATAGAGGCAGATTCAAGCTGCCCGTAATAGAAGCACTCATTTTTAAAAACAAAATGATACTAATAATAAAGTGAAACGATCAATACTCTTTTTAACCTCAATTGCAAAGAGAACAAAGAGTCGGCCAAAAGGAGAAAATAAATTTAAGTAAACTAATTCAAGATTGAAATAAGTTCGAGTTTTTAATCGTATGGGGAATGTAAAACGCAATTTCCTTTTTATAAACTGAATTGTTTAAAACAAAATCTTGGAAAAATTCAAATTCGTTAGTCACCCTGTGAAAATGTTTCGACAATATTCAACGTGAATTCTAAAGTTACTAGAATATGTCTTAGGCTGTGTTCAGTATGACAGTTTAATTCACAGAAACAGAATAAAAATGCTTCAATTTTTCACAAAAAAAAATAATAATAAAAATATGTCTTACACATTATCCACCATTTACATTGTCAAACATTTTATGCCCCCATTTTTACGTTTCTCATTCCATCGATTGGACGATTTTCCACCGTAGGCGCTAAAACGTCATGTATATTTGTGGCAATCTGTTGATAACTGATAAGATTTATTGTCCAGCTATATTAAATAAGCATAATTTTCTTCGGCTGTATTAGGACAAACATATTGTCTATGCGTGATTGCAATTTCTATCAGATCTTTGCTGTCAGGCTTGTTACTATGAGTTATTGTATACATATCGGTACAGTGTGTTCAGATATCAATCAAGGGCAAATATCGGCGTGCAACTTTTATTCAACCGTACCGGGAAGGTATGTCCGGTTGCCCAACTTTTTATTTGGATTTTTCTAACTTCAACTCAGTAATTTTCAATCAGAATTAATTGTCATTTTGATTTTTACATGTGCACAAAAAATATTTGCACTTGCAACCATGTAAAATAATAATACAGATTGTAAATATAACGGTTTATTGATTTTGAACATAGGCTTTAATTAATATTTTTATTCCAGCTCGATAAAAAAATTGACATGGTTGTAATTGATTTAATAAAGATTTTTCTTAATGAACATATACTTTAATTTAGATTTGTTGATTCTCTGTAATATATATATATATATATATATATATAAGAAATATAGTCTTAAAATGTGCTATATTTATGGGATAATGTGCCCAATATCAGATATAGCGTGTATAAATATAAAAGTGAACATAGAAGTCAACACTTAGAGGCGACAATCTGTTTCATGCTAGATGCAATCGTCAGGCCACGAGTGCTGTTATTTTTCTCGGCTATTTATATATACGGGTCAGTGGTGCTTTGTGGATTTTGGCGGTTATTTTACCGGAAGTCGTTTATTTGTTTATTTATTTGGGTTAAATTATTTTGCTTGTTTTTATTTATTTTTTATTTTTTATCTTATATATTTATTTATATATTTTCTCTTTTTGGTTTTCGATTTTTAAGTAACGCAGTATATTATGTTTTCATTTTTTTATCGTTATATAACAGTTATAGCTATTTTTTTTTTTTTCCTCCGATTTTTTTGTTTTGATTTTTTATAGTCTAATTTTTTGGTCATAATAGTTTGCTAATTTGTTTATTATTTACTTTATTTATTGATTTTCTTCCTTATTTTTTATTCTATTCCGTTTATTTTAACAGGTGTGGTTTGGTAACTTGTTTGGATTAATTTATTTTGCTTATTTTATTTATTTTTTCCGTTTTCGATTTTTAAGTTACGTAGTGAAAATTTGTTTTCGTGTCTGCATTTTGAGATTAGCTCGGATCTTTTATTTAATAATTTATTTCGGTCTGGGAAGGTAATGATAGTTATTTTTCTTCCAAGCAAACTTTGCAAGTTTTTGATAGGTAGTTGTAGGCTGATTGTTTTTATCTTATTTTCCAAGATATTTTTGGTGTGGTGTGCGTTTTGTTTTTTATTTCCCAGATATCCTTAGAAAGCATTGTCCTGTTCGCATATTTACTATTTGTGAAATATGTTTTGTGTACATAATTTTTGTTTCCAGGGTCCTTCAGTTACTTCAATGTATAGTTTTCTTTATTATCTGATGATTTTATCGTGGCTTGCTAGATTACATTGTTACATTGTTCTGCAGTTTCACGTAGGTTTAATTTTCTTCGTGTGGTTTAATATATATATATATATATATATATATATATTCCGTGTGGTTTGTTTATATATATATATATATCTTGTGGGTTCACTTATGCATAGCACTTAGATTTTATATATATATATATATATATATATATATATATATATATATGAGGGAATGTGGTTAGAACGTTCACGTTCTGACCAGGGCACAGAGGTTCGAATCTCATCATGGTCGAGTTATTTGATGGAGACTCCCCGATGTTATCGGACTGGAGGCAGTCGATGCCAGCGTGCGGCACCTTTTGGAAAGTGCTTGAAAAACATACTACGGGTTGAAGCAAGGTTTGTTAGTGAAATTCTGTAGATGCTACCCTAGCACGTAGTCACAAGTCATCGTGCCCGAGGGTGTGAGTGCGATGGTAATATTCAAGTTGTTGATCACGCAAGATAACACTTTAGTTGTAATATAAACCATAGATGGGCTCCAGTGGGAGTTGAACAAAACACAAAATGCACCTGAGCAAACAACTGCAATAGGGATTGGCTAGCCGCCTGAGACGAGTATCCTCGAATACGAGTGACCATATATATATATATATATATATATATATATAGCTCAGAGAGCTCGTGGCAATAGAAAATATTCGATGTAAAAAAAGAGATAAAATTTATACTAATGATAAATATACAGGGTGATTGAATAGTGACTCCCTATTTTATGTATGATAGACTCGCTCAAATTTAAAAATTATGGTTAGACGGGAGAGTCCATCATGTATCAAACGGGAAGTTAGTTTTCACCCAACCTGTGCATTTGTTTCTCACCGTTTATTTGTTCACACACACACACACACACACACACACACACATATTCATTCCTCCTCCTCTGTGAAGAATAAGACCACACCACACTAGATATTGCTACTGTGGTTACTATATTTTGTTTTCCGCAATGGGTGGATTATTGTTGGATGTATTTCTTCCGGCTTATCAACCCGTTGCACGTTGTTTTAATCCGGGATATATTGTAAGAATTTTTTTTTGAGTAGATATGCACTACGAAATTTTTGAAGATTTTCTAGATACAATTCCTATTCGTAAGTGAGAGGAAAAGAAATGGATTACTACTTAGTTTCAAATTAAACCAGTTGTAATTAACTAGTGAAAGCCTGAGATCAATATCAACGGGTCAAGACTGGTAATAGTGAATACTTTCAAATATTTTTGTTCCATCATTCTCAAGAAGGTTCAAAACATGAGATTCTGACATGGATAGGACAAAGAACAAATTCAAATACTCAACATGGTCTGTAGAGAAAAGAATCTCTCTCATTGAGATGCCAATTCCCTTGTACTCTTGTGAAACGTGGAAAGCTTAACTCAAAATAAGAATTATAACACATGAAATGCTGTAGAAATATCTCTGACATCCTATACAGTGAATCACTTAAAACGAAGAGATCAAAAGAATGAAATTATGATGATCTAAAAGATGTCACAAAATGAATCCCTGATGCTACGGTAGCATCTTCCGTGGATTGGCTCTCATAAAATCCACAAAGAACATTTCAAAGAACGCACATACGTGGAAGAGAGAGAGAAAACGACGGAAGAAAATCTGAGAATGGACAGTGTCAGAGTGCATTGGATTGCGTAAAGAGATTGTAACGCATGGCTATTCTACATCTGGGTTTAAATTTTAAGTGAATAATTATCGAAAAGTGCTGCAAATTATTTAAGATATCGGGCCTTTTTATCAGGATAATATTTTTGCAGATTAATTGAAAAATGGGTTGCTGTAATTTGATTGACAAGAATTGATTCACCCGCCATTTTCAGTCCTGGAATCATTTTCAGATAATTAGTTATTCCGGTCTTGACGAGAATTCTCTTGCTGAAAATTTAATTTCCAGCAAACAACAAATAGACTACTATTTTATTACGAAATATAAAATATTCTCGGGAGATAGAATTATGTAATCTCCAAGATAATGCAACAAAATTATAATAATGATCGTTAAGACAGTTGATATAAAAAGAAATATTGTTAATTAATGCACCGAGAAAGCACATGTGGGTGGAACGGATTATTTATTTTGGGAATTTCCACAGTGCATAGTGAGTGCAAATAGTAATAAAAAGCACAGAGCTCCACGTAAAAGAAATGAGTTTAGATACATATTTTAAAAAATTAAATTACATCTTTTTCTATCTATCCACACACGCATATATATATATATATATATATATATATATATATATATATACGTGTAGTGTTTTCCAACTCGTGTCCAAGGATGGCCATTACTACATATGCTTTGGGAGAATATCTATTGATATGCAGAACGAATGTGGCTCTTCAGCCCAGCAAGAGACCTACATACTCTGGCACAAACAGGCAACTTAGGAGCTGCAACAGCTGCTGTTCCATTATCATGCAATTTAAAATGTCGCATAAAACAGCTTCTCGACCCCCCATGTCTTACCGTAAATATCACATTTCAGTTGCTGAACGTCTACAGCTTTTTAGTCAGTTGCCACCCTCCGTCGGTGCGCTCTCAAGTTGACTCTTTAAACCAGCCATCGACAGTCTAACACAATCATACATTTCCTATATATCGGTATCTACTACTACTACTACTACTCACGCATCCCTAGTTAAACATATACATTTCAAGTGTACAAAATCATGCAAAGAAAACGATGACGATTATTCCTATGAGTTCTTTCAACTTTTTCATAAAATACATTAATTAAAAAAATCGATAGACAGCTTTAAATGCATACACTCTGACGGATTTATATGGACAAATATGCAAAAATACAATACTTTATTCATATCTATTATCTTAAACATCCATCGAATCATAGATCACTAGACATTTATCTTTCTTATATACAGGACTTACGCATTCTACCACTTCACACACACACACACACACACACATTATATATATATATATATATATATATATATATATATATATGAATAAGAGAGAAAACACCATTGCAGCGCCATCAAATGCTTCACTCTTCATTGGAAAATTTGAGGAGACCCATATCTATCCACTCGTCGGTTGCGACTGCGTATTCTATGCAAGATATATCGATGATATATTCTTTGTATACACAGGAAGTGACGACAAACTTACTCAATTCTTCTTCACCCCAAACACAGTACACAACTGAATTTGACTATGAAAATTCCACAAGATCAGTGACATTTTTAGACCCCCACATTTTCATAGATAAAACAGAAAGCTACAAACGACACTACACACTAAAATCACAGACACCCACAATTATCTACACTTCGTTTTCTCACCATAAACAAAAGATCCTTCCCTATTCACAAGAACTTATACTCAGAAGGATATGTTCCAACAATGAAGAACTAAATAAACACACTCAAAATCTCGAGCATCAATTTACAACACGTGGCTATAAACACCAATTCAGGGAACAAATAAATAAAGCAATTTCCACGCCTAGAGAAGACACGCTACTGTACAAGATTAAAAATAAATCCAGACGCATCCCTCTAGTAACCACTTTCAACCCCACTCTGCCTCCAATATCCCAGATAACCAAAAGTCACTGGGAAATACCTCTCAAACCAGACCAAAAAATTGTTTTAGGAACCCGGCATTCTAGCATAGCATAAACAAAATTATAGGTAGTGACCACATTTCAGAGGATAAGGTAATCCGTAATAAAACAAAAACAGGAATTCTCAATCATGTAACCACAAAAAGAGCTTATGCTGTAACCACATTAAACGCACCAATTCGTTCACTAGCTCAGTCACTAAATCTACTTTCAAAATCTATCACAACTCTGACTGTAGAAGTTATAACATTTACCTCCTAGATCGCACACTATGCAAGAAACAATATGCGGAAAAATCTGAATGACCCTTTTACTACAGAATTAATTATCACGATCGAATTAAGTCGGCTCCCCACGAAAGATTATTACTTGTAGAAAATTTCAGGTTTGAAAAACACGATTTTAAAAGTTATGCCAAATTCACTATAATTGAGAAAATAGAAAAGTTCAGAGCCGATAGCATGAAGATAAATGGATTCTGTGCCTCCAAACACTCCATCCAAACGGGCTTAATCTCAGATTTAACATAGATTGAATTAATATATAACCCGGCAGATCAAGTCTTAACCACATTTTGTTTGCGGGGTTGTTGCAGCCTCACACTTATACACACACACCCATACTACTATAAACACTTACACACATCATACTTACTCCTTCCCAGAAGAACTAAATGATAACATGCACTTAACATAAACACATTCCCTTTCCAGTAACCAATAAAAACTGTCAAAATGACCAAGGGATTTCAGAGCAGCATGAATCTATACAACCTCTATCTCAAATAACAACTTAAGACTGATCAACACAAAGACTGACCAAAATTTATAAACAAAAATCAAATGAAAACTACAGATAAAGTTCATTTTCTTTGTCATTCATTCCTGTCGTTCACTGCTACTAACAAGAATTTTTTTCTCCTGATGATGGCCACTCTGGCTGAAACTAGTCATGGAATCTAATTGAAATAATAAAACTAAAGAATATAAATATACAACCCAGTGTGTGTGAAAATTTTAATATTTTTGTTTTCAAAAGATGTGTATATATAAATATATATACGTATATTTTAACAGTAGCTCCCTAATTCAAGTACCTCAGGAGCCTTGTATGGGTAAACACTTACGCAAATTTCTGTCTGTGTGTGTGTGTGTGTGTATAATATATATATATATATATATATATATATATATATATATATGTGTGTGTGTGATCTACTCTCCCGTTGATTTCGACGCATGCGGATTTCCATTTATGATTTATGTATTCTGAAGGATCGTTGTATATTTTAAAATTTATCGACTGATTTTTAAATTATTTTCATTTCAGAAGAATAAGAAACATGTTTATGACTGGTGTAATATGCAAAGGTCAATTATAAAAATCTTGCTGATATAACAAAAACATTTTTTGTTTAAATCATGATTAATAAAATAAGATCAAGCGAATTAAATGTTATTTCAATCAATGGAGATTTTTACAGATAAATTTAAATTTATAGACTTAATATTGAAAAAATTAAATTAAAACTTTGTTGATCTTGGATATTTCTCAGTATAACCTTTAGCCATTTTAATACCATATCCGTCGAGGACGTAGGCGTTCACAATTTTGAAAATATTTTTCTGTATTATCTGTTCATTGACCAGTGTTCTTGGAAAATATTATGGAATCGTATACGACTCTCCTCTCTACCGATTAGAGTGTGCAGGTTTCATTTGTTATAAGTGGTTGTCATCCAACACTAAAAAGAACCTCCTATTTAACTCCTATTTGAAGATGAGAAGAAACTGGTTCATATTTTTCCCAATAGTAATTGTATTTACGTGAACCAATCAATCTGGATGGGAATTTAAACTCTGCTTGTCGATTCCAGATTTCACGCCTATATCTACCACATTACCTACACATCCAATTTCAGACATATGAGTCTGCAGGGGAAAATAAGATTCTACATGAAGCTTGCGATAACTTTGTCTTCTAGTGGTTGACAGATTATTGTAGAATGCGGTAATTGTAATGAGGCTTTCAAAAAATTTCTTCAGCGATTTTATTCGCACTTAGACCTGGATATCTTCATGGCTTTTCCATTCGGACATAGCCGTTTAACTGGCTTTTCCATTCGGACATAGCCGTTTAACTGGCTTTTCCATTCGGACATAGCCGTTTAACTGGCTTTTCCATTCGGACATAGCCGTTTAACTGGCTTTTCCATTCGGACATAGCCGTTTAACGGGCTTTTCCATTCGGACATAGCCGTTTAACGGGCTTTTCCATTCGGACATAGCCGTTTAACTGGCTTTTCCATTCGGACATAGCCGTTTAACTGGCTTTTCCATTCGGACATAGCCGTTTAACTGGCTTTTCCATTCGGACATAGCCGTTTAACGGGCTTTTCCATTCGGACATAGCCGTTTAACGGGCTTTTCCATTCGGACATAGCCGTTTAACTGGCTTTTCCATTCGGACATAGCCGTTTAACTGGCTTTTCCATTCGGACATAGCCGTTTAACTGGCTTTTCCATTCGGACATAGCCGTTTAACTGGCTTTTCCATTCGGACATAGCCGTTTAACTGGCTTTTCCATTCGGACATAGCCGTTTAACTGGCTTTTCCATTCGGACATAGCCGTTTAACTGGCTTTTCCATTCGGACATAGCCGTTTAAATGGCTTTTCCATTCGGACATAGCCGTTTAACTGGCTTTTCCATTCGGACATAGCCGTTTAACGGGCTTTTCCATTCGGACATAGCCGTTTAACGGGCTTTTCCATTCGGACATAGCCGTTTAACGGGCTTTTCCATTCGGACATAGCCGTTTAACGGGCTTTTCCATTCGGACATAGCCGTTTAACGGGCTTTTCCATTCGGACATAGCCGTTTAACGGGCTTTTCCATTCGGACATAGCCGTTTAACGGGCTTTTCCATTCGGACATAGCCGTTTAACGGGCTTTTCCATTCGGACATAGCCGTTTAACGGGCTTTTCCATTCGGACATAGCCGTTTAACGGGCTTTTCCATTCGGACATAGCCGTTTAACGGGCTTTTCCATTCGGACATAGCCGTTTAACGGGCTTTTCCATTCGGACATAGCCGTTTAACGGGCTTTTCCATTCGGACATAGCCGTTTAACGGGCTTTTCCATTCGGACATAGCCGTTTAACGGGCTTTTCCATTCGGACATAGCCGTTTAACGGGCTTTTCCATTCGGACATCGCCGTTTAACTGGCTTTTCCATTCGGACATCGCCGTTTAACTGGCTTTTCCATTCGGACATCGCCGTTTAACTGGCTTTTCCATTCGGACATCGCCGTTTAACTGGCTTTTCCATTCGGACATCGCCGTTTAACTGGCTTTTCCATTCGGACATCGCCGTTTAACTGGCTTTTCCATTCGGACATCGCCGTTTAACTGGCTTTTCCATTCGGACATCGCCGTTTAACTGGCTTTTCCATTCGGACATCGCCGTTTAACTGGCTTTTCCATTCGGACATCGCCGTTTAACTGGCTTTTCCATTCGGACATCGCCGTTTAACTGGCTTTTCCATTCGGACATCGCCGTTTAACTGGCTTTTCCATTCGGACATCGCCGTTTAACTGGCTTTTCCATTCGGACATCGCCGTTTAACTGGCTTTTCCATTCGGACATCGCCGTTTAACTGGCTTTTCCATTCGGACATCGCCGTTTAACTGGCTTTTCCATTCGGACATCGCCGTTTAACTGGCTTTTCCATTCGGACATCGCCGTTTAACTGGCTTTTCCATTCGGACATCGCCGTTTAACTGGCTTTTCCATTCGGACATCGCCGTTTAACTGGCTTTTCCATTCGGACATCGCCGTTTAACTGGCTTTTCCATTCGGACATCGCCGTTTAACTGGCTTTTCCATTCGGACATCGCCGTTTAACTGGCTTTTCCATTCGGACATCGCCGTTTAACTGGCTTTTCCATTCGGACATCGCCGTTTAACTGGCTTTTCCATTCGGACATCGCCGTTTAACTGGCTTTTCCATTCGGACATCGCCGTTTAACTGGCTTTTCCATTCGGACATCGCCGTTTAACTGGCTTTTCCATTCGGACATCGCCGTTTAACTGGCTTTTCCATTCGGACATCGCCGTTTAACTGGCTTTTCCATTCGGACATCGCCGTTTAACTGGCTTTTCCATTCGGACATCGCCGTTTAACTGGCTTTTCCATTCGGACATCGCCGTTTAACTGGCTTTTCCATTCGGACATCGCCGTTTAACTGGCTTTTCCATTCGGACATCCCCGTTTAACTGGCTTTTCCATTCGGACATCGCCGTTTAACTGGCTTTTCCATTCGGACATCGCCGTTTAACTGGCTTTTCCATTCGGACATCGCCGTTTAACTGGCTTTTCCATTCGGACATCGCCGTTTAACTGGCTTTTCCATTCGGACATCGCCGTTTAACTGGCTTTTCCATTCGGACATCGCCGTTTAACTGGCTTTTCCATTCGGACATCGCCGTTTAACTGGCTTTTCCATTCGGACATCGCCGTTTAACTGGCTTTTCCATTCGGACATCGCCGTTTAACTGGCTTTTCCATTCGGACATCGCCGTTTAACTGGCTTTTCCATTCGGACATCGCCGTTTAACTGGCTTTTCCATTCGGACATCGCCGTTTAACTGGCTTTTCCATTCGGACATCGCCGTTTAACTGGCTTTTCCATTCGGACATCGCCGTTTAACTGGCTTTTCCATTCGGACATCGCCGTTTAACTGGCTTTTCCATTCGGACATCGCCGTTTAACTGGCTTTCCTAAAGAAAGCAATAACACTTTGGTCACTTGCAAAATGCATCATCATCCTGAGAATTGACTTCGTTATCTCCAAACCGGTGTAAAAGTGAAAAAATCTCCCCGGCATCTTTGTCAGTTGAAATACTTCTTTGTCCCTTACCAGATATGCCAATCCATATAATGAGTGGTTAGAAGTCTTTTTTTTTTATAATCAGCATTTGATTACAAAGGCACCAAAATAAATTTCTGACACTGTTTTGCCGGTAGAAGATTCATTAAGATTAAGAAGCATATATCTGATACTATTATTTTTATTAGGTTTTCACATGTGATTCTCAAGATGCATTTTCAAATATAATTTTATATTATCGTTGCCATCACGAAATCGCTCTTTTCACTTCCCGGATTCGTGAACATGTTCGAACAGGCCTCCGTTGACGTAAATCAGGTCATGACGACCTCTTGTCGTTAGTGCAAGGGAGGTATTTCTACAGGAGAAAAACATGAATACAATAGGTGTACTATGTATATAGATATTTAAATTTGATTAACATCCAACAAAAACAGATTTTGTCCGTAGATATATTTAGATGAGTGCATATGTCTGTGCATGAGATAAAATGCAAAATTTTTACAACTTTAATAATAGAATCATCGACATTTATCAATATCAGATAGTTATGATACACGAGGCGTGTATCACATAACTATCTTTCCATACGTGACTGACGAGGCAGATTTTTTCCGAAGTAAGTTGCCATTTTTTTCCGCGGTAGAGGAGTTACCATCCAAAGCTATATAACCCAGTCTGTCCTGCTATTTACCTATAGCTGGTGGAGAAGAGGATTCATAGTATTAGCACGTAATGGATTCGACTGGAATTCGAACTCTGCTCTCGGATTCTTAAATCCGAGCCGCTATCCATTACTCACCGTGCCTCACTATAGTTCTCGGAAATACATTATTTTTATGAGATACTTTCTCTTTGTGATACCGTTATTAAATTTTTCCCCTGTAACGTTAAAATTTCTCGGGTATTTATTTTATGGTTGAATTATGAATATTATCTCTTTATCGAAAAGTGGCCCATTTTCGATAACTGGCCTCATGTAAGGGTTTGTAGTTACCGTAAAAGTCGGCAGCACGCAAAGTGGAATTGGCGTGCCATGTTCATACCCCGTTCAAGTATTTTATGTTCACTTTCTAAACTTGTAGAAATGCGTGATTCCATCTCTTCTATTTCCTCAACTGGTATCGGTAGCCATGTTTAGAAGGATGATTTCTCTGAATTCAAATCTATGGAGAGAACAACTAGATACCATTCAATTACCTTTCCACAAAAGTAATGTCTATACAATGATAATAAAAGGAATCTGTGGAGAGCCATAATCTTGTATGTTAAGTATCATAGCATATTTTTAAATTTTTCATTTACTGAATGAAACTAATTATCATCTCGGAAAAATGAAGAACATGCTTATCAATAGTGTAATATCATGAAATAATCAATAACTGTACCATATCTAATACGGTGTGAATTTGCATGTTTTTTTTGTTTTGTTTTTCAGGTAGAAAATACAAAAGGATTTGATGTTGATAGTTTTATTAATTCACACGAGGTATGTATTGTAATATAGTTGAATGGCAAATGAAATGATGTTCATCATTTATTTTAGGTAAAAAAAGGAACAGGGTTTACATATTTTAAAAGAAAAAAAGATGGTTGTAGCGTTTTCGTCTCAAACATAAATGAACATTAAAAAGTAGCAACACATCGAACGCCTTCCAAAAGTAGATGTTACAAACTTCTGAATCGAATTGATCGCTTAAAAATGTTTTAATACAAAATACTGAGGTTCAGTACGTAACCTAGATTACCTGTCCGGCCTTCATTCGAGGTCATCAGTGATTGGCGTTTTCTTTGGACACTGTATCCCCAAATTATATTTTTAAAGAGGCACGTTTTTTAAAACTAATACAGTAGATATAAACTTAATTATTTAAGCTATAGTCAACTTAGCAATATAACCATGTATAACTTGATAGCCACTGTAATATCCTTTTATCATAAAAAATAAAGATCCAGTTTTCTTACGCATATTATGGTATTAATTAATTTATATCTTTTACCATTTAATATACATAGTTCCAAAAGTAAACAGGTGGATATTAATAAGCTAAAATAAGCAGTTTGACTATATAACACCATAAAAGGGATATATTTATGCTGAACTAGTCTCCATATAAAGTTACATGAATACAGTAATGCCTTACAGAAACTAAAGTGCTAGGATATCCGAAGATTTACTTAGAAACAAAACTGTGCTGAAATACTACTAAATATCTCCAATCATATATGACATTGGGGTTGACACGCCATTGAACAAAATCTAACCAAATCTATACTGTAGTGAATGCTGGGAAATCTCTTAGATTAAAAACATTTGTAGGAGTTGCCATTTTGTTCTATTAACGTTTTTGGACAGAATGTGTAAGGAAGTTTAAAAGAAAATGGATGGATACGTAGGTGAATGGATTTTGTAGATGGATGGATGGATGGATAGATAGATAGATATGCAAATCAATAGAAATATAACGAGAAAGGCATAAGAATTGGGGAGAGAGATTCCTTTTTATTTTATTTTTGTCCTAGGGTAAGACTTGAATCGTTCATTAGAAATGTCTTCGTGAATTCGCATTACCCTCACCTGGTATGCAGATTAGAACATTGTTCAAGGCTCTGCTCCTGCATAAACAACTTCACTGATCCCTTTCATTTTGAGGTAAGGAAGTTTTGATGTGGATCACCTATGTTGATCAAGAACAGCCAAGAGCTTTCTGGGAAAACTGAATGTGCGTAATGAATCAACTACGATATGAAGAATATACAGAGAGAAATAGGCGTCCTCTTGATATCGGCTTTGTTATTTTCGCCGTATTACGTGATGGTTGTAATTTCTGTTGGCATACAGAATCGGAGTTTTACCCTTATAGGCATCAAATCTACGTCTAATTAGATACTGACACAGACTTTCTATTGATCTCTCCTTATCAAGTTTTCTTGTAACATATACCCCAACACACACACACACATATATATATATATATATATATATATATATATATATCCCTCTCGCTCTCTTTAAATAATGCGCATTTCTAGAGATATTTTTCTTTCTTCGTACTTTGTATATTTAAAGGCCACCACATATAATCTTTTTTAGTTAACCTTTCCTGCCCGGTTATATGCTGACGTAAGATGGCATTATATATATATATATATATATATATATGAGGCACAGTGGATAGCGGAAGATCAGAGTTGGAATTCCAGTCGAATCCATTATCTTCAGTTACGTCATAACATTCCCTTACGTGATAATACCGTTAGGAGAAGCATGAATCATCTTCTCCCTCCAGTTATGGGTAAATAGCAGGACAGACCTTTGATGGCAACTGGTCTAGGAAAAGGACAACTCTGAAATCAAATCCTGCAGACGGTCATTGTATACCAGGTCTCTGTATTCGCCGCGTTTCGCTCCCTAGGTATGGGTTAAATATTAGGATATGTGTGCGCGTGTGTGTAAATATTCCTATCTCTCCTTTCCCTCTCTAATTTCGATCATATCTGTCGTCCTCCTCCCTCCCCTCTATCATCTTACATCAACTTAAAACTATCCCTAAAAAACCTTTATAAAAATATGCACATTTTAAAACCAAAATGGCATCTGAGGAACCAGGAAAAATCCCTTTCCTGGGGAAGTAAAATATAATCAATGGGATCTTAAGTTTGTCTGTTTGTAATTAAACTTATATATCCCTGTCTGTCTTACTATTTAACCGACAACGACGGAACGAAGCTGTGGATATATCCAAGTATAAGGAGTCAATTGCAGATACACTCTGAGTAATGGTCAAATGGGTCCGTCAACGAAAATCTGGATTCGGTATGCTGACGAGGACATCAGATAAGTAACAAACTTTAATTCGTATATACATACACACACACACACATATATATATATATATATATATATATATATATATATATATATATATATATATATTGGCAAAGAGTCTAGGGGGACAACTCGGAATTTAAAGCTTAATGCTAGTTTTGGGAACTTGTATTAACTGCTTTTCACTAGTTCACTGTATTCTTCTCTATTATGTATTTTCGGAAGAAGGATGTTATCAGAAACTCCCTTCCCAACAACCGGCAATTTGTAAAACGTATCCACGCTTGGGTTCATCTCCGGACATAGCAGTCTTAACCATCCTCTTGGTCTAGGGCATCTTTACCTCCTCAAAGCGCTTGATGTAATCCTCCGTTTTAAGTCTATAAAAATCAATTCGTAAACGTTCTCGTAGAATTCAGTAATAACACGTTCAACAGTTCATTATATAAAAAAAAACAAAAAACAAACACTAGCAGAAATTCCTTTCCACGAAAATCTTAAGAATGAATGCCCACTTAGATGTAAAATAACATAAAATATTCCTACAGAGAGCACATGATTAATTCTTCCTTTCGTCCACTTTTTTTTTTAAAGAACTCAATAATGGAAAACAGACACTTGTTAATGTTTTTTCCTAACTACCTAATCGACCAGCAGATTTGGCTATTTCTTTCTAAAGTAATAACGCTACAGAACATACAGATAAAAACATTAACATTTTCACTATAAGCAAGATGAATGTGGTGGCATACAATTCAACAAACTTTTTAAATCATATTTTACATGCTTTACATTGTAAAGAGCAGATGATTTAGACTAACGTCCGGTTGAAACTCTTCCCCGGTCATTTGAACAGGACTAGA
>OZ038495.1:32723807-32786307 GCA_964036315.1 Acanthosepion esculentum | reverse complement strand
TTCATAAAAAAATCTATGCATTACAATTCTATACTATATCCATCTTTTTATTATATATAAAGGTACATGTAATATTGATTTAATTCCTAGATTTAAAAAAAAAATTATATTGCTTTGTATTAAGGCTCATTGAATAAAATAAGTATTGTATTTTAAGTTCAAAATTATATAAAAATGATCTAATCACGCTAGAGGCCGCTTTAAGATTGTTCGTCGTCATATATATAAAAATAATTTTTAAAAAACAAACTAAAATTAACCCATTGTTGAGAGATATATAAATATAATTATTTCATAGTATCTTAAAAGCACATTCTTAACCGAATATATGGTGTAGCTTCATAATATAACATTTCCTCGAGACATGTATGAATACTACACACGCCCCAATATATAACCTCTCTCTCTGATATATTTATATATATATAGTGAGAGAGAGTGAGTATGTGAGACAGATTTGTTGGATCTTTTGCTATATTTTACGACGTTCCGGGTTTTCTACGCTCGAGACTTCTTCAGGTGATATACTTTGGAATTTCGAACTGAACCCCTTATTTCGTCCACCTGGGTAGATTGTTCTATATCTACGTGTCATGCATCTACTGGGTGTGTCTGTTTTCACCCTCAACTCTCAAAATTCTTGTTCATCACCGCATTCACCAGGTATTTCAGTCCCAATAGTTTGGTTCATCTCCATACCTAGCTACTGCCGTAGTGAATTGATGCTTCCTCAGAGGATGGTGACATTTTGCGCCTGCTTGGACTAACTTTTTCGCCCGAGTTGAAGTGGAAATTCTATATTGCCTCCATTGCTACTTCAGTTGCTAGGAATGTTGCTTCCCTTTGTTGCGTTAGGCAATTTCCCTGCAGATTCTATTTATACAGGATGTCCCAAAATAATGTATACACACTTTAAATATTAATAGTTAATAATACATTTTTTTTATATGGATGAAAATCTGCAAAACAGATGGATTGGAAGAAGGGGGACAGTTGAATACTTACCTAGATCACCAGATTTGACACCCTTGGATTTATTTTTGTGGGGGGTTCTAAATAACAGTTTACAGTAGGAACAATGGAACAATTGCTGAATTGAGAATATCAATTGAAGAATAACGTGCTCAAATACCAGAGGAAATGATACTGGATGTTTGTAGGTCTTCAAGATATGAAAAGTGTATTGAACAGACGGCAACCAGTTTGAGCACTTGATGTGAAATCATCATTATGTGAACATTCTGTCATTACCCCATGTAGCTTTTATCTTACTAAAGTTAATTTTCTGTTTTTTGTATATTTTACTCTCAGATTCTTTTAAATGCGTATTCTTGTGTATTAATTTTATTTACACGTCAAAATACATAAATTGAATAAGTTATCACGACTCAGTGTATATACATTCTTTTGAGTCAGCCTGAATATCTACCATTCGGCCATGCTTAAAATATTGCCCCATAAGATCCGGTGATCCCACTATTTGTCTAGAGATCCTTGGTACAGTTCACGGGGGTATCAGCAATATTTTAGGCATTGATCGGGCGTCTGGGTTTCAGTTAGTTTCCCACCGCCGCAAGGTTGCCTCCTTTTACCTATTCTACAAATAGTTTTATGGTAATTGTTTGTTTGAGCTCTTCGCTATGGTGCTTACACTATTTGAATTTAAGCGCTGTACTAGTCTGGTGGCGTGGTCTCGCCAATTTACTGTTGTGCTGGTTAGATCTAAGAGTAAATGCTATAGTAAGAGTTTCTTCCTCGGACTTGTCCCTTATGGAATTTCTTTCCGGCTGCATGCTTTCAATCCAACTTTAATTTCCAGAAGTTTAAAGGCAATATCATTCGCCATTTACTGTCCTGATTATACTTCTTTTGTACTCGCTACTTAGCATTGTTCCTGCTTTTAACTCTCCAATACCAAATAACCGTTTGTTTCTCACTGGCTTTAACGTTTGGCGCGAACTCGTTTAATATATATAATAGTATTAGATGATGCTTATAATCTTGTTGTCAAGTGGCTGTAATAGCGCCGCTACTGTGTTTTATCATTAAATCTCCATAGAAAATGCATTTGTATGGATATATTATTAGCTCATGGTTTATATAATAAATCCGGATAATTACAGCTTGGTCTAGTGTTTCTAGATAAGATATGCAGTGTACAATAAAACTACACATTCCCTGAAAACTGTATTGGCTCTATAAGAAGCATTAATGAATTTAATTCCCTATGCCTTTCAATCGTTTCATGCAATGCGAAAAAAATGATGCTAAATATGCCCTCATTATTATATTTTTTCTTTTTTTTTATTCTTCGAAACCAGTATCGATTTTCCGGTGTATTCGAATTTGTTTTTTCATAGGATGAAGATAAAATATGTTGGTGAAGTATGTCTTCGTCGTGAGAAGATATACAAAATGAATTTTGGCACTGTTTTTCGAAGAAACGTTACAAAGATAATAGCATCTCAAACGTAAATACTTAAAGGCTTGTGTTTTGTATAAAAGTCTTTGAAGTAGAAGCAAAACGATTTGTACTTCAGAAGTTTGCTTTCTCGGTTTCAATATATATCCAGTGTTTCACTCGTAACAGACAAAAGGGAATAGAATTGCTGAGATTGATTCAAAAGTTCACTGTCTTACTAAGATTAACTTGATATCTACAGATTGTCATTTAGCATTTCTTTTCAATCAGATCGTCCTTTACATTTATACAAACCTGCTGAATGTTACACTGGGAAAGCTTCTGCAAAATAAGCGGTTAGTTCAGTATTACTTACTTATTACTACTTCATGAGATATTCAACTTTGACGCATCTTCGGTATGACGAGAAACTACATCCGGCAGCTCGGCCTCTGTTCAGAGGTTTTTGATGAGCATCGAACAAAGCTCTTAATTGTTGTTTTTCCCAAGTTCACCCTTACATGGGATGGTAGCACCTATTAGTGTCCGAGCTGTAGGCAAATAGTTAATCCCAAAACTGGGGTCAAAACACTATGAAATTATGAAAAAATTATTTTTATAGTAAAAATAACAGCAAAATATATTGAAAGAAAAATATTACTAGCAACAGATATATATATATATATATATATATATTATATTATATATTCCATAATATTACATTATATATTCCATAATATTACATTATATATTCCATAATATTATATTATATATTCCATAATATTATATTATATATTTCATAATATTATATTATATTATATATTTCATAATATTATATTATATTATATATTTCATAATATTATATTATATATTTCATAATATTATATTATATATTTCATAATATTATATTATATATTTCATAATATTATATTATATATTTCATAATATTATATTATATATTTCATAATATTATATTATATATTTCATAATATTATATTATATATTTCATAATATTATATTATATATTCTATAATATTATATAATATATTCTATAATATGTATTATATATTATATATCATAGTGTCATATAATAGTTTATATCGTATAATGCTATATAATAATGAGGTTGATACGGCGAAACAAAATAAACCAAACCAATCAACTTTGACAGCACGCGAAACTGTATTTAGACACGAGACTAAATGTTTCAAATAATTTATACCGGTTTATTATATTTTGCAATGCTTATTATGTCAGCTTATTTTATTCAAAGTGAAGTTTATAAAGTGGACGTCAGATTTCTGCTTGTATAGAATTTAAACGCTAGCTGTAATTTGGCTATAAATAATTCGTAAAATAAGACATCATATATTCATGTTTATAATCACAGTATGTGAATCTAAATTAGCTTATATAACTTCAAAATTAATTGTAATTCACTTCTCATATTTTATAAAGATTCAATAGAGTTTGCTTAATCAGAGTTCATATTTTCAATAGTGATCATGTGTAAAATAATCATGGAAAACTTCGTACATAAAGAGATAAAAAATAAGAACATTATTTATGGGTTAGTGTTTGATTACTTTGTGTCTGGTTTAAATTACTTCCGACGGTGTTAACAAATAAATATCACGATTGGAATAATGGAAAGTGTCCTTTCCGTTATTCCATTCTCTGTTTTGTTAAAGTCATAGAAGTCTGAATATTAATATAAGATTTATTCAAATGAACCGATTTATCAATAAAACAATATTTCGTTAAACAAAGTGAATGATTTTTTTTTTCTTTTCCACTGTTTATTCAGAAATAGTCTGAATATACAAATTACAGTTTCGCTTAGATTATGGGATACTAAAGTTGTATATTACTAAATAATATTTTTCTTTTCTCACGGCATTTCAGGCGAATTTGCCAAGATTCTGCACATGCGTAAATCTTGAGGTGAAAGAGTAACTGTTACATTCAACAAAACAGGGCCCGTATAATACTTTATTTTACTTGAAAATGAACACTTTTCTTAGAATTGAAATGTGACCCTTTTTATTTTGTATTGCAAAATGTAAACTATTTACAAATGTAAGTCCAAAGCCGTTGATTATTATTTGCATTTGTGGAGAAACTATTTTACTTATCGCATAATGTATACACGGTTTTCTATTTCATATTTAAAAAAAGAATTACAAGTTTTAATCAGTCGATAATCTGATCGTTTATATAATTGTGGCACGAGTAGAATGAAATGTACATCAAATAATTGTCCAATTCTATCGTAAAAAGATTTGAATTGAGCAAAATTATTTTATCGAAGCAATATCCATTGCACACATATATATATATATATATATATATATATATATATATATATATATATAAAGTTTCATTAAAAACGACAGACAAGATCCTTAGGCAAGTAGAATGAAATTATATATGAACACCGGAAGTTGGGAGGACGGAAAAGCCCCCCCCCAAAAAAAAACAATAACATATTTTCATTGTCGAAACCTGGGTAAACGGGTTATCTTGAATTTTGGTGTTCATAATTATATTTCGCTCTAAGAGTCAAATTCTTGGGATTGTGTATTGGCGCTTTTGTGATTTCACCTTCTTAAAAGCGGATATTCTATTTTAAATATACACATATCCATTGCACACACACACACACACACACACACATATATATATATATATATATAATGTATTTATGCAGTGAATGAACTTTAAGGGAAACATTAAACAAAAAATATATGTTGTTTTAGTAATAAGTAACTTTTTAAATTACGAATCCTCCTTCTCAGACAAGGAGATAATTCCATTTGTCGATTTTCGTTAGCAGGAAATCATTGCCGGGTTTTGAGGTATTCATGGACATTTCCGTATGTGGGAACTGATATTTTTTTTTTTTTTTTTTTTTTTTTGCTGGATCTGAAAAGACTTTGGCATCCACTGCATGGTAAGTCAGAGTACCGGGGATCGAGAGCTCTGGCTTTTAATTGAACTTTCTTCCTTCCTCCCTTTTTGTCTTCTGGTGTTTTCAAAGGACATTCTTTTCCTTGACAGCTCTCCTCCAATTGGTCGTTTATGTAGCTTTCGTCTACAAATTCAACTAAGTAAGCTTCTTCGTTTTTTTTTTTGGGCGGGGGGGTCAGAGCCGATCCTTGAATCTGGGGCCAGATACGACTTCTGATAAGAGAATTTGTTTTGGTTTGCCAATTTGAGATGGAATATATTTGAATATGAAAGCCCTGGCTGCGAATTGTTTGAAGTGGTACATGGGTCACTTCAGCTGACACCATCCGCTTCAATAAACCAGGGCTTGAGAGGCATGTTTATGAAAACAACTTGCATCGTGCTGCCGAATTGTTCTCGTACATAGAATGTCGTCTTGACCGCCTACCCACAGGGCAACGGGTTTTGCTTAGTCTGGACCCATTCCTGAATCCTTACCCCCATGGTTGACCTTACCGGGAGACGGTGATCCCGATGGTCTTGCGTTCGGGTAAATTATTTCCTAATCAATATACAATAACACAACATTCGTTCATCCCTTTTATGCTCTTTGTCTCGACAACTATAAATCAGTAAATCCACAGCGAAACCATTTTAGAATTCGATGTTTATCTTCAGGACGATTGCATGATAATAAAACCATTTTGGAATTCGATGTTTGCCTTCAGGATGATTGCCTAATAATATCTATCGTGGCACATAAAGAAATGCATATGTTCAGTAAGATCACACAAAATCGAGTAACCCCGCGAAAGCAGAACGATATATTATCTCGATTTCACTCGTTGTTCTATGGCCGATTTAGCAGGAGGGGTACTACTTTATTTTCGAGACATCTTATCAATATAGAAATTCGAATTAAGAAACTTCTGTCGGAAATGGGCCTAGAAGTCTTGTCATGTTTACGACAGGTTTCCCACCTCAGACGACACTTGGTGCTGGTGTAGAAATCATACAAGGAATCGCAAATTATATTCGTTTTTCAATATGCATAACCTATTTTTGATCCTCCCCCTTCTTCCCCCCCTCCGATTTCCCACTGAATTATTCACGCACCTTCTCTCGTTGCTTCAATTTATTGTTGACCCTCCGCGATTCTTCACCTTGCCTACCCTTAACAATTTCAAGATTCGTGTAACCATTGTGGCTTACAGCGTCGAAAGGAAAGGTGGGGAAGATTTCTTTTGTAGAGTTACGAATAGGACTGAGATACACACGAACACAATCTTGTGTGTGTGTAATTATATATATATATAGTGTTTTAGCTTTTTATATTTTATATATATATAGTGTTTTAGCTTTTTATATTTTATATATATATAGTGTTTTAGCTTTTTATATTTTATATATATATAGTGTTTTAGCTTTTTATATTTTATATATATATAGTGTTTTAGCTTTTTATATTTTATATATATATATAGTGTTTTAGCTTTTTATATTTTATATATATATATATATAGTGTTTTAGCTTTTTATATTTTATTTTATATATATAGTGTTTTAGCTTTTTATATTTTATTTTATATATATATATATATAGTGTTTTAGCTTTTTATTATATTTTATTTTATATATAGTGTTTTAGCTTTTTATTATATTTTATTTTATATATAGTGTTTTAGCTTTTTATTATATTTTATTTTATATATAGTGTTTTAGCTTTTTATTATATATATATATATATATATATATAGAAAAGAGACACAGATACGTGTGCTTTGAAAAAAAAGAAAACAAAGAAATGAAAAACAGATATAAAAGGTAAATACTATAAACCTTAATATCGAAAACAATTACAAAATATGAAGATAGGAATAATTGTTAAGAAAAATCGAAAGACACAAGGGCGTTTTCCGTAGAGTAGTTTTTGGTAAGCATATCTTGCTAGACAGTGGCCGGTGTTGTGAGTTCTATCCCGACTGACCGACACACAAGCATTTTGATCTACCCGAGACTGTGATAACTAGGAAGGTATCCTAGCAGACAATGATGTTGATCCTCTTTGGGTCCTGTGCGCAAGGGATATAGCGCCAGCTAAAAGTATGGCGCATAAAAAATATTAAAAGAAAAAAGAATGGTACATAAAAAAGGAAACTGAAATTAAAGAGAAAGAAAGAGAGAGGAAACTAAGATTTTTTGAAAGAGAGAATTAGATAAAGGAAATAAAGTGAATGTGGGGAAGAATGAAAGAGAGATATCTTCAGACAGACAGTGAAAATAATTTTATTTAAAAAGAGCGAAAAATAGAGAAATGTTGAATGTAAAAGAACAGGTTCACCAGGTGCTTCTGGTTTATTTAGTATCTCGTAATCAGTTGGGGCAAGATTCATAACGCATAAAACTTTCTCCCTTCATATTAACCAGCTTCAATACAAAAGATCACGTCTATACGACGATATTATTTATACGTTCTCTGGGACCCTGAAGCTACATTAAGAAATCTGGCTATTGTCATGGTAATTCATATCTTGTTTGATGAAAGCGGGAGTTATCTTCAGTGAAATACGGATCTGCTAAACAATGAATGATAACAAGATAAAAGAAAATCTCTGAGACTTACGCGCCTACAGTTCTGTTTTATAAATGCAATTTTCGTGCTAGCAGCAAAGGAGAAATACAATCAATGTATACATTAAATATCCCGTACGTTCCTTAAAGTTTTCTAATGAATATTACTATTTTAAAACAGCCGAAATGTCCTTGCCTGATAACTTTCTAGAGGTAAAATTCATGAAAGCAGTATTAATTTCAATGACATTATAAAGCGGTGTTTCTCAACCTTTTGAGAAATAACAAACTCTGGGGTGGACTTTAAAATTTAAGAAAAAAAAAAAAAAAAAGATTAGTAATAAAATTTGTGAATAGGAAAATAATAAAGAAGTCTCCAGAAAAAAAAAAGAATTCATGCTTAAAATATTAGATTGATTGGTGTCTCAAGCTTTTAGAAAATAATGATTCTTTTTTAAATATAAATATAAATTGCTCTTTTGTTAAACTGGGATGCCCCAGATTAGTTTTCAGGGTGCACCCGAGTATACCGGTTAAAAATGTAATGTAATGTATGTATGTATGTATGTATGTATGTATGTATGTATGTGCGTGCGTGCGTGCGTATGTATGTGCGTGCGTATGTATGTGCGTCAAGCGAAAATGGAACTAATGTCTTTCCAAAACATGGTTATCACTGTGTAGCGAAAAACCCATATTTTAAATCCATTAATTTATATTAATGCTCTGTAAATTTACATTGAGCACTATTGTGTAAAAATAAAAATATCTATAAGAACATCGGATTTTATATCTTACTGTTCTTTCTTTTTATTATATATATATATATATATATATATATATGACATTTTTATGTTTATACATTCTTTTTATAGATACAAATATTTAAGTAAATGCAGTGTTTATAAAAAACAGTATTAACATTTACCCCCCCTGAATGTCCGAGAAATTTTAATAGAAAATCGTCCTCCGACAGGAATCGAACCAGTATCCTGTACTGAACCGTCATATAGCCTGAGGTGCCTTAACCGATTGAGCCACAGAGGACCGTTCGATTAGCAAGGTCGATTTTACTGCTTTTATGGAAGATTGTATTTTAAAAGCAGTAAGATCGACCTTGCTAATCGAACGATCCTCTGTGGCTCAATCGGTCAAGGCACGTCAGGCTATATGACGGTTCCGTACAGGATACAGGTTCGATTCCTTTTGGAGGACGAATATATTCTATTAATATTTCTCAGACATTTAAGCCAGTAAATGTTATTAATACTGTTTATTATAAACAGAGCATTTACTTAAATACTTGTATCTATAAAAAGAATGTTAAACATAAAAATGTCTTAAAATAATTGTCGGACTTTGTCCATTTCATAATAAATATATATACATTTGAACTCTATCACGATTTACCTACACATTTTTTTGAATTTTTTTCAACTTTCTTCTGAATACTGTAAATAAATCTTTATTGTAATTTCAATTATTTTTTAAATTATCACATTTTATTATGTGAACTGATGTTCATTTTCTAAGTTAGATTTCTTAGATAATACGAACTGACGTCGCCCCCCTCCCGCCGATACAGGAGCCACTACAAATATTTACGTTGGTGTGTGTGTGTGTGTGTGTGTGTGTGTGAGTGAAAATATATATTTACAATTATGTACTTGTTCCTCTGTTAATATTTACGTGTTTCCTGTTACTCATTCACATATATTTCAGCATTTCTTTCTATATAATTGGCTTGACCCATTTCTCCCTGATCAATAGTCCAGTCACCAGATTACTGATTTTGGGTAGTGGATTCGGCTGATAACTACGCATTCTCCATTGAAAACATTTGTCGAACTGTAAATATCCTTTATCAACAAGTCAAGTAGACTGTAATTCAGTGTTTTTCAACATTATTTTTTTATTTTTTTTTATTTTTTTTTATTTTTTATTTTTTTTTACTTCAGGGTGCACTTACCGAATAAAAAAAAAAACTTTCTGGTGCGCATTAATATTTTATAAAGAAAAATTAGTCATGAAATTTGAAAATAGAAAAATAATAAAGAAATCTCCTGAAATAAGGATTTATTTTTAAGACATTCCATTGCTTGGTGTCTCCATCTTTTAAAAATGGATTTTTTTTTTTTTTTTTTTTTTTTTTTTTAAATATAAAAATAATTCATAAATTAGTCGTCTGCTAACTTAGGGCGCACCGGTTGAGAAACGCTGATATAAAGCAATATTCGTTCAAACAAAGTATGTGATAGAAATTTGCTATGCATCTATTAAAATACGAAAATAAATGTAATTGAATTATATAATCCAGTGTTTCTCAACATTTTTTTTTTTACATCAGCCACACTTGTAGAAGAACTAAACATTTGGGATGCTCTTTCAAGAAGGAAAAAATAATCATGATATATGAAAAAAGGAAAATAATGAAGTCTACTGAAATAAGGATTTACGTTTCAGATATTACATTGTATAATTAAATGTGCTCATGGGAAAACTTTGCTTTGTATTTTGGTAACTTTTTGAATGATAGGCCTTATATTACAAATTCAGTCGTATCTAATATTAATCATTTTAGCGATTTATTATATATATATATATATATAATCTCAAATTCAGCTGAATTGTATAACAGTGTTTCTCAACATTTTTCTTTTTACATCAGGTACACTTGTAAAGGAACTAAAATTTTGGGGTGCTTTTTCAATAAGGAAAAATTAATCATGAAATTTAAAAATAGGAAAATAATAAAGTCTCATGAAAAAGGATTTATTTTTAAGACATTACACTGGTTGGTGTCTGTAGCTTTTGAAAAATAACGATTCTTTTTTAAATATAAAAATTCATAAATTACTCTTCTGCTCACCCGGGGCTTACCTGGTTAGTTCTCACGGCGCACCGATTGAAAACACTGATATAAAATAATATTAGATTAAACAATGTCTGTGATAGAATTTTGCAATGCCTCTGTGAAAGTACGAAGATATTAACCTGCACCCGATTTAATTCTTGCAAGTTTAAGACATTTTAATTATTTTTTCATTTCTGTTCATTCTTTCCAGTCCATTTTCTTGTTAAGCAATCTTCTCAAATGCCGTTGTTAATATTCTACAGATTACCCACATTATTTCGGACATTGATTATACGCGGAGATATTGTGTCAAGTTTATAAATGTGTGCTTTCATAACCAAATAATTCAACAGCAAATAATGAATTCGTGGTTTAAAAACAGAAATAATGTAATCGAGGAATCACATTGGCTATACAGAATCCATCGAGGCTAATTATTTTCCTATTATCAAAGCTCTCCATTGTAAATTCTGAGGGATTTTATTTTCAGAAAATTAAACTATCACTTTTTAATTTCCTGTCAATTCAAAACTTAAGCAATTATGACTCCCTACATATTTTTTCCTCGTCATCTCTTAATTGCTTTCACTCCAGTATTTAACTCAACTAGGCTTTGATAATAACTTAACTTTTATGTTAGAAATCGACACCTACCGTTAATTAATCCATAGATGAGGGTCTTGTGTACGGTCAATGTAATGGTTAACAGATGGGAAATAGAAATCGATAATGTGATATCAAATCCTCACGCTGCTCGGCCTGGATCAAAGTGTAGTATCTGTTCTCATATCGCTCGCTTTGTCGGCCTTTTGGCTGAGAGTATCACTCGATACTTACTACCAGCGCAGGGATGAATCCCTTCACCAGGTATCACGGCTACGACTAGCTTGGACCGTTTCCGGTCTGGACCAGCTATGACAAGCCAAGACTAGCTAAGACCAGCTATGACTATCTTAGACCAGCTCTGACCAGCCAAGACCAGCGGCCCGGGTGAAAACACTCGGGTCCCCACGTTAAAAACCGACCTTGTGTCACAACCTGACTCTGTGTGTGTGTGGGGGGGGGTCAAGTAAATGCCATGTGATACCAAATCCCCGACGAGTTTGTTACGTTTACTTTCACATAAATACGCTTACAAAAGGCATGAATCGGTCTCTTTACCTGCCAGTTACGAATTAACTAGCAGGATAGACTGGACTCTGTAAACATGGCTGGCAGCAAGTGTAAGACGATAACTCTGAATTCAAAGCCGTGTTTTGATGAACAAACGCACAAACATATGCTCTTTAGCTATGGCTAGCATTTTATCTTGAAATGTTATTAAAAGCACCAATTCCTTAGCAGACTGTTCCACTCGTTTGCCGGGTCGCAAAAGGCACACAATGACTGAAATTTAGTCACTTGAATTGTACCATCCACTTTAGGATTGGAGGTAAGCGATTGATTCATGCCTTTCTTATGAACTTGTGTACTAAGTGAAGGCAATGCATTAGGCCGGAATTCGAACGCGCCTAGCCAATTCCATTTTCCCCAATCTTAATCATTACGCTAACCCCACAATCAACCAGGCATTCTCGTATATTATTTACACGAGATTTAGGTTCGGAAGAATAACAGATTACTTTTGTAATATTAATTAAAACCTAACATTTTCATCCCTTATAGATAATAAATGAACCGTAAAGCCATCCTCGGTATGACGATAAACTACGTCCGATAGCATGACCTTTGATCAGAAAGTATTGAGGAGCGTGGAAGCACCTCTTAATTGCTGGTGTTCCCAGGTCCACCTTGACCCGCAGTTATGGCACCTGTCAGGGCACCAGCTACAGGTTAATAGTTAACCCCCATAAAAGGGGTCAAAGCATTATGAAAGTATAAAAATAGGTTTGAATATCAGCAATACATTTTTGAAAAAAAATATCAGCAATAAAATTCTTGTCTGAATTACATAACCTATTGAGGTTGATATCCGGTAAAGCAAAACAAAAAACTAACCTTAACAATGCGTAAACTAGGAAAGACTATTACTGCCACATCATGGCTGCTGCATTGACTACCTACAACATTGTACGACTGAAAGCGAGCGAATAAATGGAATATCACTCTGAGCGGAAGAAAAAAAATTGAATTTCGGTTTTGTTCCTTAAATGGGTTTAATTAAAACTTCATGAATGCCTTGCATGTCTCAGCTGGGCTAATGAGAAAGATGCCAGCGATTAATCTACATCAGAAAGGAGGGAGTTTTAAGGAAAATAGAAACAAATTGGCGATTAGACTTATTTTATCAGTCGCTTTCCGATTATTTCTAAGATATAATAAAGAAGCTTAACGAATTTTACATTCATAGGCATATTAAAAGCAAGAGGGAAAGAAGGAAACGTAGAGTAATTTCTCTCCCACGTTTTTCAGGACGTGGGCGATCATGGCTCTCCATAATCTCCTTTGCAGTCCTTGGTAAATTTTCTTTTTGCTATCTCTCTTAATCTGTTCTGCTAATCATCTGCAAAAGGTCGCTAGGTAAGTTATGCGCTGCTTTTCTCTGGCCCTGTCTTTAATGTCCTGTGAGTGTCAGATTCTCCAAGCCCTCTTTCCTCATATGACCCAGAAATCTCAGCTGTCTTTGTAATGCTATATATATAAGTGACCTTTTTGTTTCCATTTCCTCTAAACTTCGGCGTTGCTCACATGTCCAGTCTATGGCATTCTCAGCATCACAAGTCTCTTCCCCATCTCTGGTGAGATTGTTCAGCTTTCACTGTCAAAGCAGAACCGATGTGACACATCATTTTAGTACTTGTTTCTAACAAAATTCACATGTTTCTTAATACTTTGCTTTGTTTTCAGAAAACATCTTCATCTATTCCAATGCCACTTCAAATTTTCGGTGTCACACTGTCCGTTCGCGGTTAACACTTCTTAGATAATTAATTTTTTGCACCTTAAGTTCGGTCTTTCCAATTTGTTAATTCGTATTTCGGACTGTCTTTTCAGCTTCTAACCAAACGTTGTCTTCTTACAGTTGATGTTTAGTCTTTTCTTCTCATTTTCCTTCACTAACTTCTGTAAGATTTCCCGTGGTTCCCCTTCTGTGTCTGTTATCAACACTTTGCCATCGTTATATCCAACGTTAAGATTGTCACTGGTAATAAATAATTTTAAGGGAAATCCTAATTATCTCAGGAATGTTTCTCTCTGCTTATAACCAAAATATTAACCAGGGTGTATTTTGAACTCCTGTTGTAAAACAAACATTATTTACATTATCCGGACTATTGTCCTAATCTTTGTCGCCATATTTATTACAACGTTTCGGCCGTTGTAGGATACGGCCTTCTTCCAGTAGTTGGAATGTCGAACTAAACCCTTTATTTCGCTTACTGGGGTAGGCTGTTCTAGTTCCACATGCCATGTTTTAATGGATGTCAGTTATCTCCTGTTAATTCCCCTCTGAATGTTATCCATGCCTTAACCGGACAGTCTACCACATTGAACGAAATAAACGGTTCAGTTCGACATTCCAACTACCGGAAGATGGCCGGGTCGTACAACGGCCGAAACGTTGTAATAAATATAGCGACAAAGATTGTAAATAATGTACATATTACCTCATCTCAGAAATTTAGACATAAATTGCGTAAGTGAAAATATTACTGTAAACAAGCGACAGGAATTTTTAACAGGAATCTGTCAAAACAAACAAAAAAAAACGAAAAAAGCTTTAGATTCTAAAGATTGAAAGTTAGTAGAAATGAAATAATAATAAAAATAATGGCTACTAGATATGTATCTACAGTTGTTCAGAAATGGGCAACAAAATCTATTCAAGAATTTTGCATGTGCGAAAGAATTATGCAGCAAATCTGTCCATTAAGACACATTTCTAACAAATACGAAGTATATCTTAAAGATCAAATAACAATCTAGTGAAAACTGCGAAATATAACAGGTTCCTTTAATACAGCTTTGCTTGGTAGGAGTTAAAAATGAAAACAAAAACATATTCATATATAAATATATTAAATGTGTAAAAAAATTTGATAAATGAGGAATCTATTATAAAATGTAAGAATGCATAAAACATTAAATATATTTGCCTGAAAATTCGGTTGGTTTCTATATTACATAAGGAAATAACTGTTTGTATGAGATGCCGTAGTTCATATGCGGAAAGCGTATTTCCATTAAGATAAACGTTTCTTAGAAACGTTTTCCGCCAAATCCTTTTTTTGGGGGGAAAAACGATCGATGAAAGAAAAATGTTTGATGTACAAGATTATGATGTTCGTACCGTTTTCCAAGAGAAAGAGAGGATTTCTGGGATTTGGAAGCAAATTTTAAATATCTTGAAGTAGAAGGAAACTTAAACAAGGAATCGCTGCTTGAACAAAGAAATGCTGAAAGCTAATCTGCCTAATCTATTTTGACTTGAAATTCTTCCATTCTAATCGAACTCATTATTGGCGACGTTATCGTCTGACGACCAAGAAAATAAGGAGCCAAAATGACCGATAAAATAAAGGAAGACTGATGAGAATATGATGAAAGATAAGAAGTAAGAGGTTTAGATTAATGACAATGATAGATTTAAAAAAATAATAATAAAAAGAGGAGAAAGACGAAAAGAAGAAGGTGGCAGGTAGGATAAGTAGAAGGCTTTAGCTGGAAAAAAAAAATCTGAAAGAAGTCTCGTCACCAGACGATGGCACCTACTTCGGTTCGGTGATGCAGAAGAACAAGGTGTATCAGAGAATGAATAAACTGATGCGAGAGCATTGTGGAATCTCTCTTGAATATATAGGGACACCGTGATCACAAAGACATACAAACCATCAGCATTTACCGTTCAATACTATGGAAGAGCACCTACTATAACAATCATATATATATATATATATATATATATATATACACACACACATACATTGAAGTGAATTAAAAGAATTTCTTCCGTAATACACTCTGAAATCTATCGAATTTAATATGCACATAAAACAGTATCACGCATCAGTCGAATCGTCACCCCTCCCCCCAAAAAAAACAAAAAATCCGAAACACAAAACTGATGAAACCTCACCGAATATATTCAGGTTTTTGATGATATTCGCTCCCTACCACCACGTATTACATTCAAATTATACACCCATTCAGTAACCCTCTACATTGAGTTACACTCGCGCCTAGTATTTGATGTATTGAGAGTGCTACCTACTCATAATAACACGTGCGGACAAATAAATACCGCGAGACTTTAATCTTCATACATCGTTTTTTTTTTTATTACGCTATATTACAATCCAGTAATTCGACAGTTACTCACGACATTTCCGTTAATGAGTGACCTCCGGAGTAGCTTGTGCGATACGTGGTCTTAACTTTAACACATCATTCTTAGAATGTAAAGTCCACTTCTTTCCAATACTCTAAGACATTATGATACCAAAATATTAAGCCGAGAACTCGAATCATATATTTAGTCTAGATCAGACGCCTCGTTTATGATATGGGTCTCATGCATAGTTCCCAGCTTCTTCAAGAAATGTCTAAAGTGTCATCTATATACAACCGTTTTATCTTATTAAACATATCATCAAACATATCATCAAATATATGAACCCTTAAAGAAAATAATCCTTCATCAGGACCTATAGACTGGCACTACAAAATACCGAAGTGTTTTAATAAATAATTAAAATGGTATCACTTGAAGCTCAGCAACAGCTTAAAGGGTAGCACTTGTACTAGAATGGAAGATAATGACTTTCCACAATGCATTAAAGAAAAGGTTAGTAAGGAAACAACTATCAATAATAGAAAGCGATAACAGTGAACTTGATAAATCTGTTTTACTGAAAAAAACTGGTTTTAAGAGAAATAGTATTTAAATGACAACCGACTAATGAATGTCGCATATTTCCTTATGATGAAACGGCTATCCTTACCATAAGCATTACGAATCTTTCCCATGCTTGCATAGTCCTGTGTATGACGATAAACTCTATCTGGTAGCAAGGTCCATGATTTGGAACTTGGAGTTTTTTAGGAGTGTGTAAGGTCCTCTTAATTGCTGTTTTTCCAATGTCCACCCTGAACCTGGGTGGTAGTAACAGTCAGTTCCCAGCAATGGTCAAATAGTGGACAACTAAACAAAAATCAAAACACTAAAAAAGTTTTTAAAAAAAATTCCATGGTAAAAATACCAGCAACACATTTTTATATTGAAAAATTACAAAGAATACATATTAGTAAAATGAGCATCGATACATTTTATCTGTAAGTGAAGCATACAATTACGTTAAAAATATAGCCATAAAACTTTCAAAATATTTACATTTCAGCATTAAATATCTCATAGAGTTGTTGATATGCCGCTAAATAATATCAACCAAACAACCCAGCTTGTAAAACTGAATGCAGGTATGAGATCAAGCTTGTAAAACTGAATGCAGGTATGAGATCAAGCTGGGTTTAAGACTGACAACCCGCTCTTACATTTAACATCAATCATACTATAAAATTGAGTGGAAATACTATTTCGTCATATTACAGTTACTTATAAAAAGGGGAAACATATTTAAAATATAATCTTCTAAAATTCTTCTTGCATTAATATTCCATAAAATACTGCCCAAAATATAAAGTTTTTCTTACTAAACATTAAAAGTAAAATTTTATTCAATTGTCAAAGTTTAAAACAATGAAACCAGATTATATTCTTGAACGAAATATCAGCCATGCAAACAAATATTTTTAAAAATTATTATTGCTTGATTCGTATTCTACGGCTTACCAACTTTTTGCAGTTTATTTAATGCCAGAAAATATTTTTATATTGTAAGAAATTTTAAAGCTAGATATTTGGTGACACAAGTCTTATCCCATAGCTTGTGGGACGAGAGATAGATTCATATCTTTCCAAAGAGTATTTGATTATAATGAACCAAACGTAAATTCAAATTCAGCTCTCAGATTGACAATTCCGAGCCATTATCCACTATGCCACACGCACATCAGAGCTTACAGCCCTTGGTATTATCAAGCGGTCAACCATCTAGATACTTACCAGGCTCGACGTTGCTTAACTTTGAGGGTCAAACTAGAACTGGTGTGTCAATGTGATGCTGCCGTATGCTACAAATATTTTATTGGAGTTTATAATCTATGGTAAAGTGTCTTTTTTTTTCTTATTTTCTTTTCCAAAGACTCTGAGAAAATTGAGTCTTTTGAAATGCGTTAATGATGGGAAAATAAGAATTAAATAGTTCATTTCACAAAATTAATCGAGATTAGCATGAACTTACGTTAAATTTTATTTAGACCAAACTGGTAGATTTTTCTATTTCAGTTAATTCCCCTTGATAACTGACCTACCCAAGTTTTTGTTCTCTCTGCTGAGGCCAGGTATTGAGATCAAGTCACATTGGATTAATCAAACAACGTTTTTTATCCCCGGGGCCATGTGTCTTTAAGCACATTAGTGAGTGAATGTTTTTGCTCTTACAAACCTAATGTCTCATAATAATTTTACCTGAGCTTGTATTAGATATTTTTATTATTGATTTCCTTTACCATTCTGTATTACTGATTCCCATAGTGTATTCGTTACACGGATAAAAAAAAGGCGTTTTATATGAAAGACCATTGAATATTACGAAAAGTTATGTTCACATGACAAAAAAGACCCTCTGAGAGTTTTCGATGTACGTTCATATTTAATTATGAATTTGTGAGACGCTGTTCCATATTTTCGATACGAAAGCAAAGAAGTCGGAAGCCAATACAGAATATACGAATATATTTATTGTGAGACATGATCGCTGGAGAGTTAAAAAAAAAAAAAAAAAAAGTCTGATTTTGTAAGATAACTTGCATAAGATTGCTATTGATAGTAATCACGACAGTAAATCATAGGAAACCAATGCAGAGCTTAAGCCGTAAGGGCCGTGAGAAATTGCGACATAGGTATATTTCATGTCTCTGAAGAGATGGGGGAACGGATGAAGTAGAAAGAAATCTCATTTGTTCCTTTCGGAGCCGCTGGAAAGAGTTCGTGACGTTTATCTTTTTTGAGGTACACAGGTTCGTGCTTTTGATGTTGCTGAAGAGCCAGCATCCAGAAATCTGTCAGTGGATTCGTTCCACAAACGATTGCCAAGTTCTAAATAACATAGAATCGATATCGTAATTCTTTAATAATAAATAAAATGAAATATTAAAAATAAAGTTTTTAGCAGAAAGCTGATATAAATTAAAAATTCTATTTTATGTGACTTACATAACGTAGTGAGATATTAGCATGTGAGGGGTTCTTTCGTTTATATTTCAAGAGATTTTAAAATATTAAAAAAAAATATCTATATGAAATAGAAAGACGCAGCTGTAAGCGCTATAGCACATAACTTGATCGGAATAACGTACGGATATATACTTTAACAATTCACAGCTACATACATTATCATTTGTTCTTTTGCGTTCTGGTAAGTTTGCTTAGTTTTGATTGGTTAATACGATGTATCTTTGTATCTTCGCCATTATTGTCTTATATGAAGAGTCGGTATACTTTAACAACTGTAATTGAAAATATAAGTAAGCTTCTGACAATATTTCTTCTTTTTTTTTCTTTTTTTTTTTTTGCTTGGTTTGTGTGAAAGAAGCCATACTTGAGTTCCTTTTTTAAGTCCTCTTCGTCACAACGGGGCGGTTTCTTGTGAAACCATCCCTTGGTTAACGTAGACTCTTTTGTGTTCCTAGTTAACGTGAGTGAGTTTCGTTCAGGGATTCTTCCCGGCTTCTCCTTTTTGATATGATGTAAGTAGAGATTCCCAACCTCCTCCTTTTTTCATTTTGACTGGCTCAATCTTTGATTTCGCCACGCCCATATTAATTCTATTCTTCCCACTCGGTTAGAGAGCTAGCTTCTTGATTCTGTTAGAAGATAACAGGACCCGTCCACCCCACAAAAATAAGTGGCCGCTGTATTCTAACAAATGTAATTTTCTGTTCAATATTTTTATCTCTTTGTATATAATTGGAGATTCATACCCTTCCCATCATTTCATGCCATCTTATATATATATATATATATATATATATATATATATATATATATATTTTGTGTGTGTGTATATGCATGTATATAAAAATAATTCACAGTACAATAAAATTGGAAAAGAAAAACTCGGCGACGTTGTTCGAGAACCGAATTTTTTCTTTCGATAACCGAGGCAATTTCATGTTGAATTTTCTGTTCGACAACAGATGTGTTCGATATACGAGACGTCCGTGAACCGAGGTTGCACTGTATATGTGTTCGCTGTAATGGGTGACTTGGTTGTGAATCGGATTAACTAGTTATAGGATAGTTAATGATGACCAGCCACATCTCACTTTCCCTTTTGGTCTTGTGGCGCAATTATTGTAATCTTACAATAATGCATATCTTGATTGGTCGGATGTTTTAGTTTAACGGTATATCAACATCTCTATGGTTTATTTAATTCCAAAATCTAAATATTTTTTATACTATTCTTGCTGTTTCCTTTTGGATATAATAATGGTTTTAATGATGCAAGTCTTACTAATTATCCCACCATTAGAGGTGGATTTATATTGCTCGTAAGTGAATTTAACGAACCCAACTGGAAAAGAAACTCTGCTCTCTAATTGACACATTCGAGCAATCCCTCACATCCAAGTTTACAGCACCAGGTATTCTCAAAAAGTCACCCATGAAGGTAATGACCAGGCTAGACGTTGCTTAAATTCATTGATCTAACGAGAATCGTTGTTTCAACTTGATCTAGCCGTAAGCTTTTTCTGAGATGAGGTATTATAACTATTTACATTGTTCTGACTGTTCGCATCTTTGTCATATTCAGGATGTTTCGGCCGTTGTACGCTCCAGCCTTCTTCAGCTGATAGTTTTAAATTGTTTTATTTAGTCCATAGGAGTATAGTATTCTAATTTCACGTGCCATATCTTTTGGATATCTCAGTTTTAATTCCCCTTGATAACTCTACATGTTTTTGTTCTCTCTACTGAAGCCTGGGATTGAGGTCAAGTCACTTATTGGATCAATTAACCAACGCCTTTATCCACTGAATGTGTTTGGGGGATATTAGTGAGTGAAATTTTAGCACTCCTAAAATTAATGTCTCTAGAACCATTTTTACCAGAGCTCATATTACATTTTTCTGTTATTGTTGTTTTTCTTCACGTCTTTGTTTTACATGTTCCCATATTGTATTCACTTCTATACTTGGCCGGCTTAGATTTTTGTAGCGTAGCATATGCGTTTATTCCTTAAGTCTTTGTATTTTCCATTGATGTCTATTATTTTTAATGGGAATTAGAACAATTTACTCTCGTGGACTAAATTATGAGTTCGGTTCTAAATCCCAACAAATATCACCTGAAGAAGGCCAGAGCGCACAACGGCCGTAATGTCCTGAATGTGACAATAATGACGAAAACGACAGTTTGAATAGTTATAAACTTTCAAAATAAAATTTGTGAGCGAAACAGAATCAAGATACGATGAATGTGAAACCAGGAATACTTGACATGAATAAAATAACACTGCAGACACCATGACTAATGCCACAGTACTCCTAAATCACCTAGAACATGCTGCCAATGAAGTTGGAGAATGCCAATGTCTCTCAAAAACTGAATTCACCTAACCAGGCTCAATACAAACTGTCACAGGTGAATTCATGAATCTGTTTTATCTTTTATATACCTAGGAAGCGGTATAAATTCTATTGAAACAATGTAAAACTTCGCATAGCTAAAGACTAGGCCGCCCTGAATAAAATAAATGTAATTTGGAACTATAATCTTCCAGACAACCTCAAGCGGAGATTATTTTTTTTCGATGCTGAGAACTATACGTACCATTTCCTGCAGAAAACATCTAACTAAATCACAGCTCTCTGGATCCATCCTTGATATTCCTACAATGTTACACGAACGCAGAATGTGCTTTGCAGGATACTACTGGCGAGCAAAACAAGAACTCGTGAGTGATCTACTGTTCTGGAAACCTATACATAGAACAAGACGAATTAGTCGCCCAGCAACCACTTACATTGACCAGCTATGTTATGGCACATAATGCCCCCCTAATGAGCTTCCAACCTTGATGAAGGACCGTGATGGTTGGTGTGATAGATTCATGAATGTCCGAGCTAACGAGACCGAATAAAATAACAATGAGTTTTATGGGCTCCACTATCTCAGGATCCTGAGAAGAATTCTGGAGCTACGAAGACACATTCAACATTTAGTGACAAACACAAGAAACCTAACAAAAATAAAAATAAAAGCAAAAACCAAAAGCATATATCTGTCTATATCTCTGAGATGAGGTATTGTAATTATTTACATTGTTCGGACTGTTGTCCTCGTCTTTATAGCCATATTCACGACCTTTTGACCATTGTACACTCCGTCTCTTTTTTTCAAATGATTATAATTTCGAACTGAAGCCTTTATTTCGTCCACCGGGATAGATTGTTCTAGATTCTCAAGGATACATGGTCCTGCTGATAAAACCGTTGTGTTGATCCAGTGATTTACCCAAACAGTTTTGAGTTCAATATCTGGTTACTGCAGTGGTGACGTAAAGCTTGAAAAGATTAGTTAAAGGGAGATAGCTGAGACACCCGGAAGATGCATGGCACGTGGAACTAGAACAATCTATCCCGGTGAAATTTGTAGTTCAGTTCGAAATTCTAATCACCTGAAGAAGGTCGGAGCGTACAACGGCCGAAACGTCGTGAATATGGCAATAAACTTTAGAACAACAGTTGGAACAATGTAAATAAGTTAAACAACAATAATAATGATAATAATAATAACATCCAGAGATGGATCTTAATTAGAGGCGTTAACATGTATATGTGTTGAATCGATGAGCTACAGTATATTTCCCGTTCAGTACCAGAGATTTCGTTTTCAGTTGCCTGACCTTGACTAAACTGGGCCTGATTCTTTGAAACTGACACACAGTACATCTATGGAGAATAGTTTAGGAGATTCGTGGCTGGCTACAAAAGTTTGAATGATGAGGAATTCAAAGCAAGGGAGGACTCTCACTTGGAGGACATCTGAACGAACTGGATTAGCTGAAATGAAAATATTTCTAAGTATACCCCACTTGTATATGCATATATTCTTTTTAAACAACATTCGTCACTATATCAGGCACACTTGGATGCGATGCATGGGTATGCTATAGCTTAGTCTTTTATCGTCTTGCTTGGGGTGAATTGTTTAAAAATGCCAACCATTGCCTAACAGACTGGAGATGGAATCTTGTGCAATCGGTTGAAGGAGTTTTAAATCCGAGGAAAAGTTAAGAACATCCAGAATATATCATTAAGGGAATCAGCTTGAATACTAAGAAGTTTTGAGTCGAAGTCCGGGACATGAAGCTATGGGAGTAGAAGAGACGGATATATTTAACCGTTTCGACAGTGAAAGGGTGGGACTAAGATGCCAACGTAGTAACACGCTTAAATTCATGCAGTTTCGGAACCAGAGAAAATAGCTCGTCGCAGCAGTTAAGAATATTTTCTTACCATGTACCATTAGGCGATCAACTATGGTTTTTCCAATATTGTATTTCACAAACGATTTGGTTCAACGGTATATCAACCTCAATGGGTTATTTAATGCCGTTAAGATTTTAGGATAGGTTCGTATGATTAGAATGTATGCGTTGTAAGAAATCAGATTGGAGATCGGGTTTCATTTGTTATTTTGTAAGGGTTTTTTTTTTTTTTTTAGTTTTTTGTCGATATTCAAATCTATTGCTGGTAATGTTTTGTTTTTGTTTTTCATATATTGCTGGTATTATTTTAACAAACGATCTGGATCAATATAAAACTGAATAACGTTAATAATTATTGGTTTGTATGAAGTTAATATGAATCCGTTAATGAAGAAGCCGCTATTTATAAATGAATACACTATCAGCATTATCTTTTGCTCGATCCTGATATTACGAATAAGCACACTGAAATTTCCAAGGTTCCTCCCAATATTGTATCTCTCTTCATACTCTCTTCTTGAAAATGGTTCATCTCCTCCCACTTTTCATTTTCTATTTTTCTAATTTCTCTTAGCTCATGAGTTTTGTTCTCTCCTTTTTTTTGTATCATTTATTTTCTCTCTTGTGGGCTTTCAATTCGCAAAAAAGCACACCAATTGAGTAATCAAAGTCTATTTTATTTATTTTTATTTCTCGCGAGATTTCACGTGAAGCGAATTTATAACAATAGCCAAATACGAAATTCCTACTTAATGATTATTACAATAATAACTCCAACAATAATTGCAGTGAAAATAATGATCACAATAACGAAGATAATTATGAAACTGATTCAGATTAATGCAATTAATCTGAACATCACGCCACGGTGTAGCAACCATCTCCGATAATCTAAAAAGAGAGACTAGAATAGCTTTCTCTCGATATGCTCGGTACTAATTACTCCAGCTTCGTTCGACATAGCCATTCCTATCGAAGGTGATAAGTTATACAAAATCTCGTAAGGTTTTTTTTAATTTATGTATTTATTTTATTTATTTTCTTTTATTATTATTCATTCAACGCATTGACCAAAAGTCATTCAAAGGAGAGGGTTACTGAGATTTGGTTTGTTTGCTTAACGGATGTCAACTCCTTATAAGTTACTTAATGCTGAAATTTAATTTTCTTGGGAGATTTTACCCAAAAAATGTATTGCTAGTAACTTTTTCCATTAATATATTGATGGTATTTTTAAGTTTTTGTTACTTTGAAAATGTATTGTATATAGTCATGTCGGTTTGGTCTGTAAAGGTATGGGCTTGTGGCACTCTTATATGCAAATATCCAAGAAAGGGGGGAAAAATACATAAATTAATATTTGTTTATATATATATATATATATATAGTTTTAAGGTGTTCTATATTTATGGGATAAAGTGCTCAATATCAGAGATAGTGTATATAAATATAAAAGTGAACATTGAAGGCAACACTCAAAGGCGACAGGCTGTTTCCTGGTGGATGCAATCGTCCAGCCACATGTTTATATATATATATATATATATATATATATATATATCTCTATATATATATATATATATATATATATATAAAATTTCTGATGCATTTTGTATTTACATGTTTTTTTTTGGGGGGGGGGGTTCCCCTCATTATTTGCCAATGTTTGGGTCCTAACAGGTGTTATCATCCTGGCTAAGTGTGGACCTTGTAACAACATAAATTAAGAGTAGATTATACGCTCCTCAAAACCTTCCCATCAGAGGCCTTGCTGCCGGATGTAGTTATAACCAGAACGGGAATGTGTGATATGAAAGTAAGAGCAAGTAGGAAGTCTAAATTATTAGGCAATTTTAGGATAGACAACGGTTGACCCTAGATTTTAAGAGGTTAAAACTGTAGTGTTCGGGATGGGGGAATCAACATTCCACAAAGTAGCGGTTCACGGGATGATGCTGTCTGAGTAAATCGACATTCTTACAAATGGAAGATATAAGGAAGGTGAATGATTTAACCCCAGTGAACGTAATCAGTCAAGTTTTGTATGTAAAGTTCTGAGCTGATGGCACTCTTATCATATGCAAATACATAGAAAGGAAAAAAACATACTTAAATTAATATTTATATATTTTAAACTATATATCATTTCATTTTTTCACGTAAGGATAAATATATATATATATATATATATTGATTTAGAAAATAGAAGTCCTTTTTAAATATAATGTACTTCCATATCATAGACAATCAGGCTTCCTTAGATTCCGTTTCTTTTTTAATATCTTTAAATTATGATTTCTTAGTAAAGATATTAGAATGGCTTCCTGTTGGTTTCACTAGGGTTATCTATTTAGAGTATTTCTTTGTTATAACAACCAGTCCAGACTACACTGCTATTTAATCAACTGCGGTAGTGTGTGTGTGTGTGTGAGGGGGGAGGTAGAATCGGATTCAGGCGTTTTCCAAGTGTATTTGTGTGAAATGAACACAAACGAGACCTGAATTTCACAGATTATTAAACCCTCTTCACCGATACCTTTATCACAACAAGTACATGCCAAAAAGATGTACATATTAAAAAAACGATTAATAAATTCAAGAAATATACAAATTACTTTTAGTGCGGAATTAAAATTTGGGTTTTTGCAAACTACTGGGTGTCTCCAAAATCCGGACACACTGGCAAAAATGCATATCTTTAAGAAATTAAATTTTCAACAATTGAATTGGAATATTAACAGATATCATATTCAATATGATTTCCATCATTTGTGGTGTAACGTTTGGTACACTTTGTATGATTCATGTGAACTCGATGCAACAATTCCAAATTGCTGTTAAATTTACCACATTCTCCCCTTTATGCGTTCAGTCAAGTGTGCTGCATCTGAGATTTTCATTGAGTACACCTTCTTTTGCATACCTCAGAAAAAGAAGGCAGTTCTTTCTTTCGAAAAAAAGCTTGTTTAATGTGTGGAGGTAAAAAAAAAGTTAATGAGATTTCCTATTTGTTCAGTATTTAGGGGCACTCCGTAGTGGAAATATCCTAATGCGAATTAATATTTTATTATGGCTTTCTCAGTAATCATCTAGTGTTAATCTAGATATAAACGGACTAAATGAACGGAAAGTTGAACCATAATATTTTTAATTCAATTATTTTAGCTTAGAGACACTACATTGAAAAAACAAGATTTGTCCGTGAGATGCGTAAGCTCCATTACCAAACAGTATAAACACTAACATTAGATTAAGGTATTCTTGAATAAGTATTATATGCTTATGACTATACACGTGAATTTCCTGTCCGTACAATGACAGAGATATTTGATTCTGATCTGGATTTTTACACTATATTTGACCTACGCATTTATTAGGATATTAGACGACATAATATCACAATAATAGTTTCAATTTCATCTAGAATTTACACTACATTTGACCTATGTGATAATTACCAATGAAAGAAATGATTTGAGAATTTAAAAAAAAGACACTTATGAAATGTTTTTTTATATTAGGAACACATTAATATAAAGGAAAGCTTATGTATTACGGACATTAATGTAACGACCTAATTATTGAACAGTGTATCAGCGAAATCAAAACTTGCTTTGATAGGTTGTATTGGCTCAGACGTGACTTAACGGGTTTGACAAGAAGGTAGCCGTAATAGCGTATCAGAAACTAGGATAAGATTCACAGAAGTCTTGTGGGGACAGCAGAAGGAATATGTATCATAGGCAATATAAAAACTAGTCTGGTAAGAATAGGCATGGGAAGCCATATAATATAAATCATGAAAACATGGGGCAAACAGACATCTTATTCCTTATCATCATTGTAAAATATTTTTAAAATACTTTCTTGATTCAAGCCATTGTAGAGCCTATGTACAGGGAGCAGAAGACAATTCTCCCTTCTGCCATATTCCTTCAGGAACTAGGTGATCTCTTTGTTCTTTTGATATCTCTTCTCATCCCTGTTCAGCCAACCATTTCCACACATTCGTTAGGTATTTTACGCGCACTTTTCCTCTGTACTTCAATATCTCCCATGAATGTAAAATATCCCATGCACTTTCCATCATTATGTGCCCAAGAAATTTCAACTCTCTTTCTGGGATTACGTATAAACGCCATTTTTTTTTATTTCCCTTTTCTCTAAAAACTTCATTGTTGCTCAGGTGTTCAGTCCGTTCTATTCTTAACGTCCATTTGTAGAAACGCGTTTCTGTTGTAGCGAATCTTTTCTTCATCTGTGAGATTTCCCAGCATTCAATAGCATTACAGTACTCATGTCTTAATGAAATATGCTCCTGAACTTGCGCTAGTTGTCTTCACTCTCTAAAACAAATGTCATCGTTTCTTGTTTTGTACCTTAATGGAAATCCTCTTCTGTAATTCATGTCTTTAAGAAGACTTGAATATTTTGATCCATCGGATTATCGTTCTCTTCTGTCTCGTAAAGTACTAGACACTAACTCGGATTTGGTTAAGGCAGTTTGAAATGAAGGGTTTATTTCAGATAAACAATATGGTATTTCTGTTATATATCTGGAGATTCTCAATAATATCCAAAGAATAGCCTGTAATATTATCGATCCTTATCTGGCATTATAGATAAGTAAATTCCCCACCACCGTGACGTGGTTTGACTGTTCATGGCACTTGTGTTAATGAGCTCTTTTTAAAAATATTAATTTTAATGTATTACTTTTTCAGAGCTAAAGTTAAATTTTTGTTGCCATTTGACACGTACACTAAATGTACAAAATCAAATTAGCCTTGTTGTTTATGTACACTTAAAAATTTAACTATTAACATCAGTTGTTGCATATTTTCATCTTATTCTATGTTACCTTGTCATTAAATCATGACATTTTTTTAAATAACTTTCATTATGGCACATTTTATATAAAAACCTATTTGTTGGATAATAAAAAAAATGTAAACATGACCAAAAATAAGGTTATTTATTTTCAACCGAATTGGTCAACATTTTAAAAAAATAAAAAATAACACAGGCTTTTCATTTTCTGATTATATTTCTCATGTGAACATTAGAAAGCTCTTTGAATGTCGATTAAAGATGAAAAAAATTGACCGAATTGGGAGATATGCAAATGTTAGCAAATAGTGGCAGATATTAAAATTCGCCATTTTGTATTTGGCCCAACTCAGTAAAACCCTTGTAACTCATGCCACATTCAAATTCCTTCACAAAATTGTGTAAATATATTGCCAAGAAGCAGAGAAATTTGTTGTCTAATTTTAAAAAAAAATTATTAACACGTTTTTGAGAATCTAAAGGTCAAAGATAAAGGTAGTGTTCAAATTATCTTTTTTTTTTCTTTTTTAACTTTAAACGAAATACATAGGTCACCTTTTAAACCCATCCAACATGGTATATAATTCAACTTTGTGGGTGAAAAACTGAGATATTTATATTTAAACTTTGTAACTATTTTCTAAAATTCACCATTTTGGCTATAGTCAAAGGGTCATATCTCGGGAACCTTTGACCTAGTGATGTAAAATAGGTACCAATTTATATCGTGAATCTCTCTAAGTGTAACAACTTTCAAATAAACCATGTCGGTGTGGGTCATACCTTAGTTGATTTGATACGGAACGAATCATAAGAGAAGTAGTCTGAAGTGAATAAAGAATAGAGGTGATAAAGGACATAAATAAAGGGACAAAAGCCGATGACAAAACCTGAGTAAGGAATAGAGGAGTTGAGAAATAAAAGGAAAATATCGACAGAAGGATACAATATGGGTTACGTGTGCGTGCGTTGTTATAAAAATACGAATTTGACTAGACCGTTGGAAGAAAAGTGAGAGAAAAGCAATGATTCGGAATTTTGAATGGTTGTTTTTCTACGGCTCATCAACCCTTTTAAGGTAATTTAATGCTAGAGAATATTTTTTAGATTCTAAGAAAATGTTCTCTAGATAATAATGATTTTAGTGATAAAGGTCTTGTTAATTAACCTATAACTGGGGATAGAAGAGCGAGATTGATACTTTACCCAGGGGTATTTGTGCGTAACTAAATATGAGCCAAACAGAAATTTGAACTCTACTCTCCGTTTGCCAATTCCGAGCCATTATCTGACACCAACCGTACATCCAAGTGTACAGCATCTGGTTTTCCCCAAACGACCCTACATCTAAATACTGACTGGGCTCGAAGTTGCTTAGCTTCGGTGATCGTACAGGGTGCGTGATGTGACCGTGAGGCTGATTCGGAAGGAATATATTTACTGAGTACAGGAGAAAGGGAGAAGTTGGTAGAATGCGAAACAGGAACGTGTGCAAGATATATTACAATAGTGTCGAGATACAAAGCATAAACGTACTGAATGCGAATAATAATCTTGAATGTTTCCAAAGAGGAAATGAAGAAACAATAGAGAGAGAAAAGGAAATGACTGAGGTAATAAACTATGATTTAGCTATCTAAAATGAACTGGCATTGTAAACTGCGGATAGGTTAATCGATTTTTAAAGGGATCAATAAAGAGAAAGGGAAATGCGTGAAAAATAATATAGAAATATCCCAGCGGAAGCCCGAGAAACAAATAGATATTAGAAAAAGGCAACAGGAGAAAAGAAAAACAAGATCAAGAGACACGGAGAAAGAAAAAAAAATGTGTTAAGAAAAAAAAAAACAGTAAATGTGGAAAACCGTTTCATATACTTCATGTAAAATTGAGATTGAAGCTATTTTATTTGACAAATACAGTGTAACCCGGATATAAGAGAGTTGTCGGGACCGGAGAAGAAGTCTCTTATATCTGGGTTTCTCTTATATCCGGGTTTGGTCTATTATATATACATTAACACAGGCTCTAATTTGGGACCAGAGAAAATCTCTGATATCAGGGTTTCTCTTATATCCGGGTTACACTGTAGAAAGATTGTAATGAAGAATAAACAGAAAAGAGAAAATAAGGGCGTGCTATTTTTCATTTTAGAGTCCTAAATGACTCGGCATTTAACTCTTATTCACAAAAAACACTGGTAGTTTTTATTAATAATATTGCCTGTTTCGATATAGCTATTTCAGATAAACGCTCCATTTTTTTTTTTTTTTTTTTTTTTTTTTTTGCCATGTTGACTTCTAAAAGGCGGAATAGGGTTTATTCCCTTCTGGAGTCTATAATTTGTCATATTTCAGTGATTTACAAATCTGGGAAAGGAAAATTAAACAAAAATCTCTGGTACACCAAAATAGTTTTGCTTCTATTTTAGATCCACTTCTCATATTTGATTATACTCTTTTGTGCATTGAATAATGACCACTATAATAAGATTATAATCAGATAGAGAGAAAAAGAAATTAGAAAATATTATTTTGCAATATTCATCTAAGACAAAAGGACAATGTCAGTACGAAAGTTTGTAACGAAGTGTGTGTGCTCATTAATATTTCGGTATTTAACGTAATGTTTTATCCAACATTTGTGTGCGTGTGTGTTGGGGGGTTCTTGGTGATGTCTAAGAGACTCTTTAGTTCTTTTCTGAGGCTGTTGTTTATATATAAGTCTTTCTGTCACACAGCCAGGTCGCTCCAACCAAACCCTCTTCCCGCCCCGTCGGCTGGTGTCATGTCATTCCAAACTTGCACCTGGTTACGTTGGTCTGGTACGAAATTGACTGTCAAGTTTATTCCGATAGAATTCGACTGATAGATCTGGTGGGAAAGCAACCGCTTGAGTGAAGACGTCACTCTTGCCTTGAAAATCATTAATTCTATCTGTATTCGAAAATCGACACTTGCCCTCGGTGTGAACAATACAACTGCCTGAAAAATGGAAAAAACAGCTGCGTTTTGCAACGGGCACATATGCAAATGACACAAACATTCCTCTACTGTTGAATAATTGATTCATCATATATTCATTACTGAAATTGCTGTTTAACCAGAACGGCATGAATCGTCGATTTTTACGTCTTATCAATCCTTTCCTGGTTATTTAAAGCTAGAAAATACTTTTATATTGTAAGAATATTTTGAATATAACAAGGATTTAGAGATACAAGTCTTACTAATTAATTCATACCTGAGAGAAAAGAGTTGCATTCACACCTTTCCCAAGTGAATATAACAAACCCAACCTGAACTGAAACTTGGCTCTCCGATTATCAATTCCGAGACATTATTACACAGATCCAATCTTACAGCATCTGGTATTCCTAAGCGGTCAGTCAGCTTGAAAATTAGGACGATATATAACGATTGGACCAGTTTGATGTAGCTTAAATTCGATGATTGTACGGGAACCGTTGTTTCAATATAACCGTAAGACAGTCTATACATTAAGACAAGACACACATATATTCATTTAATTTTTATACTAAATTTCAATCCTTATAGGGCTCGATAGCCACACAAGTAAGAGGGCTACATTTAAAATCGTTAAATGAATGAGGTGGGCGATATGAATGTAAGAATAGGTAGTTGTGAAGATTTTGAAAATTAGGACGATATATAACGATTGAACCATGCTTTGAACAGGTGAAGATCATAATGTTCAGTTGCTTGATTGATTTTTCTTTAGCAGCATATCGGCATCTATTAGTTATTTAATACCGATATTTAAATATATTTTGAACGCAATTTTATTTATTTTTGGATAATAATGGTTTTGCGATACGAGTGTTATTAAGTGACCCAATGGTAGATGTGGATCCATACCTTGCCCAAGGGAATATAACAAATAAAACTGGAATTGGAACTGGGTTCTCCGATTAACAATTCCGAGCCAGTATCCATTACACCACCCGCATACCTAAGCTTACAAAGCCTGGTATTCCCAAACTACGTACTGACCAGGCTCAACGTTGCTTAACTTTGGTTATCTTACGGGAAATGTGGCTTTAACTATAGTTTCACGGAACCATTTACTCGAGTCTATTCGATAAAATAGCAGTTCTTGTTTCTCAATAGAATTGTCTTCCTACTAAAGATGTATGGAGGAAGTGGGAGAGGCTACGAATCTGTGGGAGTAGCATTTTCTTACGAGAAAGTAAGAATAAAATGATAAATTTGGATTCTAAGTCGAATCTTACCTCTTTTAATTCCGTTCCTTTTAAGACCAATTTAATTATAAAGAATATGAAAGCTTGCTTAATAGATGAGTTAGTTGGGTATTTCATATCGCAGCGGTGATTTTGGAGTAGAGATAATCCATGGACAGTATTGGCGTAATATAAATATACTCTTTCTATAAAAGACCTTGTGCCAGATAACTGCAGTAAACATTTTTATCTCATAAAAATAGCATATAAATATTTTCGAAAGTGTCTTATAATTAGATTTTATTAACGGTTCCCTTTACGTAGGGCTGGATTAACCATTGACCAACATACCAACGGTGTTCGGGCATCAACAGGACACCGCGGAAAGTGTAATGATATGACGTTGTTGTACAGCTCTAAAGAAATAAGACGAAATTGCCGGGCGCTATTAAGAACGAAGAGACGACTGACCCGCGGTGAATGCTTGTCGTGATTCTGGTTAGTTAATAAAGGAATGGTGGGGGGTAAAGGAGATAATGAGGTTTTTATTTACTCAATAAATCACAACTCCTCTCCTGAATATGTTCGGATTATTAATTAAATTTAGAGATTTAATTTTTGTTAGCAGTCAACCAGAATAATGCCAAACGAGTATAAAGTTAGTCTATTCTTGTAATGTGATTCCGTAACGTGCTGGTTTGTTGACTACACAACCACTTCTGGTCACATCTGGACGTAACTCATTTGACAGAACCGATCGCAGTGGGGGGGGGGGCAGCCAATTTCTAACTGGGTTCCTAGAGCACTGGTCTTGTTTTGCGTGGGAACTAATGATCAGCCTGTCTGAATGGTCTCATGTGCATTCAGTTCCTTCTACAATTATATCCAGCTGGTATTTCCAGTGTTCGTTCTCAGCAGTAGTCAGTATTATTTTAATTTTATTTTTTTTGCACTACTTATGCTATCGTATATTGCTTAACTTGCAGATGTATGTGGGTACCAAACCCCTTTTAAGTGCTTAGTTTTACGTGTTTTAAGCCCATTATTTTGTTTTATATAATTTATATTTTATTTTAGATTTCATCTTGGTTTTGATTATTTTCTATTTGTGTTGTAATTTTTGAAATGGATATTCGTATTCAAATGTTATTTAAATATTTAGAATAATTAGACATAAGTTAATCCTAAATGTTAACATGTTGACATTGTGTTTACCATTGGACTTCATAAATCGTATAATATATATATCCTTCCTTGTTAACACGCACGAAAAATTAATATCAAATACATATCACTGATGCCCAAATCCCTTTGCTATTATATGCCATCTGCAAGTCTCTGCATCTATGGCAACACTTTGGTAGTTAGAAATGTTTATAGTTGTGTTTGTAATATATATATATTTATCTCGTCTGTCATCAGAAGATTTTTTAAACCTTAAATAGCGTGTCTCGTTGTATTTTACGTTGAAGAAGTCATGTTTTTCTTTTGAATTATAATGAACTAATTTTGTGAAATGTGAAGATTTTGATCATTAATTTAATAATGTAATGATATCTTTCCATAAGTTTCTTAAAGTTTAAATATTTTTTTAAAAATAGAGAAAGGATTAAGGAATGGAAAAAGGCTTAAAGGAAAGAAAAATATTTACGGGAAAGTGAGGTTACGGTAGACGGGTGATGGTAGAAGCAACATGGGAAAAGACTGTAAACTTAGAAACCTTTCTTACATTTTCCTATCTATATTTTTCTTTCAAATAGATATGAAGATACTGAAGGTACTGAGATAGATGTAAAGAACTTAGAATAGATACGAAGAGACTGCGATCGACAAAGATGTGAAGAGATAAGAACAGAAAAAAGATAGCCCAAGAGGTGAACGTTAAATTTTCATCTGGTGAAGCTATCGGAAAATTTTGAAACCTGATAAAAGAAGCTTTGTCGAAAAGGAAAGGCAAATAATGGATGTGATGTAGCAGTTGAGGAGTGTAATAAGACAGGAAAAAGTTGAGGTAATAAATGAAGAGTATTGATCAACCGAGTGAGCTCAGAGAGATAGAAAGCATTAGAATAAGGAGGACTTTTTGGATCGTTGATCAATAATCACGACTTTGCAGTCGTTTCATAATCTTTAATTTTGTTTGTCAAAACAAATCTTAATTCAAAGATAATCAAAGACAAGAAAATAGTTAATTAATTAAATTGTGTCGTAATAATATTAATAATAATAAATAAATCTATTTTGAGATAGAAATTGGCAGATTATAGTGTCACAAAACAACCACACTACTTGGAGCCGCTGGGATACATGTCAAAAGATATGTAGCCCACATTCCTGGCGCCCAAAAAAGAAAATGAATTGCGAAAAATGAAAATACAAAATTAAAATAATGAAACTCATTGTAAAATATAGACAGTGGGAAAATTCGACGTGGCGCAGTGGTTAGAAAGCTTATCTTACTAGAATAATTACAACTGTATAGCGAGTTCGATCCTCACTTGCCACATACTTTTGGCTTTGTACTAACATTTGACTAAATCTTAAACGATCCTGAATCTGATGTCAGTGTGGCTTACAAGTCGAAAATAAAAAAAATAAAACTGAAACATTAAACAGTGTCCCCAAGTAATTTATTTCACACTGTACTCACGGATTTGACCAATTCTTCTAGTTTAATTATATTGAAATGATTGCTTTTCTATTAGAATATAAAGCTTAAATGAACATAAAAAAAGCGTAAAGATTGTAACCAACTTTTTAAAACCAAGGCGGAAACGTGAGTAAACTAAGCAGTGCCAACATGTTTCATAGTGACAGGATATAAATACTGGATGTTTGTGTGGTACCTTTTCACTCGAGATCCATGCAACCGATTTTGACCAAACTTGGCACATACATTGTACAATGTAAGAGATATGTTCTTAGCCTAAAAAATCGATAATTTAAAAAAAATCGATCGATTAAGTCGATCTAAAATCGATAAATTCAACATTTTTTCCTCCGATTTCGTTCAAACTCTGTATGTAGGTTACTTATATCGTGAAGAGTTTTTTTTTTTTTTTAAGCATATCACCCCAAGCAAGGCTGGAAGCCACTAGTACGCAGGGGGTTACAGAAGGTTTGGCGGAAGAGCAGATAGGAGTGGTAAAGGAGAGGATGTTGAGAAAGATAGTGGATCGATCAAGGCTAGGGGGAGTTACAGAAGATTTGGAGTGAGAGCAGATGGGAATGAAAGGTGAAAGGGTCTGGAGAAGGGAAGAGGATAGATCAAGGCAGCTGGAGATGTCGATTGACGTTACATTTAAATAGTTGGAGCTTGTATTTGTCAGGGAAGCAGGAATAAGGGAGTTCCACAGGCGAGATGTGCGAGACATGAAGCTATTGGAGTAGAAGAGACGTCTACATCTAACAGTTGAACGATAGCACATTTTTATTTCTACGCCACTACTTTTATAAAAAAAAAACTATAAATCGATTTCAACACAAATTTGAAACTAAAAACTACCTCAATTTTCAATCAATGTAATACAAAGTTCACTCAATTGTAGCCAACAATAAGTTGATTGTTGAACAGTCATTTAACTTGATAATTGAGTCCACCAATATAGTGAAAACCAGAGTAAACAGCGAAACATGGCGATTTTTACTGGTTTCTTTCTTATTTTTCGTTGATTATTCAACCAATTTTCATCAAACTTAACATTTGGTTTATAAATGTATCCTCTTTTACATATCTGGTAGAACACTGACAAATTGAATTTCAAAACCCCCAAAATAATTGTGGTCCGAAATAGGTCTTCATGTTGACTGTTTTACCCCTTCATGTCCTTCGCTAATTTCGATTAAATAAATACAGACTACTTCTGTTATATCAGTAACTGCATTAATTGACACTGTTTTTAATGAAATTACTTTAAAGTAATTGAAGATGGACATCGCTACATCTAAACATGATGCTGTTTCGCTCCATTCTAATTGAAAGCCTTTTCTGATCAAACAGCTGTGTATGGCTCCTAATTTTATATATGTATATATAATCATAAGTAATTATACAAATAATTAATAGCGAAATCTCTTCGCTAGTAATACTTAATGAGATATTAACTTACTGTCAATTTCTTGAATAACGCGATTCTTATGTCTGATTTGTTGAACAGATGGAATAAATGATCCTGGTCAGAGTACTTTCGACAAGGAATTGATAGTAAGTTATTGTCTCATTAAGTCTTGTTAGTAAAGTGATTTCGCACTTAATCACATTAACATTGATAATTAATTATTTTTATAATTACTTCTTTATATATAATATCTGAATTTCAGTAATGAGTTATTAATTATATGCAAAATATTGTCCTCATTTTTTTTTTTTTTTTTTTATCAAGTCCTTTTGGTTATTGTGTTCTTCTGCCTTCATCGGATGCTTGTTGATCCAGGTAAACTTCATCGAATTTTAAACTCGACCCTCATTAGTTTCTCCACTCAGGCGTATCGTGAGTTTGGCGACAATAATATTGATTTCAATCGCTGGGTAGGGCAAATTGGGTGAACAATAAATTTACAATTTAAAAAAAAAAAATTAATCTTTTGCTTTCACGATTCATTAATTCGTCTTAATTCGAGTATTGCAATTTATTTAATGCAAAGAATATTTTAGATAATAATGGTTTAGTGATACAAGTCTTATTAACCCACAGCTGGGCGAGAAGAGCGGGATTGATACTTTCTCAAGGTAAGTGCATATAAAGAAATTAACTGGAATTTTTCCGAAAGATAATGATTTAGTTACACAAATCGTATTTATCCCATAGCTAGCAGGGTAAGAGACGGATTAATATTCTTTCCTCAATGGTATTTGCGCGTAAAGTATTATAGTGAACCCAACGAGAATTGCAACTCGGCTTAACGTCGATTAAAAATTTCGACCCATTAACCCCCTCACCACACATCCAAGCTTATAGCTTATTTATGTAAAGGATTCAGTTTGAAATTCCCTGACGGATTGATAAACCACCGATCAGAGAGAAATCTGATAACAAAGATGGGGGGGGGTAGCCAGAATGCAAATAATGTCGATAAAGTTCCTCTAGACAGTCATACGCATATATCGAAGCAGCGAAAGCAAACTTCTATCTGCTTAAAGGATTTGCCAAATTGAAAGCATTTTTGCTACATTGTATACTTATTTGTCTAGAAAAATCATTGCAGGCATCTTTTTTTTATAATGAAAACCGTAAATTAAAAGCTTGTTTTGTTTCTTGTCATCTGTCTCTTTCGAGTCGACTATCAAATTCTGGCTAAACATGTATAAAATAAAGATTAGGATAGCTTTTTCGGATCTTTGTAACATAAAATAGAAAGCATTTGTCATGTTCACTTGAACAGACATCTTGTAACGATCAAACCAGCCGTAAGAATTTATGCCCAGAATCACGTACAAAAGCATCAGCAATGTTTCTATGGCAAGAACGGTTGATTACTCTAAAAACGAGAAAGAATAAGAGAGAGAAGCACATTTTTTAAGTGCTCGGTGGACAGCAATTTTTTATTTATTTATTTTTTTTGCGTGAAGAGAATACATTTATATATTTAGATTCGTACGTCTATATGTATGCCGGCATCTTTCTCATTTATTCCGTTGCTGCCCTTTGCTCTCTTTTATCGACTAAGCGTACAGATCTTTATAGCTGTCTATCTCAGAGTGTCTTTATACTTATTCCTGTTCATTTATTTTTTTAAATGTGTCTAGTCTTTTTTTTTTCTTTAATCGGAAAAAAGTGTCAACTTTTCCTGACTGCCTCACTTACAAATAATTCTTTTACATCAAGTTCCTATGTATGCGACCCCTTATCATACCAATCGGTGTATACCTCAATTTGTAAATCTCTTTTGATTACTCCAGATTTCTCTATATCTTTATATTGGGGGGGGATAGCAATTTCTTTCATGTTTAATTAGGACTGTTCAATCGTTTTATGTAGTCAGTTCGTGCAAATTTTATATTTCTTGTTTATTTGTCAAACATTTCAGGCTTAGCTCCAAAAATGATATCTTATTTTTACTTTCTCTAAAGAAAATGCTATCTCCACGGCACTGAATCCTCCTTATTTCCCCGTATTCCATTAGTAGAGTGAAATATTTTTTACAGGTAATGTTTTATCGAATATTCTCTCGAGTACATGGTACCTTGAACACTCACGTCCTCGGTATGGTGATAAAATTACATCAGGCAGCAAGGCCTCTGATCGGTAGGTTTTGAGGGCCGTGGAACCGCATCTTAATTTCTGTTGTTCCCAGGTCCACCCTGACTCGGGGTGGTAGAACCTATTAGGATCCCAGCTATGGGCAAATAGTCACCCCCCACAACAACAAAATAAACAGTTTTTTTTTTATAATAAAATGAACAAAAATAGATTTTTATAGCAAAATGACAATGCAATACTAAAATATAAAAATGTTTTTGTATATATCTAAAATGGCAATTTCATACTTTCAGAGTAAAGTTATTTTTAAAAAAATATGTAGTTGAAAGCATAAAATTACGTACAAAATGTGTATATTTCGCCATTAAATAAGGCATACAAGTTGATAGTGATTTTCCAAGCCTAGTTCAGATACAACACAAGGCCGAAAGTAGGGGGTACCCAAAGGATCGAACTCACTACTCAGTCGTAATTGTTCTAGTAAGACAAGCTTACTATTACACCACGCCGAGGTGCCGAAAGCCATACAGGTTGATATGCCTGAACACTATCGGCTTCACCTGTTCAGATCATGCTTCAATCGTTATATATCCGCCTCATTCTCATAATCTTCATTAGCTACTACGTATTCTTACATTCATTTCACGCACCTTATTCATTAAACAATTTCAATTCTAAAACTCTTACTTGAGCGGCTATTGAGCCTTATATTTATCGAACTTTTTGCATAAAAGTAAGAAAATAATGTTAGTGTCTCTTCTTGGTGTATAGCCTGGCTTACGGGCACATCACGGTGAGACCCCGGTTACAATAGGATCAGCGAAGTTAAACAACGTGGAGCCTTTCGGTGTCAAGGTGGGTGAGCGCTTGGGAATATCAGGTGCTTTAAACTTGGATTTGCGGATGCTGTAATGGATATTGTCTCGGAATTATTAACCGGAGATCCGAGTTTCAATTTCAGTTGGGTTCGTTATATTCACTTACACGCAAATACACTTGGGAAAGGCCTGATCCCACCACTCCCCCTATGGGTTAATTTGTAAGACTTGTATCCCTAAATCATTACTATCTAAAATAAATGTTCTTAGAATATAAAAATTATTTTCTGACTGCAGCTTTCAAATGATTGATAGAAAAAAAAATAACGTTGAAACAAGATGTACAGTTTTGTATTGGGTATGTGCATGTTCTAATGTAACACAGCATAACACACACACACACCAAAAGTTATTCCGATCAGAAATCGTTAAATCAATTTACATGCTAAGGAAATTTTTAAAATCCTGAAGGTCTTCTTGGCGCGAAACAAGAAGTTAGAATGTTTTTCGTGTTTTGTTGTCATTACAGCTCTCTCCTATTTTGATTCCAAACCACTACAATTAATAAAAAAAAATAGCTAAATATTAATAAAAAAATATTAATAAAAAGAAATAGCTAAATATTCTTCCCTTGCTGATAGATTTTTTTTTTACTCCTGTGGCAGTGGAGACTTCAGGGCTTATTGGACCTCGTTCGATGGTGTTCCTTCGGAGGATTGGCGCGATTGCGTCGCGATTAAGGAACGAGCCTCGCGAAACGGAGTGGCTTTTGCAGCGTGTCTCACTGGCGACGGTTCGAGGTAATGCTTTCTCCATTATAGCGGCTGGCAGAGGATAGAAAAAAAAATTGTTTATAGTTACGTTGTTCTGGAATTGTCATCCTTGGTCGACTGAACTTGCTTTGTTTCAATGACTTTTGTTTTGTTATTTTTATAAAGTAATATATATTTATATTTTTAATATATAGCATTACAATTTAAACATATATATAGTTACGTTGTTCTGCCATTGTCATCAATGGTCAACTGAACTTATTTTTTGTTTAGTTTCGTATATACATTTCTTTTAATTTTTTTTTTTTCATGTTTTCGTCTTTGGCATACTTTTTACTGTAAGTTTAAGCATTTGGCACTTCCTTTTCGCTGATTATTTGATTTATATTTTTGTAATTTGTTTTATATTTTCGTGCGCGTATGCTCCTATATTACCGGAAAATGAAGAATTGTAGGAATGGTTTCTTTTATGGACAACCGGAAGATCTGAAATAATAATATAGGCTACGTGATGTTGAACTCGAAGGTCATTCGAAATCACCAGTAGTCCGCACAGGAGACAGCTTAGTCATTTCGATCTAAATGAAGCAAATTCTAGAAAAATGGAATAAGTTAATGAGATTGTTAGAAAGTAAAACATTTTTGTACCATACAATTTCTTCCAAGTCCTTAGTAGGTCATTGTAGGAAAAATTAGTTTGCCATTGTGATCTGTATTCCAGCCAAACAATTACATTATTTGAGGCAAATTTTACGCCGGCTTAACTTGGAGAGATAAAAAAAGATAGGAATCGTCGTGCTTAACTGCAAAATCAAGCGAGGTTACCAGAGGCACATTTTGGATTTTTTTCTCGGCTGAATGGAAGACTTAACAATATAAAATGTATTTCTGTTTTGTCCGTAAAATCTGAAACGCGTTTGCAGGAAAGGATTCTACAATGATCAGGATTAAATTGGATTTCAAGCTATAAAATAATCCCAAACTATAGAATTACACAATAACTTTCAGCAAATCCGTCTTTTCTAAATGGATGTAGTCGAAGTAATAAAAACAGATTTGTCGAAATAATCAGAATCTTAAAGAGGTTCATGTATTCATATCATATGACAAAGCTAAGGGGAATTCGGAGTTTATTCAAACTTCACTTGAATTCGGAAAAATTTCCGAGACACTTCATCTAAAACACTGTATACCCAATAATGATTCTCAAATAACCTGACACCAAAATCTGGCACCGAAATTCGCGTTATTAAATACATGCTCGACCAAGTTATTGAAGCAAATATTCAAACTTGAACAGGAAAAGCGGCCGCCTTTGTCACAAGGATCCTTTAATTGCTACGAGATTCCTTTTTCAATTCATGTAATTTCTATGCGTAGTGACGTTCATAAGCAAGACTCAAGTACATTTTCAAAAATCGTTAGCCTCAATCTGAACTTTCCATGCTCTTCCCATTGTCAGCGTTAAATTGGTTGTTCTAGAGTTGAGACTGCACACATTCATTTCATTCCAGCTCCCAGTTTGACAAAACAATATCTCAGTGTGAACGGTTCTCATAAATTATAGCTGAGAATATTCCTTTTCATATTGTTGACTGAAGGCGTCACGTGTAACGTTATTCTGTGTGTGTCATGCCTCTTCATTACGTTGGCGATTAAGACACTCCACAATTTTCTATCCTTTTTATCTCTCAGTAAATTTTGTCTGCTGGTTATCTCTCGTAAGCCTTGTTTTGCCAAACATTCACGCAGGCTCGTTGCGAAGGTTGTGCGCTGTTCTATGTCCCGTTTGACTTCTATGTGTCATGTAAGTGTCATATTTTCCAAGCCCCTTTCCTCATACACTCTGAAAAATGTCAACCGTCCCTTTCTGATGTTACCTAGAAGTGTTCTTAAAACGTCGTACGTCCTGCGTATGCCGATAAACCACATACGGTAGTAAGGTCTCCGATCGGGTGGTTTTGAGGTGCGTGGAACCACCTTGTAATTGCTGTTGTTCCCAGGTCCACCATGACACGGAGTGGTAGCACCTGTAAGGTTCTTAGCTATGGGCAAATAGTGAAGCCCCAAACTGGGGTCAAAACACTATGAAAGTGTAAAAATACATTTTTTATAGTAAGAATAGCCGGAATAGAACTTCTTTTTATGGTAAGAATAGCCGGAATAGAACTTCTTTCTATAGAGAAAAGTACTAATGCTGTCAAGAAAATTAATGACCCATAAGGAGTTGATATGCCGCTAAACAAAGAAACTAGTTTGTTGTTTACATGTTCGGTCCATGTGAATTTTAGCAGAATTTAGAACTACATTTTTGTTGTGTCACGTCTCTCCATCTTTGAAGAGATTGTCCAGCATCCACTGTCATACAGCAGGACATGTATTACATAAGAGTGCAGTAGTCTTTTCTTCGTTTCGAACGAAATTATTCTGTTTCTTAATACTTTGCTTATCTTTTGGAAATCATCTTTGGCTATCTCAATGCGCCTTTGGATTTCATTTATTGCACATTCATGATATTTAAATTGTTTTACTTGGTTGATTTTTGTCTCTATTCTTTTCTTTTCATTGTTCCTTTTAAGTATGTGTTAACTGTGCTTTTAATTATATTAAGCACATTTTAAGACTGATTGGAATTTCTTTCGAAACTGGAACTCTTCTGATTTAATAACCTCGCCCATTTTTTTTTTACGCTTCATGCGAATGGCGTAATGAATAGCGACTTGGAATGAGTTTGAATTCTAGTCGAGTTACATTCACATTCACTTTGGAAAGTTAAGGATCCACCTTCCTTCAGCTATGAGTTCGATAGTAGGACGTGTATATGAAAAATTATTGTTATAGATACAAGTACTTTTCATCCCTTCCAAAATGACTCTAGCCTGCACGGAAGCGGAAGACACATCTAAACACATGGAAATCATAGAAATATATTCTGCTATAGGCGAAGAGAGGGTACTATGACTGCTTCACTCTGTGTGCCTGTCTTCGTAAAGATATATTTGAATGTAAATAGTAGTCATTATCACGCAATGAATAAGATATTGTTTAGATATATGCACGTTTTAGTGATTAGATGTATTACCAAATGGTATTTGAATTCTGTTTAATTCCTTTTATCCATTTTATTTTATTATTCCACCCCAAGCAATGTAATAATGCCACTAGAGCGCAAAGAGTTACTTGGAGTGAAAGAGAATGAGAAGACTATACGAGAATAAAGGACAATAAAAGAACAGTTTTCAGGAAGAAAGAAAATTGATATTGGCATTTCATTTAAACTTTGAAAGTTGTAGGTGGCACGGAATCCAGAAATCAGAAGGGAGTACCGCTAACAAGAAGTTCGAGAAAAGAAACTCTTAGGATAGAACTCATGGTTGCATCTAGATAGTTCAACAGTAAAACGGAAACACGCTTAAATTCGTGCAGATGAGTCACCAAAGACGAAAGCTCATCAGAATAATTTCCATGAAAATATTTGTAGGAACAAAAAAAAAAACAAAAAGAAAAAACCAGAGCGAAGCTACGTTACATCGGTGAGAAAGTGAATGAAATCGAGATGCCATGTCAGGATCGATCACATTACAGAACCTTTGAATTTTGCGAAGAATCTCGAAATATAGTAGCAGCATCAGACTAGATGTGGAAGCAGTATGCGCGGACGAAGAGTAGATGTATAAATGTGCAAGATGGATTCTGACGAGAAGAATTGTCTAGCAGAACAGAGTGAACTTAACAATGACAGAAGACAGTGGAAAGCTCGCAACGATAACGAGATGCAATATAATCTGTTTAGATACTATCCACCTTCATCAAGATACGGAAATTAATCCGCCAACAAGGAAAATTGATCACAAAATACAATCAACATAACTTATCTGACATCTTCCATCATTCTAACTTAAGCCTACGTTTACGTAGATGCGTGTATTTCTCATTTAAGTAAGAAAATAAATCAGTATTGATACTTTTGTGTACAAAATAATTGATATCATTATTTAGGAAATCCTGCAATAACTTAGGATCTTTGTGTCGCTATTCCAATGCCCTTTCAGGTTTCAAGCCTCATTTATCCTTGAAATCATGGAATTGAAAACCATTAACATTTTTTTTTGTTATTGAAAATTAAATAGAATTAGGCGACATCTAAATTGTTTCATGACAAATGATACAATGATTATTCTGTAGATATTAAGCTTATAAATGCAGTCAAGAGTCAATTTTTTAGGAAATTTGATGTAATCATTAAGCTGGCTTTTGGCTAGCGTTCAGATAAAGGAAACAATGCCTTCATATATTTTACTTGCTTGGATGTCAAACACAGATAATTGTTTGAAGGCAGCTGATTACAAGAATTTGAAATATTCCATACGATATTACTATTACTTCTATTCCTTTCATATAAGCATCTTACCATGTTCTGCAGCTTAGCGAATAGTTTTGCACCAGAATCAAATAAACTCGTATGACCCTGAATACAGGAAACTACGGCGAATGCTTTGAAAACTCAATAAAACTGACAACATACAGCATTGTCTATGATGTGTACACTCCTCATACATTCTAAAAGAAAGCCAATTTTATTCTAAACAGAAAAGTACACCATGAAAACAGATACCAAATATTAATGCATTACAAAATTCTACAACAGTGAAAATGTTGCCTGACACATGTAATATTACCATGCAAAAACAAGGGTACGTTTTATTATATATATTAGATGCTGGAAAACATTTTTTTTTTTCATTCAATCGCTTCTGGAAATACTTGATTCCTTCTGACATCGTTTATTTTTCTAGTCAGATAAGACTAAAATCTCATTGTTCATTTAAAGGAGTTAAAATCATTTACGCGGTTTTCTGAGGCAAGACGTATTCCGTATTAAGCCACGTTGCCACAGATGCATCATCGCAAGCTTATCGCTATTTCTATATTAAATCTTCAGATCAGTTCTATTCCTTCGTTCCACCAGTTCAATGTTTACTGCAAGGTCACGCTCTGCTATTTTCACTGAGGCAGCGTTTCTCTAAAAAAAAAAAAAAAAAAAAATGCCATTTTATACAACAAACTCACGCATGAGTGTTTCCCCTTACCACTGGAGCTTAACCTATTCAAGTCAAGGCTTAATAATTATCCATCCTCCTCCTCGTTGTAATGTAATCTTCCTCCTAAAACCTCATTCATAATTAACATTTTTAAAAGTCAATATGTACATTGTGGGACACACGAGCGTTGTACTGAGTGAATTTTAGTATCTCAACTTTCTTAGTATTAAAAATAATTAAAATAAAGAGAAAATAAATCGTTTTATTTTACTTAACACGTATTTAAAAATATTGGTCGTCTAATATAGTGTGCTAAATGTTCAATATGCATATACAGACACGAGCACACACACACACACACACACATATATATATATATATATATATATATATATATTAGTTATCTGAAGATCGTTATTGCGTGAAACTTGAGTAACGACTCGAGTTGTCCTTTATTAAGTGCTGCAGTTGTGAAGTATTTGCTCTGTCCTGGCATTGAGCACTTTAATGCGTTGATAGATTTTCTTTCCTTGTTCGGGATCTTGTTTAGCGTGTTAGGTCGTCTGGCAAGTTCTCTGTTGGTCATAAAAAGATTGTTTTATAAATACGTATATATCATGGTTTTCGATATACAGGTGTTTATTTCTGTAATCATCCCAATTAAAAAAGAACATTCCAATTTGAGAACGTTATTTCTTTCGCAACTTTAAAATAGGAAAATATTATAAAAGATTTTCAAATAAAAAATGTGACTAAAATATTCAAAATCACAAGAAACTGGAAATGTTGCAGGTGGACGGAAGTAATCTTTTCATATTAACTGACACCCAAATGTTTCCATTTTATCAGATTTGTTGTTTATAATACGATAAAATCACATTCAGCCGTTCTAATACCGTCTAACAAGAGAATGCCTCTACCTCAACAGTATAACGTATTCGAAGGAAAACCGAAGTAGCAAGCTAAAATATGACTCTACCAGTATATAGGCGGGTGTAGTTTCGCCTAATCTAGAATAACACCTGGCTAGAATTATATGCCAGGCAACTTTATTCCTCGCAGTATAAAATAGCTTAGTCGAAACTATTCTTTTCTAGGCTAGTTGAAAACCACTTTTTCTATTGGTATCAACAAACGTCTTAAATAGAATGTTATGTGAAGGCTACAGTTTACACACTAGCAGTAATGACTGGCATGAACTCATTCAGCAATAATCGAGTATCAATTTTCTAAATATGAATTAATCTTGTTCAGTTAATACAGCTATGAAAATGACCACTCTTCAATCATTTGTCCAAGGTCAATAACCAACAGAAGTTTAGAATTACTATACTTAGCGTAATTTATAAACCAGTTATAAAAATCACTAGACAGTAATAACCGAAAGTACATTCATAGCATTGGGTTTACTCTTGTCTGACCAACCGACTTATCAGGGAGTCGACCGTGTAGGAAAATCTTAGTGAAATTAAGACCAACATTGTTCATTTGACGTTCGCGTATTAAAATAAGGATAGTATTTTTCAAAGAGCGTATTGTGGCATTTTTAAACAAAAGAAACCAACCTATTTGGTCTGGCGAAATGCAGTATGATTGGTGACGTTAGGAATAGGAAACGTGTTTAATATAAACATGAAATATGTTGAAGGAAAAGATATAGTTTGCGATTGTATAAGCTCTATACTGGTCAGCTGCATTACACCGACAGAATGATGACTTCCGAACATTACTGTGATATAATGAAAGGAAACAAGCTCCCTTTTCTCAAACACTTGCTAGGAAGAAATGAGGTTTAGTATGACAAAGCAACCGATAAATAAGACCGTTTCTGGGGAAGAAGTTAAAATCTTTCGCCTGGAAAGTTGTCATGCAAAACTCGTTAAATGAACGGACGAAAAAAGACGACCGTCAAACAAGACAGATTTGCAAGAATGTCGTAGTGGAAAAATTCCAACGTCTTTCCCATGTCGAGGAATGACAATATTGGCAAGACTACAAGCAGGTAAACATTGCAAACGCGCTCACACTGAATATCGATTTTCAACCAAATTTTACATGGGATATAGGATAACGCCTACATGTTTGACGAAAAAAAAAAACTCTGTGTAGATATTTGTCATAAATACTAGCTGAGAATAATGCCCTGTCCTCCAACACCCAACTATATTTGATTTAGAATAAAATCATCTGTCTATAAAATATATTCTGACTGTACTCATTTGTTATATCCTTAAAAACGTTACAAACAGACAAAGGGGGTACTCGAGTGAAGGAACAGCAACACACGCGTAGATAAATGAATAGAGGTTTATTGTAAAAGAGAATACACTACTGAAGAAAAAGGGAATCCGGTGACAGGCGAGTAATTCCCCAAGCAAGGATATTTAACTTATCTTACCCACCCCCGTGTGGCAGGATGTGGAACAAGGCCGTTTTTAATGCGGGGTCAAAACCGAGTCTGTAGGCTCGGGGAAAAAAATTACCCTTAGACCACGTATATACGGGGTTGGATAGCTGTCTATCACTCCAGACGAGAGTCCGCCCTTCGGTATATGTTTATAAGTCCCAAAAATTCATACACAGTGTCCTAATGGATAAAGACGTTGGTTAGACCCAAAGGGTTGTGAGTTCAATACACAGCAGTGATGAAGCAAAAACCTGGAGAGATGATTTAAAGGGAAATAACTGAGACACCCGGAAGAGGCGATAATCTACCCCACAGGACGAAATAAATTGTTCGATCGAAATTCCAATCACCTGAAGAAGGCCGGAGCGTACAACGCCCGAAACGTTGTGAATATGAACATGAAGATAAGGACAACAGTCTGAATAATGTAAATACTTGTGGAGAGACTTGATAGCCAATTCCCTGATGGGACGCAGTACATTGAAAACCTTCGGAGTTATCAAAACGAGGATAAATATTTTAAAGCGTTTATTTATAGTTTGGCAAATACTTTGCATATGAGAGTGTAAAAGATATTTCTATTATTTTCACTATTTGCACTGTCGTGCTGTTGTCCACATCTTTTTCATGACTCAATGGATAATCCAGTGATTTGACACATTGAGTTTTGGGTTCAATACCTGGTCACAACTGAAGTGAAAAAAAACTTGATAAAAACTTGAGGATTTGGGTTACTAATGGGGAATACTTGAAACTGAGATATCCAGAAAAGGCATGACACGTAGAACTAGAACAGTCTACTACGATGGGCGAAATAAAAAAGGTTTCGGTTCGAAATTGCCTAGTATATCACCTGAAGTATGCCTGACCGTACAAGGGCCGAAACGTCGTGAATATGAAAAATATGAGGGCAACAGTCCGAACGAAGTAAATAGTTACACTACCTTATCTCGGAAAGCTAGACAGATTGTTATTATTGTTGTTGTTGTTGTTAGGCTAATGATCATTACGACCTTCATCATGATCTGCAACTTCTAATGCTTTATGTTCAGTACAATTCTTTGTCGAGAAGTAGGGTTTGACGAGTTAATAAATATGGCTAGTCCTGATGTTAAGTGCTACTTACCATGTACAGTGTTTATATTTTCTTTACTTTCATAACAGTGATAGATGAGAAAATCTACGCAGTGCAATTTTTTAATATCCTGTAAAGAGAGGCTACATATCTGTATCTTTTTTATCCTAACCAGTACTTCAATAACAAGAGGTATATCGGTAGTCTTAAAGTGTCAGTTTATATATTTTAAAATTCCTTAATTTTACTTATTCGTCATATTATTTGTAAATGACTGATCTTGTACACATGAACCGTCTCTAAGCAGTAAAGTAAAGCATTAAGGTGGTTGTATAATTTCTAGCTGTGAAACCAGTGCTTAAATATCAGAGTTGCGAAAACCCAGCAAATGAAATAAGATAAAAGAAATATTAGGTAACAATAAGTAATGAAAATCAATATGTAACCGAATTTTATTATATTGAATTTTAATAGTGCAGAAATCTAATCACTCAAGGTACCGCAATATTGTTTTCGCAAAATTAAAATATGTAACTATAATGCTATTTAATGATGTCCCCGTTATTGCACATCGTACACTATTCGAAAAGTTACTGCTTCAGAAAGAGAGGATGTCAAGGTTGTGGGAATGTGATTTAATATCTAAGATGCTTATTATTTCTATCAGGTCTGGTTTATTCAATTCGAAGAACCGAGATTAAAAATTTAATGAGTTGCTATATAAACATTAAAATAACGCCCTGCAAGTCAAAACCTTATAAGAGATTTTCGTCCAAAAAAAGTTGAATATATGCCTTGGCCTACATTATTTACATTCTTCGGACTATTGTCCTCATCTTTGTCGCCATATTTATTATAACGTTTCGGCCGTTGTACGCTCCGGAATATCGAATTGAACCCTTTATTTCGCTCGCTGGGGTAGACTGTTCTAGTTCAACATCCCATGTCTAATGGATATCAGTTATCTTCTGTTAGTTCACCTCTCCAAGTTCTCCACTGCGTTAACCAGATATTGAACTCACAACTCTGTCACTGGATCTAACCAACGCCTTTATCCACTGTGCCATGTCTCCTTAAGGACATCTCTGTATGAATTTATAGGACTTATAATGTAAATAGTGTTTCATACATATTGTTATAAACTAAATTCAAATGAAATATATTTTTCGCTTGAAGTAGGATTATTATTTTCTTTTATGTGCAGTGTCCCTTCGCGACGTAGGCGATTATGGCCATCCAAGTCTTCCCCTCCCTTGTAGCTCTTAATAAGTTTTATCATTTTGTTATTTCCCCAAACATTGTTCTACCATCCATTTACTGCATATAATCAAGTATGTTACACAGTGTTTTATTGTATCTCAATCTGTCCAGTGAGTATCAGGTTTTCCAAGCCCTCTTTCATCATTACATGCCAAAGAAATTTCAACTAATTCTTACTGATGTTAATTATAAGTTTCCATTTTGTTTCCATTTTCTCCAAACCCTTGTCGTTGCTCGCATGTTCGGTTCACGGTATCCTTAGCATCTTTTCTATAGAAACACAATTCTTTTGCTTAAAGTCTCTTCAATCTATGAAGAGATTGTCCAGCATTCGCTGCCATACATGAGGACATATATCCCGTAACATTTCAGTAGTCTTTTCTTTCATGCAAAATCATTATTGCTAAATGTGAAAATGATTTCCGTCCAAAAAAGTTGAATATATGCCTTGGCCTACAATATTTACATTATTCGGACTATTGTCATCATCTTTGTTGTCATATTTATCACAACGTTTCGGCAATAATGGGTAATCTCGACAAATGTCGCTTGGTATCAGGTGTTCTGGACATTTTCAGCTTTTGAAAGTTACCTTCGGAAGGAAATATGTTATTTACGTCTTTAAGTGATGACGCAAAAGGCCAAGGCATCTGTCTATATTTCTGAGATGAGGTATTATGTACATTATTTACATTTCTCCGACTATTGTCCTCATCTTTGTTGCCATATTTATTAAAGTTTCGGCCGTTGTACGCTCCGGCCTTCTTCAGGTGGTTGGAATATCGAACTGAACCCTTTATTTCGGTAACTGGGGTAGACAGTTCTAGTTCTACGTGCCACGTAATGGATGTCAGTTATCTGTTAATTCCTCTCTCCAAGTTTTCCACCGCCTTAAGCAGGTATTCACACTCTTTGGGTCCTGTCACTGGATCTAACTAACGCCTTTATCCTCAGTGCCATGTGTCCTTGGGGCGGTGGAGAACTTGGAGATGGGGAATTAACTGATAACTGACATCCGTTAGACATTGCACGTGGAACTAGAACAGTCTACCCAGTGAGCGAAATAAAGGGTTCAGTTCGACAGTCTAACCACCTGAAGAAGGCCGTTAATAAATATTGCGACAAAGATGAGGACAATAGTCCGAAGAATTTAAAGACAGATGCCTTGGCCTTTTGCGTCTTCACTTAAAGACGAAAACAACATATTTCCTTCCGAAGGTAACTTTCAAAAGCTGAATGTCCAGAACACCTGATACCAAGCGACATTTGGCGAGATTATTACCCAAATAATAACTAAAGATTTTGATTCTTATGGCGGTTTCATAAATCAGGAATTATGTCTGTCTGCTTCATCCAACAAAACACCACCCCAAACTGGCATATGATTCTGTTGATCGTATCATAAGACAAATTTAACATATATACCCAAATGATTTCAACATGGCGGTAGCATAATCCCACGGGAGATTACTCTTCGGAAACAAATCAGAAAACATTGCCAAAAGGCTTAATATATTTATAATGATAAATAAATATCTATATGGATAATATATAACAATTTCCAGCCGGTTTCTTCACTATTAAAAATAGTCAATAGGCAACTATTTTCTTATTTAATCATCAAAAGAAATCACTTGTGAAAAATATGGTTGCAGATCCGTAAATGTTTTAAACTATTTTGATTTCTCTTCGGTATTTTAGAATTGATTATCGTTTTGTCTAACATTATGAATATGTTATAGAACTTATAATAAACATCATACTCGTATATCTTCTGTCTTTTTATATGCCGTGTCCTTTCAGAACGTAGGCGATAATGGCTCTCAACTCCCCTATCCCTGACACCCTCTCAACAGGCTTTGTGTTTCTACCAACTCCACCAGACCACGCTCCACAATCCACCTGCCCAAGCCTGCCACGTATGTCATGCGCTGCTTTCCCCCGTCTCCATTCCCCCTCTATTCGTCCCATGAGTATGAGATTCTCCAGGCCCTTCAGCCTCATCATGTCTCAGAAATTTCATCTGCCTCTTCCTTATGTTAAGCATAAGCTTCCTCCTTGTCTGCATCGTTGCTCACATGTTCGTTCCATCTTGTTCCTACATCCATTTATTAAAGATCGCTCAGTAGGTTATGCATTGTCTCTTCTGTCCATGTTTCCTTCACACCGTCATCGGAGTATCTAATTTCCCAAGCCTTCTTTCCTCATGTGAGTTAGACATTTCTAGTTAGATGTTTTCTAACAATCCGATTGATATTCTTATTTACACACATATAGCGGTGTTCGTGAAATGATTATTTTAACTCAAAAGTGTATTTAATGCCAAACATCAAATACCATAGCACCATTACTGAATATTAGGGGATCTAAAAAAATTCCTTCATTGATGCAAATGCCATATTGTCGATAAATGTGCATAGTCAGAATATTTTACATAGCCAGTTAATTTTATTCTAATCCAAATATTTATATTAGTGACTCACTGTAATGAGTTTGGTCATAATTTTGATTTAAAATTGTATAATTAAAAGAGAATGCATTTTAGTAAGACGAAAATCTATAGAAAGTACTTTTATTGCTAGATAAACCATAGTAAATTTAATCCAGTTTCTTATATTTAAATTTGCTTAGCAGATCTTCTATGATCACAATGTGTGGTACGTAATAGCAAAAGTGATAAGAACAAACTAAATGAAATCTGCTAGACTATATACCCAAACACACAGTAAAAATGAAAAAAATTAAATTTTCAGCGTACACACTTTTCACGGGCTTGTGCAATAATATACACGTAAACATCACTCTAGTTCGCTGAAGTACTAAAGGAAAAAATACTCCTCACGAAAGAAATTCTGGTTTGGCATATAGTTTCATATATACATATATATAAAATTACGGTAAAGTCGAAAATTATGTCAGCATGAGTATAGTCTATTTCTGGCTGATCTCAGCATAGGCGTCTTAAGTCAAATCAGACAGAAATAGTTTATTCTCATGCTGACGTAGTTTTGGTTTTTACCATTTATTATATATATATATACACACACACACACACAATGAATGATTCATACAAAAATTAAATTAGTAAAGTTAATGATATAAAATGTCAATCTCTTCACTAACAAAATTTTAAAGATGCATTAACCTACAAATGACTCGATGAATGTTAAATTTTGTTAGCGAAGAGATTTCGCCATTTTATATCATTAACTTTACTAATTTATTTTTTTGTATGAATCAGTCATTTTAATATAAATTGAACTACACCACATATTTGATTTAAAAGAACTGATCCGACTTGCAATTTTTCGGGAGAACAACTGAGATATTACTCTACTTATTGAACTATTTAGTTCATGCGACACTGACTGACAAACTCCTACAACAAAAAATTCTCAAATTGTCATATTTGTAAAAAACACTCTTAAATTTTCAAAAAAAAAAAACAAAAAGAAATACAGCCTTAGCGTTGCGACTGCAACCGCCAAAATTTTATGAGTTATCAATAACACATTTAAAAGAAATATATTTCGATTCGCATTTTATTTTTTGGTCTCGGATGTTACCTGAGTTTTAGCAAAAAGAAAATTATTTCCATGACTGAAGATGACTGAATGTAAAGTCGAAAGTACTTGCGTATTAAAGAAAGACCTTATACAAGGATCATAACATTCATCGAGTGATTGGTAGGATAATGCATCTTAAAAATTTTGTTAGCGAAGAGATTTCGCCATTTTATATAATTAATTTTACTAATTTACTTATTGTATGAATCAGTGTAATATAAATTCAACTGAACCACGTATTTAATATATATATATATATATATATATATATATATATATATATATATATATATAATCTCCCAAACAAAGCGATAAAGGCACTAAGACCGGTGCCGTATTTGAGGTATTTTTCACAGTAAAACATTTAGAAATACCACGTTCTATATCTAACATGTTTTAATGCAACCCAACAAGCATGTTTACAAATTTACAAGGGCAGTTAAACTCTCTCAAAGAATGTTCTCGTGCATTTAATCAAATGTTTCTGTAACTCAAGAGAAATGGCTTAGCTCCTGGAAGAAAGTGGGTTCGAACCTGTGTAAATTTTAAATTAAGTGTGAGTGTAGATTATCCCAAATAGAAAATGGCGCCTTTATGGATTGTATACTTAAGAAACGATAAATCTCGAAGTCTGGTCTGTCTCGCTGGCGGCTTTTTGCACCTATGCAAATTTGGACTGTCACTCAAGCTGCAAAAAATGCTTGACGAGGCGACAGGGAAGTGCGTTCATAGTAGCGAACAGAAAGCACGTTTGTTGGATTGGGCGACTGAATTACGCTGTCTGGTGAAGGAATGTTTTAGCGAAAATTATTCTAAGCACGAAAAAGCTGACTACAGTTTGTTTGTTGTTTTTTTTTTTGTTTGTTTGTTTTTTTTGTTTTTGTTTTCAGAAAAGCATTTATCCGAGTGACTTTTGCATTTGATTGGTCCTAAAGAACGCAATAAATGCGATTCTGGTGTCATTTTAACGGCATTGAATTTTGCACAATTTGATTGGAAATATATTCATCGATTTCAACAGTTTAAATTGAATCCCAGCAAGTAATTTACACGTATGAACAAGGGGAGCAATACCTCGACATAGACTACAGTCAATTCACATATGCTTTTGTGTGTAAACTGCAATTTTGATTGCATTAACCCAGTATTTAGAAAGGGATTCTTCATGACATACAAAAAATGAAAGGTTTATTTAGATGTATGAACAGCAGAGAAAGCCGTCAATATCCGGTGCATTATAATGATGGAATTGGACATCTTGTGAGAGTGAGTTACTTAAATACTCTAATAGAAATCGCGTACAAGCATATCTGTCAACACTCCTTACATCCGGGTTTTCTCTGTTAGCAGCTTGGCATGTTTAGGGCCTCTCTGCAACTTTTCAAGATTCGAGTCTTTGTAAGCTGCCCCAACGGGAAAACTAGCAGAAGGCAGTTGGCATATCTCGGTGTCTTGTGAATTAGAACCCGTGGGTATTTTGTTCCTAAAAGTTCTTGTGCCGCGATTTCTGAGGCAGTGTTTTTTTTTCTTTCCTCCTCTCTTTTCCCCTTCTATGTCAGTTACCACATTTTATATAACATAAATTTAAACTTTAAATGACATGCATGTTTTTGAACACACCTTTCCAGATTCTCGAATTATACATAACTACTGTTTTGTATTGGAACGTAAAGAAAGACAATTTTACCAGAGTGGACATATTTTTCTAACGAGAATTTATAACTAAATAAATATACTGTTTACTAATTTAAAAAAATAGAGCATCTATTCAAATATGAGTATCAATTAAAATTAATATTTAAACAAATAAATTAAAAAAATATTTCGGATTTAATCGATTTTCTAAAAAATGTCATTGTTTACGTTACGATACGAAACAGAGTAGATATGTATATTTCGAGAATCTTGAAAGATGTGAGTCCAAAAGAACAAGTTGTTCTTCATTTGATCAGTGTGTCCTACGTGACCAAGGCGCCAAGAGTAATGATATATAAGGCTTGGCCTGCCTATTACGAGGAACTACACCCGACAGCAATGTCTCTGATAGGGAGATTGGAGGCTTTTGCGCCTGTATCGATGCGCGTTCGCCACGATTTATCGGGTAAATGAGCTCAAAATCGCAAACACTGCATATGAGGCTACAGATATTGGGGACATTGAAAGAAAACTGCTGCACCATTTACACAGTTTAACGTCTCAGGATAAATTCACATCCTGTATAATCCCTTTGCGTATGAAATCCATGCAAGGATTAGTGAATTTACGTCAATATTTTATTTTGTTTGTGTAGAGTAAGAAGACAGAAACGGATATAGCTTCAATGAAAATGCATCCATGAATTTTCGCTTTTACTTTTCTCTTTCTATGTGTCTGGGGGGCGCGCGCGCGCACACACACACACACAATATATATATATATATATATATATATATATATATTGTGTGTGTGTGTGTAGAACAATAGGAAAGAACACGTTAGGTAAATAATCCGGAGTTCTTTAGTATTTTTGTTTTTTTTTTATTTAAAAAAAAAACGGTGCTCCATACAGAAGTAGAGCTTAAATTATAATTATTTAAAAAAAAAAATGATTCCTTCGCTGCATAAGAGTTCTCATGTTCCAAAAGCGAGAGCCGAAACCCTCATAATTATGAAAATTAAATTGGATTAAGGTATCAAGACCTGTTTCATACTCAAGCGAAAATTTAGGAAATTCCTAAATTTTTCGCTTGAGGATGAAACAGGGTTTGATACTTTAATTCAATTTAATTTAAATAATTATATTAAGGGTTTCGGCTCTCGTTTTTGAAACATAACTCTTATGTAGCGTAGGAATCATATTTTTAAAAAATAATTATATATCTATATATCTATCTATCTATAAACACACAAAATAATTAGATATTAGCAACTGCATATACGTGCGTTAACTTTACTTAATTTAAGGTGTAAATAAAACATTGCTCAATGTGGTTATACACAGCTAAGTGTGTGTGTGTGTGTGTGTGTGTATATATATATATATATATATATATATATATATATATATATATATATGTTCATAATGCAACTTAGTTTCCTGGTTTTAATAATTCATCAGACACGAATTATTACGGTTTTTTAAATAATGGCTCTCATGGGAGGAACGCTAAATTAAACGTAGCTTCAAAGTTAATATATATTTAATATATATTGGGGTGTAAATACAAAATATACACTGTTTTATTTTTCTTTTACAATAGCCCCCCTACCGACACTCTGTATTTTGTATTTACACCCAAATAATCAATTAAGTTTATATTGACTTTGACCTTTGAATCAGCGTTTAATTTAGCGATTCTCCCCTGATACACAGTATTTAAAAAAATAACTAAAAAAAACTAACCGTAACAGTTCTAGCCTGAGGAGTTGGTAAAACCACGAAACTTTAAGCTACACTACGGACGTAGGTATATATATATATATATATATATATATATATATATAAAGTGAACATAGAAGTCAACACTTCGAGGCAAGTCTGTTTCATGCTAGATGCAATCATCGGGCGTGATGATTGAATCTAGCATGAAACAGACTGTTGCCTCTAATTGTTGACTTCTATGTTCACTTTTATATTTACACACGCTCTCTCTGATATTGAGCACTTTATCCCATAAATATAGCACACTTTAAGACTATATTCCTTCATATATATATATATATATATATATATATATATATTATATATATATATATAGTGTGTGTATGCGTGATTTTCTTGAAAACAAGTATTCTCTTTTTCTTTGGTTCTTCTTCACGAAATTGCAGAATTTATTATATATTAGTGTTCCCACGGCACTATTACTGACAGCAGTCATACTTACCTACTGTATCTGTGCGCACGTGTTTATGCGAGCATATATGCTATCAATATTAGCGTATCACGTGAAAAAATTATTCATATATTTATAAAATATTTCTGTTCCATAACATTTCATTTAACATATCTACGTTTGTATATACTGTCATTGGCACTGATGGATAGGGATTTTTCCACTGTAGTCGGGTATATATACACAAACACTTGTGTATAGACAAATGCTTTGTAAAAGAAAATCGACCAAAAGTTATTTCTGGAATCCCAAGGAATAAACTAAGCCTAAATATCGTTTTAAGTACTAGAGGTTCTAATCAACTATCAATTCATTAAGTATCTCAATTTACAAGACCTTCTTTCGATATACCTTTCGTTTCACTTTTTCAAGCGCCGATGTGTATACGAATATTACTAAATTTATGAAAGCAATTTAAGAAACGCTATACTCGGGCTATAGTTTTAGATATCTCGAAAGCGTTTAAGATGATTTTCTATGCTGGTCGTATTCACAAGCGGAAGAGATATGGTGGCCCTGGCTGAATATTTTGATTTAATCAGACCGTTCTTAACATATCGTGCATTGAATGACCAGCTTTTAAATGCGTTCACATTAATCAGTCCCCTATGGCTCTATTTCTGGACTTACAATATTTCTTATTTTCATCAAAACCTTCCCGATGTAATCAATTCTTCTCTCGGTATTTATGCTACGGACACAAATATTTACGTTTTTCTTAGTTGAACCTAATGCAATTACTACTAAGTAGAGTAGAAGACGATCTGAATAATGACCTAATCAGTTTTTATATGGGGCAAGTAATGGTTTCGAAATATCAACGCCCTACCTCAAAAGAAACCTGCTATATTACTATCATTCCAAGATGGTGAGTTAATTATCCTTCTCGTTTATAATCAGCCTGAAGTGGAAAGATTAAATTTAATCGTTTGGTTTGTTTTTGCAGCATATCAACCTCAATGGGTTATTTAATGCCGACAAGATTTGTATGTCTGCTAATATTTTTTTTCAAAAAAAAGTATTTCTGTTAATATTTTTTTTTTCAAAAAATATATTGCTGCTACTGAATCTGAACTTTTTTCATTAAGAAAAATTTATAGCTGGAAATATTCAACAAAAATGCATTGCTGGTATTAAAACCTATTTTTACATTTTCATAGTTTTGACCCCAGTTTGGGAGTCAACTATTTGCCCATAGCTGGGAACCTAACAGACGCTACCACCCCGGGTTAGTGTGGACGTGGGAACACCAGCAATTAAGAGGTGGCTTGACGCTCTTCAAAACCTCCTGGTCAGAGGCCTTTCTGTTGGATGTAGTTTATCGTCATACCAAGGACAGTTTAATCAATTACTAGGTATGGTGATGGGGAAAATTGGTTCACTAGGTCTCATCATTTTACATTTGAAATAGCTACATGGAACCGCCATTTTTATGGTAATGTTTATTTCTCTTGATCTTCTCATATGTGCGCGTCTTAATTTCCAGTCAATTTCGATCTTCAAAAATTGAATGTATTGTAAATCGTTATCTTTTACCGTTTCATTTTTTTTTTTTTTTTTTTTTTTTTCGATATTGATTTTTTTTTCTTTCTGTCATATTTTTACACATTCATTGTATATCCGTGGTTGTATTGCCTTACTTGAGTCGAAATGATTAGTTACCCAAATTGTCCTATATACTTATTATGTTCCGTTTTATTCATCAAAAAATTGACGCAAATTATCCAACCTTAGAAAATATTCTTTATTTTATCTATATTTCATTATTTTTCCCATATTTGTAATTTTGATATATCTCAACCAATGTATAATCGTCTGTGGAAATCATATGCAATTTTGAAGAATTGAAAAGACTCGATATATCAGCTGGAATGCGTTACTGATAATCAAAGTGGAACAACATTTTAAGTGATCTTTCTTTTTTTCCTTGGCGTACTACAAACAACGTAAGCAATTCTGGAAAAATGAAACGAGAACTGAAATCTTTTCTTCTGTTCAAATGTGCAGTATTGTTCATATCGACTCTAATCATTAGTCTCTCTTTTTTCCCCGGATTCATGACTTATGCATCGATAACTTGAATTCAAAACTTTCAGTTTCCATTTTTCTTTTCTGATTTCTATTTTTTTTTTTATTTATTTATGTAAATCCAGTCCTTATCTGTGGGTTACCGAAGCATATTTCTGTGGCGAAGATCAATGAAAAAAAAAAAAACACTGTAATGTAAATAACGATATGATTCTATAAGAAGAAAATAAATGAAAATATATTAGCTCGAATTTATGTTAATCGCTTTTGTCTTGTACTTTGCATAAATTTAAAATCTTCAATCAGGGTTGGATTCGAATTCATACACATAGACACACTACGATACATTTGCAGCAAACACTTAAATGTAGAGAAAATGGCATTAAAGGTGTAATTTACTATGACTACTTCTCTCTCATATCTTCAAATTCAAATCCGTATGGTCAAATTCGTGAAGGTTTTATATATATATATATATATATATATATTGTTGTATGAAATGAGAACGAATCGATTATAAGTTCCAACATTTGTATCATTAATTTACATGAGGGTTCAATACCATCCAATAGCGGAGCCATATTATTTATTAGAGTACATTTCATTCAAATATGAAGAAAAACGCTACATAAAAGCATTCACGTTTCTATGTGTATCAACACACCAGGAGTTAGTAAATAACTGATAAGTACAATTTATTAGGATTTCACTCATTCACACACACACACACATATATATATATATTTATATATATATATTTATATATATATATATATATATATATGAACACAACATATATATACTTTACACACACACACATATATATATATATATATATAAATATAATTTGTACAAAATTTTATACTTTCAGAGTAAACATGTTCTTAGATATATAGTGTGAATATCATGAAATGTATTGTTTGTACTTTTACTATAAAAGATTATTTTCATAATTCTTAGTGTTTCATTGACTGTTCTTTTGCTATAAAATGTAATGTAGTTCATTATAAAAATGTACGGCTGATGTTTTTTTTGGGGGGGAGTTCACTATTTGCCCATAACTAGGACCCTAACAGGGGCTACCACCACGGATCCGGATGGATCTGGGAACAACAGTTAAAAGGTGGTTTCGTGTTCCTAAAAAAACTCCCGATCAGAAGCATTTTTATCTAGTTTATCATATTCTGGGCGAATTTACAACGGTCATATATATATATATATATATATATATATATATATATATATATATATATATGTGTGTGTGTTGGGGGATCTACTAAAAGACATAATGTATATGATTTTTATATACGTACCTTATATATGTTCTAAATTTGGTCATAGCCAAAATGGTGTTAATGGGTACAATATCTTACTGTCTATAAAATGATTCCGTGCAATACATAACAAATAGCATTTGACAACTTGTTGGGATAGCAATGAAATGAGTGTGAAATCAGAAGGTTTTTTGGTTTGAAATGATAAGCGTGTAAAGCATGTTCTTCATATTAATCACAACAATATTAAGCATAGTCATACAAGTTGAATACATCTCAAGGCAAAATTGAAATAAAGAAACAACGGTAGTCGTGAATTCAATTAGAAAAACACGGAACATTTATATACAATTAATTATAATACAATTTGGAAAAAGCTTGTGTTTCAATTATGGTTATATGGATGTTTGACGAAATGTGAATTAAGTATCTTAATAAATTACAGTTCAGGAATGTTCCTTTGTTTAGAAAATGTTCACATGTAAATTTAAGGAAAATTTATCGAGGGATAAATTTTAAAGTAATGCGAGATTTTTGTTGATTTGTTTGTTCTTGTTTTGACAGTTATTCACCCTGGACTGTATTTTTTATCTTAATGCTTGAATTGCAGTTTCAGTTTAGTAGTGTAGATAACACTTTTTTTTTTTTTTTTTAGAAATGTCTAATGAATTCAGAGAGACAGAAAGAGGTTGAAAGTTGAGTCAGGTGTTGACGCGCGCAAAGTCCTTTAGGCAAAATGTAGACACGCGTGAATCTCTGGAAATCTCTCTAAAGGCTAATTACTGACTGGTGAATTGGACTGAAATTCGTTCTTTTATTTACTCTGAGAAGTTGGAACAGGCTCCAGCGACTTTTGGCGGTAAAACTCATTCTGGGTTTGTCTCGACCAATAATATGCCGAGTTTCGCAATGTGTGGTGTTGATTGCTCGAAACTAGCTCTTATGGAATAGTCTATTTTTTAACGGGGGGTGAGTGGAAAAATATGGACGATTTCATAAACTAAGTCCAGCTCCAATCCGGAGTAAGGGCGAAGGCGGACATTGCACCGTCTCCAAATGTAATGTACATGTTCCTTTTGGATCTTGTTATTACGAGTGAATCTGGGCAGCATGCACCCTCCATATACCATCTTCTGGGCCTGAAACTTGGAGTGGTCACACTAGTCTCACGATCAAATGACTAAATTTTGACCAACCAGAGAGGTACCTTTACATAAGCGGAGGCTTACTATGTATATATGACATGTTTATATATAATATATAAACATCAGTATATTTGTGAATCAGGTAGCATGATATATTTCAATCTCTATATTTGTTATAGACACTAATCATACGCTGAGCTTTCGCAAATTAATCACACAGACTCCGTGAAATAGACACGTGACATTTCGCACAAGCAATATAAGTGAAACCATACCAGAATTAAACAGAAAAAAAAATGATTCAAATATAACACGAACGCCAATGTATACGTGACATCTATACAAGCAATAGAAGCAAAACATAGAATTACAAACAAAATGAAATATAACTCCAAATTGTTCCTCAGCGAAAATTCTGATTAAACTAAATAAATGGAAAGATGTCTGATTTACAAAGATTTCGAACTTGTTCCTTAATCAGTCACATGTCTGGGTCCGTATATGTATACACAACATGCTTGTTTGAAATCATATGAATAGTAATAGAATAGACAGACACGACAATCTGAAATGTAAGGATATAAACAAACATAGCAACTGTCCGGATAATACTACATTAAAAAAAATAGACGCCGCTGATTTTCTTGATTTTGTAAAAAATATAATAATTCAGATTT